>JBAMAX010002436.1:0-588820 GCA_037043745.1 Chymomyza amoena
GGAGGGTTATCGCATACAAGGCAAAGTCTCTGATTGTGGTCAGCACGGCGGCCGCCAGAACGATCCTTGTTCCTTGCTTTATCCAAGTTGACACACAGCCTCCTCGCGGCCCCTTCTGGATAGCAGATTAGCACCCGCCAGTCTGTGAACCAATGTGTGCGGCGCTGTCCAATCCCCTGGACATTAAATCTGGGTTGTGCGCAGGGCTTGGAACCCACCACGTAAAAACACTTATTCAGTGAAGACCAAGAAACAAGCCTCGGAAAGGACTCCTTTTTATGTTGACGACCACGGCAAACGAATAATGGACAACGATTTACGGGTATGCACCTGGAACATCCGGACCCTCTATAGGGATGGTGCCTCTGCCCAATTGGCGGACGCCCTCAGTAAATGTAGGGCTGACATCACCGCCATCCAGGAAATGCGGTGGATAGGACAAGGGTGCAAAAGGCAAGCACACTGCGACATCTACTACAGCGGCCATGCGGAGAGGCGAGAATTCGGATGCGGGTTCGTGATTAGCAAGAGGCTTCGTCACCACGTCTCTGGGTTCACTCCGGTGAACGAAAGGCTAGCCACAATCCGCATCAAGGCCAAGTTCAACAATATAAGCCTGATTTGCGCGCACGCCCCGACGGAAGAGAAGAACGATGCGGTCAAGGATGCCTTCTACGCGAAACTCGAGGACCTGTACGACAAATGCCCGGCCCACGACATCAAGGTCGTCCTCGGGGATTTCAATGCGAAGGTTGGGCAAGAAGGTATCTTTGGTCCCACTGTCGGTCAGTTCAGCCTCCACAAGACCACTTCGCCCAACGGCCTGAGGCTGATCGATTTCGCCGCGGCGCGAAACATGGTAGTCTGTAGCACCAGGTTCCAGCATCTCGATATTCATAAAGCCACTTGGCTGTCCCCCGATCGGTCGACCCGCAACCAGATCGATCACGTTCTGATTGACGGAAGGCATGCTTCCAGCGTGCTAGACGTGCGCACCTTTCGTGGTCCAAATGTGGACTCGGACCACTACCTTGTCGCAGCCAAGGTGCGATTGCGCTTAAGTGCATCGCAAACAGCGCGTCCTAGTGCGCAGCGAAAGCTGGACGTCAAAAAGCTGCGATCGCAACGAGACGCCGAGTTATTCTCCGCTCAACTCTCAGACAAGCTCCGTCAATCCCCATCTACCTCCGATGACGTTGGTGGACTATGGGCCAACATCTCCCACTCCCTACGCGCTACAGCGGAATCCGTCCTTGGTTTCGAGCGCCCACCAAAACGAAACCAATGGTATGATGAGGAGTGTCGCGCGGCCACTGTAGCGAAAAACGCCGCCTACAAACGTACGCTGCAGACTGCCGCTACGCGAGCCATCGTTGAGGAATACAGGGAGAAGAGAAGGGAGGAGAGACGCCTTTTCAGACGCAAGAAGAGGGAGCAGAAAAGGCGTGAGCGTGAGGAAATCGAGATGTGTAGGCGCAGGAATGATGCTCAAAAATTGTTCAAGAACGTCAAGCGTCTGACGGAAGGTTTTAAGCCCGGAGCATCAGCCTGCAGGGACGAAAGCGGCAACTTGGTGACAGATGCGCAAGGGGTGCTGAGGTTATGGAGACATCACTTCTCTATGCTATTGCGAGGCGACGACGGCACCAATTCCGCCACTAGAGAAGTAAGTGAACCGGCACCAATCGACGACGACGGCGTGGAGATCCCGCCGCCCAGCCATGACGAGGTCAGGGTCGCAAAACAGCGACTCAAAAACAACAAAGCCGCTGGCCCTGATGGCCTTCCTGCTGAGTTGTTTAAGGCCGGAGGCGATGAGCTGGTCGGGTGCATGCACCAGCTCATCAGCAGAATATGGCTGGAGGAAGCTATGCCCAGCGATTGTAACCTCAGTGTCCTCTGTCCTGTCCTGAAAAAGGGAGACCCCACTATCTGCGCCAACTACAGGGGTATAAGCCTTCTCCCTATTGCATATAAGGTCCTTACGAGCGTACTGTGTGAAAGACTGAAGCCACTCGCAAAGGCACTGATTGGACCTTATCAGTGCGGCTTTAGACCTGGCAAGTCCACCGTCGACCAGATATTCACACTGCGCCAAATCCTGGAAAAGACCCACGAACATCAAGTCGACACTCACCACCTGTTCGTCGACTACAAAGCAGCTTTCGATAGCCCAATAAGGGATCGCGTATATGCCGCAATGTCTGAGCTCGGTATCCCTGCGAAGCTGATAAGGCTTTGCAGAATGACGTTGAGTAATTCCTGCAGCTCCGTCAAGGTAGGAAGGGACCTCTCCGAGCCTTTTGATACCTTGCGAGGTTTCAGACAAGGTGACCCCTTATCATGCGACCTCTTCAACTTCGTCATGGAGAGCGTTCTGCGGAAGGCCGGCGTACATCGCACTGGCACTATCTTCTACAAGAGTGTCCAGCTCCTTGCGTACGCCGACGACATCGACATCATTGGGCGTACCAAGCGAGATGTCACCGCGGCCTTCAGTGCTATTGAACGGGAGTCTGCGAAAATGGGTCTGGCGGTAAATGAGGGCAAAACGAAATATATGCTGTCGTCAAGTAGGGACGTGCGGCGGCTTGGGTCCCAGATTACGGCCGACAGCTATACTTTCGATGTTGTCAAGGAATTTATATACCTTGGCACCGCCGTTACCACCGACAACGATGTCAGCCTGGAGATCAAGCGCAGAATAACTCTTGCCAACAGGTGCTATTTCGGTCTCAATAGGCAATTGAGTAGTAGAGACCTCTCTCGCGCGACAAAAATATCACTCTACAAGGCACTCATCCTTCCAGTGCTTCTTTACGGCGCGGAAGCCTGGACCGTGTCGCTAACTGATGCAGCTGCCTTGGGAGTTTTCGAGAGGAAAGTACTGCGCAAAATCTTTGGTCCGATTCGAGTTGGCGATGACTACCGCATCCGCACCAACCAGGAGCTGTATGAGCTCTTCAACGACATGGACGTTGCTCAGCGTATCAACATCCAGCGGCTTCGCTGGCTCGGACATGTCGTTAGGATGGACGAGGATGCTCCAGTTAAACGTGTGTTCGATGCGGTAGTCAGCGGCCGTCGGCGGAGAGGACGACCGTGTCTATGTTGGAAAGACCAAGTGGAAGGGGCCCTGTCTTCGCTCGGTGTGACCAACTGGAGAAGGCGCGCGCAATGCAGAGGCGCCTGGAGAGACGTTTTAAGGCAGGCCGTAACCCGGTAACCGGGTTGGTATGGCCACATAAGAAGAAGAAGAAGTCTGAAATTAAGCAGTCGACTGTATTGGTTTTCAAAAACAAAACTAAAAAAAACAAAAATCCATCTTCTCGGCTTGAATTTTGTTACTATATTCTCATTCTTTGGCGCAAAGTATAAAGCTTGACTTCAAAATAATTAATTAATCGATAAATGAAAGTTCTTACAAAATGTTTAATTTTCTATTCGTAATTTTTCAATGCCATTCCAATTTAACTGAATTAAAAAAAAAGTTCAAAATAGTCTTTAAAGTGTATACAAGTTAGAGGTGATGTTAAGGCATCCAATATACTGCTATCCATCTGAAAAATGTAGCCCTGAAAAATTCAAAAAGGAAGTTTCCCTAATTTTAAAAAAAAGTAAAAAGTAAAATTTAAAAAAAAAGTACAAAAAAATTTTTAGGTTACAAAATGAATATTTATTAATTATTTGACTCACAAACTATTTTTCTACATACTCACCTTCGACTTGAATACATTTTTCGTATCTGTTATAGAGTTTATAAAAACCTTCTTTTAAAAAAAACGTGTCCAATTGTGAATTGCGTTAGGTGTTTTGTTGGTTGATTTTTTGGAACCTGGTACAACAATCAATGCGGATCGTTACTGCGAAGTTTTAAATAAGCTTAAAAATGCCATCAGACGAAAACGTCCAGGAAAATTATCCAAAAAATCTTACTCTTTCATGATAATGCACGGCCTCATTCTGCTCAAAAAACGAGAACTTTATTGGAAAAATTCAAATGGGAAATTTTCGATCACGCACCCTCTCTCCGGATCTCGCACCAAGTGGGCAGCATTTTGTTTCAAACGAAGAAGTCCAAACATCTGTCAAATTATGGCTCCAAAAAACAGGACAATTTTTTTTAAATTTGTGAAAAGGACAAAAAACATTCTGATATCATAGAAATAGAAAGGGTAAGGCCGATATTTGACATTGCTTTCTATAAAATTTTTTTAAGTTAATCCACGAGAGGCACCAAAACTATTTAATAAAGGCGTTGTTGATAAACATTATAACATATGGTATACATTGTGACAAAAATATTCCGATATTCTTCGATATTCGTGGTATGGTGCATGATGAATACGTCCCAGATGGACAAACGGTCAATAAGGAGTATTATGTGACGGTCTTGAGGCGTTTGAGTGAACGGGCCTGTCGTATTCGGACGGAATTGTGGGCAGACAATTTGTGGATTTTGCACAACGATAACGCGCCATCTCATCGAGCCAAGATTGTGAACGCATTTAAGACAAAACACTCGATAAATACCATCGACCAGGCACCGTTCAGTCCAGATCTGGCCGCGTGTGATCTCTTTCCAAAACTAAAATTGCCACTCGGGGGACTCGTTTTGACTGAAAGCCATCCCGCCAACGACTATAAAAATGTTTCGAGCATTGGAAGAAACGTCGGCATATGTGTATTGCTTCAGAAGGGGCATATTTTGAAGGAGACAAAATAAATATTGAAGAAGATTAACTATTTTGCGTTTTATATAGAAATTTCGGAAATTTTTTGTCTCAGTGTATAGTTAAAATCTCACATATTTTTAATTCAAAAAAACTGGTGCCTGTAAAGTCGGTTTTACGGGCGAAGATTTTACGTGACAACGTCTTTTTCTCGGTAGAATATTTATTGATATGAATATTACAATATTAAATTGCACAATAGGAACAAGGAATTGAATGAAAATAAGAATTACACAAATTGTAACTATAGAAATATATTTTGTTTACTAAAACATCGTACATGTAAACTAAAACTTAACTAATTCCTATTTGAGTGATTTTGTTGAGGATAGGACGATGATAGGAGAAATAGGAAATGAAAGGAAGTGTTTCTGCTGTAATGTGTCTTACGAAAGTCAAGTCGATGGTTGTTTCTTTTAACGTAGTTGACTTAGAAACGTTTGATACGCAATCAAGATTATACGTATATTTCATGAAATTATGAAACGAGTTGTCAGACTTTACGTTTTCGTATCTCTTAATAAAATAAAATTTTCTCGGCAGTAGATAATAAATAAAAAGGTATAAACGAATGGTTTGACAGAAGAAAGGCGAACTATGCTTGTTAGCATGCAAACAAAATAACAAAATTTTGTGTTGCTAAGGTAGCGCAGTGCGAGTTTCTATTTGTGCATTACTTTTTCCGCAGTTGTAATGCAGATTTTTGGCAGATCACTGCTTTTCTATTTGCCTCCGCTTACAATCCCTCAAACGAAACGCAGCGCTTGTAATCAATTACGTTTTCTGCGGAGGTAATGCAGTATTTCGGCAGACCGCAGAGGCTATGCGCCGCTGGGGTTAATCAGTTGCGCTCACTCAAACCTAAAAATAGCCACCGCTGTGAGCAGTGCCGGTTTGGTGCTGAGCGCTAAGCGGTGCGGCTGACGCTGTGCATTGCTTGTTGCTGCGAGTCACAAAAAGTCGCTGGTTCGTTTATAGATAAGAGCAGACCAAAAATAAAATAGTTATTCAGTTGCGCTCACTCAAAACTAAAAATAGCCACCGCTTTGAGCAGTGCCAGTTTGGTGCTGCCAACTTATGCCACTTAATGCCACTTATCGTTACGATTATTTATCGGTAGACTTATCGTTACGGTTATCGTTAGACTTTTTCAATGGTGCCTCCCATACAAACCTAATTTAAGACGTTGTCACGTCAAAAAGGATTTATAATATAAAAAACCTGAAACCTATTCTACAACTTTACTCCCGCCGTTTTCCAAAAGATGGCGCTAGTAGCCAGTAATAGTTCAAATAAATAAATCACAGCTGTTTTCCATCAGTTTTAACATCGATACATATAACCTTACATCGATATTAGTTAATTTTTGTTTGCGTCATATAGTTACACTTAATTAAATATGTCAACTTATAAACCGAATTCACGTCATTTGCGGGAGATTTTACTTTTTCATTTCAACATGAAAAAATCGGCGGCTGAGGCTCATCGGGTTATTTCAAGTACTTATGGTAATGATACTATTAGTGAAAGAACGTGTCGCGAGTGGTTCCAGCGCTTTAAAAGCGTTGATTTTGTTGTTAAAGATCGGCATAGCGGTGTCAGAGAAAAAACTTTTGAAGATGATGAACTGGAGGCTTTACTTAATGAAGACTCGTGCCAAACTCAAGAACAGCTAGCAAAATCATTGGGAGTAACTCAGCAAGCAATATCAAAACGCCTGGAACAGCTGGGCCACTCCGTGACGCAGCGCGTGAAGCGTACATTACGCGACAAAGTATGAAATATCTCAAGTTCCTTTTGGTGGCTCAAAAATTTTATTTCCACATATCATTGGCCCACAATATGCAGAACATTTTGCGATAAGAACTTGGAAAAAACCGCGTGGAGAAAACCATTTTTCTTGCATTTGTTTATAAAAAAATAATAAAAAAGTATAATATGTTTTTTTCAACATTTTTTAAATTTTTCTGCGTCATTATTTAGAATAACTATTTGTAGCATTCCTCACCAAGTATTGTGTAATTGTAACAAGAACTGTATTGTAATGAATATTGTAATAAAAAAGTATCTAAATTTTCAACTACCAAAAAAAATTATAAACAAATTGAATATCGGCGAAATATTTCACAGATATATTTGTTGATACGCAATTTATTTAATGAGAATGTTTATTGCAGTATTCGCAACTTCATGAAAAATGAGAGGGCCACTTCAGAAATTTTTACTCTATATTCATATCCGTATTGAATGGAACATGAAATTAGAAAGATACGAAAATGACAAATACATTTTTATATTAACAATAACTTTTTTCAAGGGCTTCTTAATAAGTCCCTGATAAAATGATAGTAAAATAAAAGTGTAACATTTGGCGCCCAAAGGCTTATAGCTTTATTCTTACTCTGTATGTAAAATAGGTATGCATGTATGGTTGTTGTAGCACTAAAACTTTATCTCAATCATTTCTCCGGATTGGTCGTGCTCATCAAACTAATGACGCCACAGGCAATTGCTGCACCAACTGAATTCTCCTCGTTCTGATAAGCCAGAGCATTTGGCATTGCTTGGAGCGATGAAGAAAAGACCTCGGCATTTAAAGCAGTATTCAAATCAATTGGTTTGCTGTGTATAACTATGGAACGGCCAACGATGCCATTGAAACCAAATAATTGTATATAGATGCTCATAAACACCGCAGATATACTGCCATCTTCCTTCGTGTCCACATTACCAAGCTGTAAAGTAAGCGAAGTATTAGTGTCAAAATTATGCTAAACAAATAGCAAGTTGCGCACAAAATTATTGGGAAATTGGCCTCCAGTTGACTTGCAGCCCTCGCTCACATCCCCATAGGTGTGTATATGTAGAGCATGCTTTCCGGCCGGCAAACCCGTCACATTTATGGTAACCTTGACATCGCTGCTATAGGGAAGCTGCAAAAAAGTGATCATGCCAGCCACATCCGTTGCCTCACCGTCTCCTATAAGTTTAGCAGCAGCCTGCCATTGTGGTACCACCTTTGGTAATCAAATTTTGAACTTAATACAAACACCATTAACTATGATGACCTACATATGCATAACCGTAATAAGCCGGCTGAGTATGCAGCAGTGGGCTTAATAGACCGCCTCCAAGCCCATTAGCTGCACCAACACCTCCCAGTGGAACTGTCAAACGCTCGTAACGTTTCACTTTCGTACCGGAAACAATTTTAATGCCCTCATCGAACTGGGTCTCATTCGCGGGACGCAAACGATCGAGCAGATTTTGTGCACTACTGCGCAATGAAGCACTTCCAAATAGTTCCAATATGAGAACTGTTAAAATGGATTTTACGAGCATTTTATATAATTACTTAATACTGTCTAGGATTGAGAATTCTTTCGAATGATTTGAAGTAGCGCTACTTGGACTGCACAGTCAGAGTATTGGGATACTACTGAGTTTCAGAAAGCATGTCGTTGTGTTGACTTCGACATAGTTTTCATGCTGATTGAACATGTTAATTGTTAATGCTGAAAATTACTGGTATGGATTTAGTTGCAGTAAGCTTCAATAGATCATGTGTGGATTGAGTAAATCACTAATGACAATTGAGTGTCGCGTGTGTAATGCTTGGATACGCTGCATGGGCGTCGTGTTTTATTGAAGACTTTGCAGCAACAATTTAAACCTAGGCTGCAGGTCAACAAAAGAGTCTTGAAAATATCAGAAACAACTAAGTTATCATATGATGTAAATATTCAAAAACGTCAGCTCTAATCTAAGACATGATATTTTGACTCCTTTTAGGCACACCCATGATTGTATCACGGCTTTTAGCTGCCTTTAAATAAATATGCGTGCAGTGCAAAAGTGTAATGGGTCAGATCTGACGTATTGATGACACAGATTCTATTTTTCCTTTGTTTTGTATAATGATAAATAAATAGTACCATCAATTAATTGTAAATTTTATTTCATAAATATGCTGGGAAGATAAACCTGTTAATTTAGGAATCTTTAAAGCAGTCAATATCAGCGGAAACCTCCACGTTGATAGTGTCCGCGTCCAGGTTGATTATAGCCACCGCCACCGCCACCTCGCCCACCGCCCCGACCACCGCCGCGTCCTCCACGGCCTTGATGACCTGGATTCCAGCCAGTGCCCTGCACACGGCCACTTCCGCTGATCCATTGCTGATCTCCCTGCTGCTGTGGTTGCTGCTGATAATGCTGCTGTGGCTGTTGCTGCGGCTGTTGGCCCTGCCAGTGGCCCCCACCACCACCTCCACGACCGCCGCCGTAACCACCACCACCACCACCTCCTCTGGCATTTCCACCACCACCACGACCAGCTGGTCCACTGGCACGCTGCTGCTGCCACGAGGGCATCTCGGGCGGCGGTGGCGCATGCTCATTGGCACGTCCACCACGATCTGGAACGTTGCCCATAACATGCTTTTGAATTTTTGATGCCGTGTTCTTGCGCACATTGGCTGAGCTCGTTTTCTCAATCACTGCCAGATCCGACCGTGCTGCCAACAGCGCCACAATGTTAGTATCATCGCCTCCATATTTCAGTTTTTCCAAATCCTGCATCTTTTGTTGAAAACGACTTCCGATTTCCTTTTCACGGTGTTTCATTGTATCGGACCATTGAAAGCTTTGTATTGTTGCCTCAAGCCGTGTTAACATCATCTGGCGTCTCAAATTGTATTCCGCATCTAGATCCTTGTGCATAGCTTCCAGCACACGCCACTGTGCATCATTTAAGGGCTTCTGCGAGTGTAACAATGGCTCACTGACCACAGCTTGATTTGTCTGCTTTAAACGCTGCTCAATACGCGGCAATAAACTATTAAATAAAGTCTTGGTGTTTACGTTTTTGGCAACCTCGCCCAGCTCTAGATCCTTCGTGAGTTTTGAAACAGCTAGTTCTACGTTACTATCTGTCCTGGATTTCTTGCTTGGCGGCTCTGTTGGTTGCATTTTGAGAGCCATTTTACTCGCCATCAATTCCGATGTCAGGTAATCCAATAGCAGCAACAATGAAGGGCGTGTTTGAAACCGCTCAGAAATGGCTGTGGTGCCAACGAACTGCCGGTAGGGACAGCCAAGTTCTGTCAGTAGCAGCGACAGCTCAAAGACAAAGTCATTATCTTCGCTGCTTGAGATGTGTTCATCTGTTTTGCGGAGCAAATGCAACTCATTTGCCAACCAAAATATCACTTTACGCAGTTCATTGTTGTTGATACCATCATCGACTGCCTTTTTAAGCACATTTTCCTCCAAGCAAGTGCCCTTGTAATTGAGCGCATGTAACGAATCGATTACATCCAATTCCAACTCCATTCTCAATAAATTAATAACTTTATATCAAACAACAAAATTGCAATACGATTATAACTTTTCAGCCGGTGCCGGTTAGAGATGCACAACGACCGATTACTGTAGGCAAATCGATAACTATCAACACTGTTGAAAAAGCAGTGCAATAAAGTGCTGCTAAACGAGTAAATATTTGAATTTAATACCAACTGTTAATAGCAACTGGTTACTGGTTCAAAGCAAACTTTATTTATTATACAACAAAGAACATAAGTTATAATTGAGCACATGCTTTCAACTTGGCCGCAAGCCAAGCTTTATTTTCTATTACATAACTTTGTTTATTGTAGTTTATAATTTCATCAATATATATAATATTATACATAAGTATGTGTAGGTATAGTATTGTATATATACTTTTTTTTAGTTATATATACGCTTTTTTTTTTGTAAAGCAGGAAGTTTTAGGATTCGCATGTGTTGCACCTTTGGTGCGGTTTTTCTTTTATACATACAACATTTACTTAAAATGAACACACACATTTTCTATAAATATTATATATATAGTTTATATATATAAGTATATTGTATACATAATATTCAGTTACTTCATGTCTTCCAAAAAGGTACTAAAAATAATAGAAACAAGAAAAAGACAATGGCACAAAAATAAATTTCGCAAAGAAATCCAAAATCAACGCACAAATTTCAACATTAATTCTTTTTTTAACACTGCCTGGCTGCCTAGGTAAAGCTGTACTGATTATCGACTGCACGTCCGCTGCACTCGGCTCCACCATTGGCGCTGCTTTCGCTGCCATGACGTGCCGAAGCGCTTTGAACTACCTGCTGCTGCTGTCCCGCTTGCAACGACGCGTTGGAAGCGCGTAAATGGGCCTGCTGCTCCAAAAAGCTCTGGTTCGCCGGTGGCGAGCTGTGCACAGTTAGTGTTGTGGGGTCCAAATGAAAGTAGACTTGCTCTGGAAAGTAGACGTGTGTTGGCTCCTGCGGCAGTTCGATTTCGTTTGTCTTTAGGCGAACACTTAGATTCATGGTAATCACTTCGTTGCACTGTAGGTCAGCAAAAAAAAAAAATAGTTAAAGCTGGTTGCCCAACAAGAGAGGCAGGGAATCAAATCGAAACCAGAACCCGAACTCGGTTTTACACGATTGACTAGAGTAAGTGCGTTTTTCAAATACTTGAAAGGGCTTTCTAAAAAAAAAACGCTAGCACTTGGCCTGAAATATTACTCTCAACTACAACTACAGATGGGCAATCGTACCTGACCACAAGTTTCGATTTCGAATTGATTACCCGGGGTAATTGAAATGTATAATGAAACATGGAGCATGCGACAAGTATGGACACACTCAAAAATAAAACGATTACTTTCAAAGGCAAACAAAGAAATCATTTAAAAAATTAAATGAAAATGGTGAGGAATATAACAAAATAAAGGAAAATAAAAACCATCACTGACACTGAATTGACTCCAAAATTTTGGCTATCTCACATGTCTCGGCGAAGGATGTCCGCCGCCGCCAGCACCACTGGCAGAACTGCCACCATTCCCATTGCCAGCACTTTCGGCGCCCAAATCTTGCGTTGTTGGCATTTCATTCAGTCTGCTTGTGTTGTGCACCCAATCTCTAAGCGTTACATTAGCAGTGCCGCCCGATTCAAGCGGTATAGGGTTGTCTCGAAAATGCTCAAGCATTTCCTGTATCGAGGGAAACCACAAATGCTGCACACGGCACTGACCTTTCTCGGCTATGGTCAGGCGCAAATGCTTGGCACGTCCTTGAAAATTGAACGTGAGCACAAACTCACCGCGCCGCGTTTCACTTTGCCGGACCAAAAAGTAACCATGACCATCTGCCTCCAACTGCAACACCATGCGTGCCGCTTCCGAGCGGGGCAATGTGCCGTGGAACCAAGGATACCGACGCATTTCCGCTGTTAGATCCGCCACATTAATGTCAGACTCTGCCTCGACTTGTTCAATACCATCAAAGTTACTTGATGCAGACAAGCGCTGCTCCCCACGCTCGCCAGGCGCAGCGGCACCACGCGTGGGCCGCGTTGGTATATCTGGTGGCGCATTGGGTGGTGTGCTGCTCAGTTCATTAATGGCATTCATATCTGTTGTGGAAGCTCCTGCAGCCACTGTGGCCAATGCGCTTTCAGCTGACAAAGAGCCTGGCAACGTTGCACCACCTATATTACCATTGGAGCCACCCAGCGCCCCCTGCTGTTGATATTGGGGATTCTGTATGCCACCCAATGCGCTGCCACCAGCTGGATTTGTGGTAACCGGTGATGTTTGCATGGCAGCCGCTATAACGTCGGATTCCAGCATAGGTTGATGCGTAGGCGGCGTTCGCATGCAGTAGCGTATGGTAGCTAACCAGCTGCGCATATCATCGGCATTTTCTGCCTCGATAACATACTCCATATTGTTGTCGGCTTTTAGCACGAATGTATTCAGACGATCTGGCATTTCTAGGGTTGTAGTCTCACGTGCCTCCGAGATAAGAAAACAAAATACGCCACTTCGTGGCTTTGTGGATTTAGGCGGCGTGTAAAACTCCAGCATATAGCCACCAACCGCTCTTACAAGCGCCAAACGGCATTTTTCCCACTTTTGTGAGCCAGTTGTTTGATCTATGCTCTCTTGCGTTAGATTATTAACGATTCCCTCTTTACGACACTCCACAGTAATCTTGGCCAGTTTTATTTTGCTTTGTTTGCTACTGCCAACGCCATCAATATCTTCAGAATTCTTGTGGAAGAAGGCCTGCAAAATGAGTTTCTAATATTAAATTTGGATGTTTGTTAATAATTATTTAAGGCGCGCATTCTCACCTTGCCCTTGCGCAGACCCTTAAACGACAGGCGGCGCAACAGTGATTTAGGAAATATACGTGACACCTCGTGCTCCTCATCATATTCATTGATGCCTTCATTGAACAGCGAACCCATGCCTGTCTTCAGATTACTGCGCCGTCGAAAGAACTCCGTGTCATAGTGCTCCGAAAAGGATTCGACAAATTTCTGTGCAAAACTTCGATGTGGTATGTTGCGTGCCTCCTCAGGCGGCAGATTGCCATTAATATAGTTGATGCAGGCCTTGGCAAAGTCTGATGCTGCCACGCGCGCATGTCTTTCGCAAAATTCCTCCCAGCTGGTACCAAGCGGAGCTGGTATTAAATCACTGCCTCCGGCGGCCCCCAAACTGTTGCTAGTAGTAGGTCCAATGTAGCCGCCGGCGCTAAAAGCGCTTGAATTAGCGGCAGCGCTGTTGCCACCCATGAACACGGCAGATGAGGATGTTTGTGGGTGGTAGCGCTGCTTATTTGGATTGTTTATGTTCAGTTTGTTGCAGTAGTTACCCAGTTGTGTGTTTTGTTTTTGGCTGCAACGTTAACATAAAAACAAATTGTGGCTTAACATCAAAAACAATAAAGTACCAAAAGAAAATATCCCATAAAATTTCCCCCGCCTACGGCCTCTCTTTTACTCCTGCGTGCACTTATGGCTACTAGTAGCTGGTAGGTGTGCCCGAAGAAGTTAAAGACGCAAAATCAACTCAATTTGTTGTGGGTTTAACTATTTCACATTTTTTATACGAATTTCACATAAGCACTAAGTAATAGGCGTAATGCCGTTGATGCAGAATGAATGCTATTTTGCGCATCGGTTTGGCTTTGGCTTTAGCAGTCTGAGACCAGCTACATGACTATTTGCGCTGCAACAAGGTGGAGAGCACGCAACTTACATTTTCGTATTATTTGATATTAATAAGGTAACGTTGATTGATAATATATGAATTTTCACTGATTTTTAATTATTTCTTGCAATATTTAATCATAATTCTACGCTTGAAACACCACGCAGAAGGAAAAAAACACTACAGCAAAAAAACAACGTTGCCGTATAACTGCCACTGTCAAATTTGCTTTTTTATTCCATATGGTAACTCTGTACCAGCAGAATTTATCGATAATGCAATGTAGTTCTGTTAAGCCAGTGCAGATTTAAAAAAGCAAATATATACTTTTTAGATTATGTTAAAATAATGAATGTTGAAAAAGGAATACAATTGGCATACAATATAATATATATAAATATATCGCATAAATTAAAAGCATAAAGACATCTGTTTCGCCCACTTTTAGTTACACGCAGTGACAAAACTTTTGAACACTAAGCAACATTAAAACGAAATACATTTTTGTTTAAATCTCACATTTTTATTGTTTCTATACGTTTCGAAATTGCATTTACTTATTAATATGAAACTAAATTTAAATATGTTTAGTAAATTATTATTGTTAGTTTTGTTTTATTAAATATAGATAATTAAAATGTTTAAAACTTAATTTGTGACCCACAGTGCAAAAATTTTTGTTTTTAAACGAACACATACATATACATACATTTTGGCAAAACATTTTTTTATGTTTATGTTTGTTCGGAAAATTCGATAAGTGAGACAAATGAGGACGGAAAAGAGTGAAAATGCAACAACGAAAATCTTTGACATAAACTGCTAACAAAAAATATAATTTGAATTATGTATGGTATGTAGCTAGAATGTTAAATATTATTGGACTTATAACTATTATTTGTTGCATATATTGGATATTTAACTAAAATATATATTTACATAAAGGCATAGTTGTTTTGGAAAACACAAAATTGTGTGAATGAGACATCTTTTTAATTAGGAAAAAATCAGATTTATGCGTTATTGAAATGGTATAAAAAATCATTAAAAACTAAACGAACAAAATAAAATCTCAACAGTTTTAAAATAAAATGCTATAATTACTTGTATGTATATATAAATCTCTATAAACTTGATGCGCAATATCTTTACATGATTATTATAATTTCTTGTTCTTTTTTCCTTTTTTGTTCAACTTTAATACTACGGCCAGCATAAATTGCTACTATTTTTTTAATGTTTTTTATGTTTTTTTTTTTTTGCTCTGCGTAACGTAAAGCCAATTTAGAACATATGCGTATACATATATAAATGTTAAGAGTATATATGCACATGTGTAGTTTTTAAAAAATATTTTCCACTTAAGCTAAGAACGCTATGAAATATTCAGTTTACTCCACTTAAAAAAGAATCACCTAACTTAAAACTTGATACGTATAATTAAAAAATTACATACGTTATTGAGAGAGAAATTTTTTAGTGTTAGATTTTTGTGTTTTTGATTTCTTTTTAGATAGAGTACACTCAGACTTCCATTTGTTTTGATGGTGGATGCGTGATGAACGGCTCGCTCCACATACGGCGCAAGTCACCCTATAAAATGAAACACATATATGCATTCATTAAACAATTTGCATTTAAGATAGAAAGTTAAATAATTAGGTTTTAAGACTCTTAGTAGAGATGTATCACCAATTAATCGTAATAGTAATTATTTGTGGTCCGAGAGATCGTTACCATATTGTGACTCATGATTCGATAATTACATAAATTAAATTCCAGATGGATACTTACCTTCAAGTAGGCCATCAGGAGTAGCGGCAATAACGTAAACGGCACTAAATATAGCAAGGCAGGTTGTGCGGCCTTAAATACCTCTGAGCTGACTGTAGCCGTTAGCAGACCCAAAAAGTAACTAATCAGGGTTAGATCATAAGTTATAATCTATTTTAACACTCGCAATTCTAAAACATACTTACCCCAATAAGGAACAATGAAAATATGTCAACTTTGAGCCGACACCCTTTGGCGGTGATAGCGTGGGATCCGATGTCACACCCTGTGACTTTTTATATGCATCGTAACGTAATACAAAACACAGCAATAGCCCAGGCATAACTACATCACCCAAACCCAACATTGAAAAGTGCCCACTATTATGTATGCTGGGAAAAACTAGCTTTCCAGGCAGGTTCAGCTTTGGCGTATCCCTTACAATGCCGCCCAAATTCAGCTTACGCGCCACAATGCCCACTGGGTTTTCGGCGGGTCGTGTGGCCACTTTGACCATTACATTTGTGCTGAAGATGTAGGAGGAAAAAAAAACCCAGAAAACGTCATAGATGAGCAAGCCAGTAAGAAGTAGCGTGGACACTTTTAGGCTAGGTAAACGCACAAAGGCAATAAAGGCGACACAGAGTCCCATGCCCATAGCTAAAAAAAAAAAAACACCAAATTAGTTAAGAAATTTTAAGATTGCTAATTCAGTTACCATCCATTAGCAACCAGTGGCCGGTTAGCACCCAAATGCATACAATAGATACGGATAAAGTAAAACTAAAAAGCTCAGCTGCCGTAAAACGTCCGCATACCCCAAAGGAATATCGCTTGTTATCGGTACAGGGTCTTATAATATACTGACACATTGGTAGCAGTAAAAAGGCCAACGCTACTGTTGCTATTACTGAAAAAAAAAAGAATATAATTTTTGATTAATTGGTCCGTAAACAAACCCAGAACTATCTTTGTACATTCAATTAAAGATAATAAACTTGGTAAGCCTAATGCATGAGCAAAACACTCTGCAAAACATTAACTGATGATTGAAGTCAAACTTGTCTATACTTAAAACTAAAAACCAAATTTGGCACTTCTTATCGTCTCCTCAAATAGGTTCAGTAAGGAATAAGTAAATCAAAACAGCAATCGATCGTATGGATGTTCCTTAAAAAATGTCAAATGCAATTATTTCTTCGCAAAAACTGATCATCTGGCAATATTCTATTGGAGTAACAGCTAATCAACATGATTTTTTAATGGTATACAATTATTTGTTTTTCAGACGGTTTCTGGAAATTAAAGAAAACCAGTCGGTTAAAATGGATTGTCCGAGGAACATATGTAAATAAATTGATTCGGGCACCAAAAGGCTCACCTACGGAATTGACAGAAATGCTTCGAAAATTGGTCTGCACGTATTTAAAAATGTATTCAACATACACGAGATTACTTTAAAAGGTAAAAAAAAACTATTATTAAACTATATTAGACTAAAAATATAAAAGGAAAAAGATTGCTTCGTAGACGACTTGCCGTTAAATGACTATTAGGCACCACAAATGGTCGAAACGCCTTCTGATCTATCTAATCTTCCCTCATCTTTAATATAATAAACGAGCCTGTAAAAAGAAGTCTAAACAATTTCAAATTGTGATCCCAAAACAATCGTCGCTTCCATTCTTGAATACTTACTAGCTGTACATACAGCAAATAGCAGCTGCATGGAATCAAAGAAGAAGAACATGATGAGTAGAGATACCGAGGCGCCTAATGGCAAGCACAGCGCATGCATCGTGTCCAAGGTGGCAAATTTGTCTGCTTGAATGTTAAAAATGTGAAAAAAATTAAAATTAGGATCTTGTTTATATTATAAATTCTGCATATATCTCTACTAACTTGGCTCCTTCTCTACGTGTTCGCCGGTTAAAAGATTCGTCATTGATTCATTACGTTTCTTTTGCTCACGTTCACGTGCTTCCTGCTCAATGTTTAGACTACGAAAACTGCCATACACAATGAGCAGCATCGATATCAGACAAGTGGACACACGCGAAGAGTCCATAACACTCGACACTGTCCAGTGTAGTTCACGATATTCACCTCCAGCTGCCGCAGCACCAGCCAGACCACCACCAGCAACGCCGACACCACCGGCTCCAACAGTTTGCGCGTTCAGACTGCCGCCACTGCCGCCGGCGCTGCCGTGCGACATGCTCACCAAAGAATCTTGGTTGACAGCACGGTGACTGCTGCAGCTGCGCAGGCGCTACCTTCCAAAAATACGTAATCAGATTAACACTGCCGTATTCGTCGTTATTACCCTGGCCGCTTCTTGAGTTAATTTCTATGCTTCTTATCGGCGGTGTGTCAGCGTGGGGCACAGAGATAGGTCGTCTGTCTTGCAGTCGTCGCGTATCTTGAGCAGCTGTTTCGGTGTCTTTGCTGGTCTGTATGTTTTATTAAGGAGAGACAAATAAAATCACAAATAAATAAATATAATTATATAGAAGAAAGTATACATTAAACATTCAATATTGGTTTAGTGATAAGCTTGAGACGCTACGAACTTGTCTGGTTGCCTTATCTAAGACAGATGACGTTCTGTAACCCAAGCCCTCAAATGTTGCTGTGTTTGTTTATTTTCTTATTCTATGCTTTTAAGTTTACTTTATTTATATCTTTGGACAACTGTATTAGGGCTATGTTGTCAACAGCGCAAAAGAAGTTCGGATATAGTTTTGAACTTCTTGTTAAATAAAACCACAGAAACTTCATTACTAAAAATGGCTAAATTAAGAATTCTTAATTTATTTAGTATGTTTTAACTTCTAAGTTTTGGTCGTTATTAACTTAAAATCAAAAACGTTATCTAATATTCTTTGTATGTGCATGGTAAGGTACATATATATAATGTTTTAAATTGCATATTTTATGCCGCCTTAAATAGAGTAAATTCAAATTTGATTTTTTGCAGAATATGTATTGTTATGTCTCAATATAACATGGTCATAACCCAAAGTGAAATTTGTATTTTTGAAAACACTCAAGCCAAGGTAACTTCACTGAAGCAACCATCAATTGTTGCCGAAGTGTGTGAAGAAAACCATAATAACCATAGAAAATTTTGAGTTGTGCACCTAAAACTTTAAATACCCTAACAAGCCCACTAAATAAATTGTATGAGTCTCAATATCAGATATTTATAAGAATCTCAGATATGGCATAGCTTGAATTGATAAAACAACTGCTAGACATCCAAGTGACTGCAAGAAACATTGTATTGAGTTTCTTGGCTGCAAGAAAGTTAATTGTAAGTTTTTCGTATATTATCCCCATTGATTTTTTACCACGTTAAGATTGTACGATGGTGGGAAAACTGGCTTTAAAGCGAAAATATCAAATTAGACCAGATTTGGCCATTTTAGGATTATCTTCTTTTTCTAAATTTTAATAATTGAATAATATTTATAAAGTTGTTAATACTGTAGAAAAAATTTAAGTTTTTCTAAAGAAATTTGGTAATGTAACTTCACAGCGGATACTAAAGTACAATTTTTTTTATTTAATTTAAATTCTGTGCCTTAAACCTTATGAATCATTTTACACATTATGTTATAATTAAATTACTAATAGAAAGTTTTCCTCAATTATGGTATAAACATTACCCCATCTATGCGGGTATTATTGGCCACCTGTGAGTTAACGCTTATCTGGCCTGTGGGCAAAAAAAATTTATTTCATCAGGGGCTCGGTAGCAACTCATTTAATATAAGTTACTAATTTATATAATTTCCTGTTAGACCCCTTGGAGGAGGGGCATAGGGGATCTCTATTAATAACTGTTCGAACAGAACAGGGACCTACAGTTTATAGCCGAATCCGAACGGCGGTGTCTTTAATTAATAGAGCCGTCGGTGGCTTAAGTGGTAGCGTACTCGCCTCTAAAACCGAAGGTCGGTGGTTCGATTCCCCGCAGTAGCACTGGTGCATTTACCTAGCACTAGCATCGCTAGCTCAAAGACGCTATTTGCCATGAAAGTCTCTATAAGTTACTAATAATGATATTTATAAATAAGCTTTGTCAATTGTTGATCTTAACATGTAAGTACTAAATAAAAAAATGGCGTACGTAAAGTCGGGCGCGGACGTCTTTGTGATACCCTGTACCTCTAGCTTGCAATTAAATCCGGTTCCTTCATAAAAAACCAAAAACAGAAGAATTTTTAAGCAAACATTTTTTTATTGACCGATCGTTTCTATGGGAGCTATATGATAATGTCAACAGATTTCGATAATTTTTGACACAGTTTAAGTGAATGCCGAATTTAGTTCAAATATCTTTACAAACAAACGAAACACAACGAATTTTGTATAAACATTTTTTTTTTGACCGATTCGACCTATGGGAGCTATATGATAGTCTTCCGATTTTGCCAAAATTTGGTACAATGCTTAAGACCTCTAAAAAACCTACAAGTGCCAAATTTAATTCCAATATCTTCACAAACAAACGAAACACAACAAATTTTGTTCAAATTTGGTACAATGCTTGGGTACTCTAAAAAACTTCTGAATGCCAAATCTGGTTACGATATCTTTATTAAAAAATTAAAAATAGCGAATTTTGTATAAAAAGTTATTTTGGCCGATCTGGGAGCTACATTTTATAGTCAACCGATTTGGATTAAATTTAATACAGTTCTTGGGAACTATAAAAAACTTTCGAATGCCAAATTTCGTTACGATATCTTCATAAACAAACGAGAAATTCCTCTAAAACTTTTTTTTTCGAGGTCGTCTGAAACACCCCTATGGGAGCTATATAATATGATATAAAAAAAAATAAAATAAATTGTCTCCTATAGAATAATATGGGATCTAGTGTGAAAGTTTGGTTACTCTAGCTCTTACCATCTCTGAGATCTAGGCGTTCACACGGACAGACGGACATGGGTATATCGACTTCTCTAGACTCTGATCATATTTTAGGTAACTTTGGGGTGTCTACGACGACTCCTTCTATATGTTACATACATTTTCGGCTTGCAAAAATTTAATATACCCTTTATACCATACCATATTATTAGTTTCACATAATTTGGTATATGGACGTATGTGATCTTAATTCACCTATTGTATAAACTTTTTTATGGAAAAAATTCGTCAGGATGTTACAAAGTTGGATACCGCCTCAACTTATTCAATTTTGTATACCTAGTGCAGAAGGCTTTAAGGTTCACTCTTCTAAAATGTAATAATAAAATTGTGTATAAGAACCAAAAATAATCGAGTAAAGATGCAAGGAATTAGGTGACATAGGACAGGTAATTCTTATAATCCAGTTTCCCGTCAATTGCATATAGTTTTTTATATTGGCCATCCTTTCCTCCAATAGAATTTCACAGTTACCGCATTTTTTGATTAACAATATTAATGTGAACTATAATACAAACATTTTTATACACTCTACTTAAAAGTACAAAGGATATCTATACATAAGTACGTGAAAATGCATATATCCGGCAAAAACGTCGTAGACCCCATAAAATGTTCTTGATCAACGTCACCAGCTGAGTCGATATAGCCATGTCTATCTGTCCTTATGAATAAAAATATCTCGGAGAGTCTAAGAACACAATAGTCAGGCAGATCAAGTTTTTCGATTTATTTTGTTATCTGTCCCCAGTACCTCTTAGCAAAATTTTGCGACTTACAACCAGACTATAAAAAATATCGAATGCAAATTAATAACGTTTATACGCAATGAATAATATAGTAAAAATAATTGTAAATTGTAATATATGCAAATAAAAGCCAGCCATAGTGAAATATTTACCTAATGTAACATTAAATAAAAAACATTATGCCTCACTTGGAAAGGCACTTAGTACTTGTTCTTGTTGGAAAGTAATGGGCTAAATGGCAGCATTCAGATTATATAGAGAGAGAAAGTCTCAAAGAGAGCTTACGGCGGATATTAATGACAGATTAAATGAACAAGTAGCAAATAGACGGCATTCATATCGTAAAAGTATTCGGCATGACACTTTGCCTAGATCACAGAACAGATAGGTTACAGAAGTTACGCGAGAAGATCTAGAAAGTAACACTATGTTCAGAGCTCATCTTAGGGAAGACTTACAGTTTAGAACGTCAGAGTTTATCGTAGATCATCGAATAAGGTATAAGACGTGGCCGGCTGCTATGCCAACAGAAGGTCGGCGACAAGAGCAAGCTATGAACACAATACTTAAAATGCAGCACAGAGAAGACAGAGTTTAGAAGCGGAAAGAGCAAGTAAGTAACATTGTTCATGGAACACAGCTCAGAAAAAACTTAAAAGTTTAGGGTTTAGAGCAGGAACGTTGCAGTCGTAGGATAAGATTGAATGTCTTGGTAAGAAGGTTACAACAAGTGCGCAATACTTCGTAAATGCGATAGTTAAAACAGAAAGACAACCATCAAAGGAGCTGTTGTCGCGCTCTTACTCCAGTTGCAAATGTCCCAACTTTCCTTTCAAAAGACTTTAATAATACAGGACTGTGCAACTTCATCTACTAATATTTTTTTGATTCTATTTCCTTAGTTTACGCAGCAGAATATACATATAAAATTCCCGTAGAGAATTTAAATGTTCAAAGAGTGGCTATTGTGCCAAGTAAGATTGTGATTCAGAGAAAGCATAGTGCCTCTCTCAAGACATAACAGCTCGAACAGCACGAAATGAAAGTAAAATTAACAACTCAATTCGTCAGAATGAAGTTTACATAGTTTTGAAATACAGGGTATTTTAAAGTGTAGCTTGATAATATGGTCTGATTAACAAAGTCCGTAGTAGAGAAGCCCCTAGGTGGTTATTGAAAATGTTAGTGACCGCTACTGTTACCCTCAAGTCTCTTTCCATAGAAATTTAAAGCTTGACACAAACATTCGTTTAACATAATGCAAATAACAAAAAAAGTTACTTCGGTAGTTATAGGCAAAAACAAAGAAACCTTACACCGTAGTCACCGAAATCGGTATTCAGCATATGCTTTAAAATTCATGTACAGTGGCGAAGCGAGAGCGTTGAATGTGGCGGGGGTGATGACCCTCAAAATGACGACTCGATTCAACAAATTACCGACTGCATGAATAGTAATTGGGTAAAAGTGATTAGTTAATATCCGAGATTTCCCGACTGCTGGATGTTTGGGTGTGATCAAATTGGCTACTGCCAAGTAAGCCGTGTTGGTTATTTGATCGAAATTGTTTTTCGTATGAAATTGTTATGAAACAACCTTTTATTTTGCAAAAGAGCACCCCAAATACGAATTAAAATTTTGTATTCCTTGACCAATCCTATATTATGAGTCGCTCTTTTGGTCAACGATAAGTTATTTCATTATGGGCCATGTGTACGTACTCTCGGCAAGAGTATTTCCACTTTAGCCCCAACATTACTCGCACACACACACACACATACACATAAACAAATAAGCAGAATAAGGCCATTAAAAGTCAGTGGAATAAATTATAAAAGCATTACCCAGTTTTGGATGAGTTTCAGCCTTGTTGTTGTTGCTATTAATATTATTACAACAAATTTCAAAGTATGTTATTTTCACATGGCACAATTTTTATGCAGCTTGAAAGAATATGCATTATGCTCCTATTGTTGTTGTTGCTACTCAAACACCGTTCTTGTGTTTGTTGCACTTATGAAATGTTAAGTTGCTGTTAGTGTTAACATAAATTATAATGATAATGCAGCAGTAGCTGTCTGTTAATGACGTTGATAATAATGGTGCTGTTTTCAAACATACAGTGAATCAAAAAAGTCTCGACACAGGCAGCTGGAGTCTGAAAAAGTGTGCTTGAATATGTGATAGTAGATACTTTGACCGACAACCCTTGCTTAATAAGACAGCATTTCGAGTGGAAACCTATATAACATATTTTATTTTTATTTAATATCAGAGATAGAGTCAAGCGGGCAACCATTTTAAAGTAATTGATTCTGTTTGGCAGTTATTGAGGAAAAGTAACGCAACCAATTTAGAGGCCAATAGGGCGTAAAAATAATCACCACATTCTTAGCTATAACTTTTGAAGTTTTCATGGGGTTGCGATAAACGTGGACTGGGCAAGATATCAACATACACAAATTGGTAAGTTTTGTTAAATCTGATCAAGAATTTATATATTGCAAGAACTTTTTTAACCTTTGTTTCTTTAGTACAGGGTAACTCCGATAATAGGGCAGTGCAAAGACTTATGTGATACACTGTATGGCTGTTGGTAGCTTGCAACAAAACAATGCTACACATACTAGTTGCCAACAACTTCCTTGCTGTTTATGGTTATTGTTTTTGTTGCTCAAGCTGTCACATGTTGCCGAGTGCCGTTGCCTCGCTCTAATTTATATACAACTTGTAAATATATATGTACATTCATATGTACATAAGTACTTGTGCCGTTTTGCTCCGAATGTAGAGTGCAACTTGATTGCGTCTGTATGTGGCATGCAAATGCAAATTATTGAAAAATGTGTATGCCGCTTTGTGGGTTTATATATGTATATGAGTGTGTATGTTTGTCCCCCTTTTTTGCCAGAGTCAATTTAATAAATAGTTCCCACACGTTGCACGCCTTTTGAAAATTGACAAACTAACAAAACACATAGAGACTATAGACAACGCCTGCAACAAGCGCTGACAAGCACTAATTAGAATTGGAACAGACGACGGATGTAACGTAAGTAATTTAAACGGTCACCAACATAAACTAATTAAGAAAACTCAAAAAAGACTTTTACATGTATGTACATATGTATCTGGTATATAGCAAACTCGTGCATATGTATGCGTAGCGCTAAGCAAAGCGTTGCTCTGTTGACCGGCAGCAGTACCATGTACAACACTTTCTTATTCAAAATGCTTGGCCCATAGCAGAATGACATACACAAACGGGCATACACAACAGTGGCGCATCCAGAGGGCCACCAAATAGGCTTTGATATGACATGGTTCGTAAACTATTACCGACAAAATAAAAATGATGCCTATAACTTTGAAAGTTTTCATCCGATGCTAAACGAGCAACCGGAACAAGAAACTGAGTTTAAAAGTCAAACTTTACCTTCAAGATAATCCACATCTTTTGAAAAATGTTTAATAAAATGAGTTTTGATATCAAAAACTTACGGTCACCAAAGCCACACACACATACCCTTGCCCCTTTGCAGCACAGTGCTACAGGCGTTTCGTTACCCCCTGTAGATCCGCCTCTGAACTACGCACACATACCTAGTGTAATTGGTTGGCCGGCTTTGTGCTTGCAGGGAGGTTCGGTTCGGTTCGCTTTGGGTACCACGTCTACTGCCCACCAATGAATGTGAAAGTGAAATTACGAGAGCAATACAATTACTAATGTGGGAAAACTAAACAACAAGTGCGTAGAGCGAGCGACGCCAAGTTGAGCAAAGCAGTATATACATAAGTCTTATTATGCATTGCAAGTACAATTGGTTTTGCCATTTCACTTTCTTATAAAAACGCGTAGCATATAAGCACATAAACAACAACTCATTTACATACAGACATAGTATGTAAATAAATATTACCATTTTTTTCTCTATTTTGGCTATATGCATATACACATACATATATAAGCAACAAAAACAACAACAACCACACACTTGCATACTTCATAGCTCCAAAAAGTAGAGGGGCAAGAGACGAGATAGACTGCGGACTAGCTTGCAATGCAACACTTGATAAATACACATAAGCAGCAACAACAACAACAACAACAACAAAAAGTAGCCTTAAAGCGCAAGCTAAGCTTTTACGTTTTTCTTATATTTCTTTTTAGGCAACAAACATATGAAATGGTTACACTTCACTGCCGCGCCGCTTCACTGCGTAACAAAATTACAAGACACACAAGTACCAGTGCATTATGTATTTTTTTTTTTTGTTGTTGTTTTTTCTGCAGGGGGATTTACGTTTGCTTTTGCTAATTGCTAAAACTTCGAATCACACTAGACACACCAGCTTCAGTCCATTTAAATTTCATTGCACTCGAATGTTGTACACTATTTGTGTGTGTGTATGTAGCCATTGGGGAGCTTGCTTACTTTGCCTTGCGCTTCACATGAACATTCGCGTTTGCCTGTATTTTGGCTTTTCTTTTATACCAAATTTCTTTGCTATAAAAAACTACATTTTCTTTAGGTTTAAGCACGTATATCATTTATGTTGTATTCACTTTAAACACTGCTAATGCTTTATGCTAAAGCAATACACTTTATGCTGGCATTTTGTATTAAAATTGTCAATTTTTTTAATTGCAGAGCATTTTTCACGGTTTTCTGTTGTGGAAAAAACAACGTACTGAAACGTTGGTGGGGGATTATTCTCGATAGTAAATAAGTGTTGCTTATCGATAGAGCTAAAAATATCGCTGAGCAACACTTCCATTTGTCTCATCACTTAAATCATCTAGCTGCTTCTTTCGCACTTATTGCTCTTAATAGATTTCGTCTAAGTTGCTGAATTGGTATTCTGTAACGTCGTAGCGCGTAGTTTAAATTTATTTTATTAACTCAAATGAAGAAGCTGTTTGAAAGTTGGTCATAATGCACTTTTACTTATTAAAAAACAAATGATTCTAGAATCAAGTAGAAGTGGTTAACTCTTGCGTAAATAAAATTTGTTTTAGCCTTTTGTAATCGAATTGTGCAGCAAGCGAAATGCAAAACATATATATTTGAGAGATTCGTCGGTGGCTATCATAAGTGGGAATCAAATGGAAAACATAGATTTACAGTGATACAGAATATGTTGAAAGCCGGTAAAAACTCATTTTTCTAAATCAGCAAGAATATTGAGGAATTTAACTAAAGCTTCAATATTAAAAAATAAATGTGAGCATGAAATAATAATATTTTGTATGATGGTCTGATACCTTGCACCCTTTTCTTAATAAAAAATATTCCTGCTAAGAACTTTATAATTGGAAAACGTTTATTTTGATGGTGCCTTACCTCTAAGTACCGTAAATCTCTACAGATTTTGATGAGAAGTGAAAGTTATGTTATTGAATTATTCAAAGTATATGGGCTAAGTTACATAAAGCCAAATATTGCGGCAGTTTATAAGTAAATGGCGTGAAATAACATTTTTGACTATAGCTTTTGTTGCATTTGTTTGATTTTGTCAATTTTTTGCATAGAGATGCAAGTAACCAAAGCGCATAACTGTGCTCCTCGGATCAAAATATTATTATTATTGTCTCCAGTCTTCGAAATGCGTATATTTTTAATTTTAGGGCGCCTAAATCAAATTTAATAGAGTAAAACGTCTAAAAAAGTCCACAATTTATTAGAAAAGGAGTTCACATTATGCTTAAATCTACAATTATATTTATTAACTTGCATATTCTTTGAGTACAGCGCCTGCAATGACCAGACGTTGTATTTCGGATGTACCTTCGTAAATTTCGGTTATACGCGCGTCTCGATAATGTCGCTCGGCTGCCATATCAGTCACATAACCCATGCCGCCAAGCACTTGTATGCACTGATGTGCACAAAACGTGGCTGCTTCAGATGCTGCCAGCTTTGCCATGGCTGCTTCTTTCGTATACGACTGCTTAGCATCCTTCAACCAGGCAGCGCGCCATGTCAATAAGCGTGCTGATTCTACGGCCAATGACATATCAGCTATTTTTTGTTGTATTGATTGTAATTTTGCAATGGGTTTTCCGAACGCTTGACGCTTTTGTGCATAGTCCACTGCCAGTTCCAGAGAGGCTTGCGCAATGCCCAGTGCCTGACCAGCTATTCCAATACGTCCGGCATCTAATGTTTGCATGGCAATCTTAAATCCAAGTCCAGCTTCTCCTAGTATGCTATCCTTAGGTATTTCGCAGTCTTCGAATATTAGTTGGCAAGTAGAAGAGCCACGTATGCCTAGCTTATCCTCTTTCTTGCCTACGGAAAAGCCTTTAAGACCCTTGGGCACAATAAAAGCAGAAATGCCTTTGTGTTTCAGCTGTTTATTTGTTGTTGCAAAAACTACGGCCGCCTCTGCTTCATAACCATTTGTGATCCACGCTTTAGTACCATTCAATACAAAGTGATCGCCTTTATCTACTGCAATAGTCGAGGCGGCGCCTGCATCCGATCCATTGCCTGGCTCAGAGAGGGCAAAGCAGCCAACGCGCCCCGTGGTATAAGGCGTTATATAAGCCGCTTTTTGATCAGCATTTCCAAAGGCCAGCAAAGGACCAAGATAGAGCGAGTTATTAACTGACATAATGACTCCAGCTGAGGCGCAGCCACGCGAAATTTCTTCCATTGCGATTGCGTAGGCAAGATAGTCCAAGCCGGTACCACCTGTTGCTCAAAATAAGAACAAATTTAATACAAATTTATCCTTATTGACGCGAAACTAACCAAGTTCCTCGGGAATAGCCACTGCCATTACACCCAAATCGCCCATCTGCTTGATTTGTTGGGCTGGGTACAAATGTTCTCTATCAAATTTAGCAGCATTTGGAGCAAGTTCACAATTGGCAAAATCTCTACAGGTTTTTTGAAGCATCTGATGTGTGTCTGGCAGCGCAGATATAGAAGCAATACTACGATGTGACCCTTGTACCAAGCGAGCTGCATATGTTTCAAAAATATAATAAATTACATGCATATTTTATGTACGTATGCGTATGTATACAGAGCTCAAAGTTCATAACTCGGAAACTTACCGTACTGCAAAGATCTTCTTAGTACACACTGCATTTTTATGTTTAAAAAAATCAGCTATAAATATAATATGTTTATTTCTAAAAAATGTTTGTACAAATATGCAATAAAAATTATGTTGCACTCAACCAATTGTTGCACAAAACACTTTTGATAAGGGAACTGAACTGCCAACCTCTTTTTTTTTTAGCATATTTGAGTCTCGGCAGCCTTTAATCGATAATCGAAATGTATCGTTATTGTTAACTTACACGATTGGGGAACGTTTATTTACTTGCGAACTTTTTCACTTCTAAACATAATCTATTAAATCGTGTGCAAACTGTGGCAGTGCCAAAAAAAGTAACACACCTTTGTTAATTTGTTATAAAAATTGTAAAAACTAATGCAACAAATGTTTAAAACTTAAAGAGAAATGTGAAACGCAAATTCATCAGCCAATTGAACGACTACATTTTTTCAATGGCTCCCCATTCGCTTAGTAAACCAACAAACCTTTCTCTATAATATAAAAAGTTAAATGCATTCTAATTGTTGGATGTCGCGGAGTGAAAAACTAAATTTATATAAAAAACTTTATGCATAGAAAGCTTATTATATGAAAACGAGTATTGCGCATTCCACGGCAGCAGCTCCAACACCAACAACAACGGCAGCATAGAAAAGGTAAGCAACGAAAAGTACATGAATGTATGTGGGGGCGGCGTAGATGGCGATAGCAGCAGCAGCAATAACAACGAGAACCAAATAGCGCGTTTAATACTTAATAACAATTGCTACATATTGTCTCTCTTTCGTTGTCAATCGCATACACACACACACACACACTGTGACTTGTATACATTGGCACTTGTTATTTTTGGGCTCTAAGCAAAATGGTAGTCAAAATGGGCGGAGGGCGAGGTGTAAGTACTTGTGTTTACCGTTGTGACGTGTTATGTATATGCATTACTCAATGAAACGACACACACTCGGGCACACATACATACATACTTACTCGATGTAAACTTTTGTTAAAAGCGATTAGGTATTTATTCTCAAGGCGTTTTACTTAACTTAATTCATTCATACATCATTTATGTGCTAACCTAAACATACGATTGCATCCCCATGTGTATATAAGTAATTTTAAATGTCAAATTTCTTTCATTCAATCTTTACATGATTGTTGCATTTCTTTTCTTACGAATTTTTAATGTTGCATTAAGCATACGCCTAAGTGACTTTGTTTGCTACAAAAATGTTTACGTATATATGCATATATGCATGTCGGTACTATATCCCTTGTCACTTGAAAAGCTCTCTTAAATTTTTTTTTTTAATATACAAAAGAATAAATCAAATATAAATATAGTAGATTTTTGTGATGTAGAAGAATCTTGAGGACTTTATCGGCAAGCTGAGAGTAGTATGATTGAAAACTGTGAAAGACATAAAATAAAAACAAAAGCTAAAATCTATCAATTATAAAAACTGTTCACACAGCTTCAATATTTCGCCTTCGCCTAAAAGAACCAATGTAGATTAAAATATAAATATTACTTTTTAAGTAAAACTGTGAAAACTATAGAAAGTACCGCGTCCCACGAGTTTTTTCTTATAGTAACCAACTTCTTACAAAAGGTGACTAAAGAAGATGTTTTTATGTATGCACATAAACTTGTACCAATATGGACATTTTTTTTTTGGTTAATAGAAATATTATGTTAATTACATACTGATTTAATAATTTTAGACAGTTTTATATACTATAGAGTAAAACATTGTATGTATGTGGTGAACCAATTTTAGTCGGAATGTCTATATTGTATATGTGCTATTTAACAAAAATGTTTTTCAAAATTGTTTTGGGGCTTCCTATCTATAATAATGTTTAAGGAAAAAGATTATAGGATGTGATATTTTTCAATTTTAAAAAAAGTATTACTACTTTTGATTTTTTTCAATTATAACTACGTGGGAAACAAAATTTCAAGCACGTCTGCAAAACAGCTGTGAGCAGTGGCGGATCTATCGTACAGGCAATATAGGCTGAAGCTTAGTGCGGCAGAATTAAGGGGCGGCAAAATTTGAGTCACCTTCTACTACTACCTACTACAACTATATTGTAATAAAGCACTGATGACAATCACAAAAGTATTTAATATATTTTTTTTTTGTGAAAAAAGCGCCGCAAGTTATGGATTGCCTAGGGGCGGCAAATATTGAATCCGCCACTGGCTGTGAGCTAATTTTGTCTTATATACTAAGAACAATTTTAGTAACAAGTAGGCACATAAGTAATCCTATAAACGTAGCAGTAACTAACCGTAGCCGTTTACGCCATTGTTATTCTTATTTTCTGCTAATCCTAACCTGAATATTTTTCTAGTTGAGAAAAAGTGTATCCCAATGATATTTAACTTCACGTTAAAGCATGATACTACTTTAGTTATCTATTTTTTAAGTTACTATCTGATAAGAGAAAAGTATTTATGTATTTTTTCTATACTTCAAAGTCACAAGAATGAATGGACTGAAAACTCTGCTAATCATAACTGTTGACTTCATGGCTAAAATTATTATAGGAGTCTATTTCTGAAAGTCTCTAGTAATCTAAACTATTGAAATTATGATATTTCGTAACTATTCTTTATAGGATCAAGTATATTTATTATAACCTGCTTACTACAGAGCATGTGTGGCCTCCATAAGCATCCAAAACAAAAATGCATAAAACTTGCCAAAAAAGAGAAGAACACTGTGCATTTAATTGCGCAGCTATCCATTTTTATAAGTATAAGTATGTACTATATAGGCACATTGACACAAATTATATTTGTCTCAGTCAATCGGATTCAGTGGGATTATTTTTATTTGCATTATTTTTATAATAGTTACTTAATGCTAGCCATTAAAAGTTACAGGGTTAGATAACTAACAAGAAAAAAAGTCGGATTATAAAGAAATCTAGTTCAACTGCTTTGAAGCAAAAAAAAAAACTAAAATAATTTTTTTGACATCTTTAAAAATTCAATACATCGTGAAGTGTAGATTGGTACGTCTGACAAAACTTCCGTTTTTTATTATACTTTTAGTCACGATAGTTCCTAAAACTGTTGCTTGAATAACTTTCAGTTTAAAATGGCGTACGTGAAAGTAGGGCGGGAACGATTTTGACATACCCTGCTACCAAATTTGGCATATTGCTTAAGGGGGTCTTACTATGTAATACCTCATTTCCGAGCGCTATATTCAAAAATTTAGAAAACTATAAATGATTTCGGGAGCTTTTTCAAAAATTCAAAAAATTCTTATAATAGAATTTTAAAAAAAATGTTTTTTTTTTGACACTTTTTTCTATTCAAGGCTGTTAAAAATGTTTGGACAAGAATTTCAAAAAAAGCTCGTGTCTATCTGTTGCGACATGTTTTCTGATGATAAAAATGTTTAGTATGACAAGATCGGTCAGGCAGATTTTTGGAAAAAATTTCCACACCACCTCTAAAAAGACGACTTTCGGAAAAACACGTCTAAAGATTGACAACGTAATAAAATATATACAGCAGAAACACGAAAAACGACCGTGCATGACCGTGGAAAATGCTCTGTCACTGCCAAACGAGCCCGTCCACAGTAAAATCCTTTTACCAGCGTATTTAACATTATTTAGATTAAAAAAATGTAAAAAAAAAATCGATTTTTTGAAACTGTTACATAGTAAGACCCACTTAAGTACTCCAAAAAACTTGTGAATGCCGTATCTAGTTACGATTCTCACTAAAAAAGCAAATGAATTCTGCACAAATAACGTTTTTTAGGCCGATCGATCTTATGCGGGCTATATTGTATAGCCAACCGATAGTAATTTGGTACAATGCTTGAGAAGTCTAAAAACTTTGATTTTTGCACTATTTAAACGATATTTGCAAATAGCCTTCAATAGTTTTTGTCGCTTATTATTTCAAACGCTAGATTTGCTCCAAATTTAATTCATTTAAAAAAAATACATTTTGTTTGGGCTTGTACCAGAATCCCTAAAAAAAAGTTTTGAGATTGCCACTTTTTTGTTTAATAATTAAAAACCAACGCGAGCTTTTCCAAACTCTCGTTGTTTTCCATGAAAAACTTGAATATTAAGCAGATTTCTGGTAACGATAAAAAGTTGCATTATAATATTACAATATTTTAAGATTAAATTTGAAATGAATCTATTAGTTGAGTGTAAATCTTTTAAGCAACGTTTTAGGCACTTGAGGGGCTTACCTAAGAGCACTGTCCATCAAATAACCAGCCGGCCACTGTGTCTATATAAGCATGCACATCATGTATGTATGTGTGTGTATATAAAAATAAAAATTGACTCGAGTGCTCTTCACAGCCAACCAGCATTTAATTTACATATTTTACAATTTGTGGGCGTTCGTGTACCATATACGATAAATAATTTAATTATATACAAGAATTTTGTTTGATTTTGATCTTATTTTACAGTTGGCGATGGCAACTCAGCAGCGTTCATTGGACACCATCTCATTATGTTCCACCGTCTCCAGCTGCCCCGATCGGAATGGTTTCTATGGTGGTTTTCAGCGTACGGACAAGCCCAAAGAGCCATTGTCTAAAGCACAAATAATAGCACGGGAGAAGAAATGGCTTTATATGATAGATAATTGGTCCATATATATGTCTAAAAACTATAAAAAGGTGAGTGGGATCAAATAAGAAATCAATTTTTTGTTAATGCAAGTATATTGTTAATTTTAATTTATAGATACGTGACCGCTGTCGTAAAGGCATACCCAAATCGGTGCGCCCCAAAGCTTGGTTCTATTTATCCGGTGCTTATTTGCTTAAGAAAAAGAATCCGAATGTTTATAAGGAGCTGTTGGAAAAGCAAGGAAATGCAGCAACTATTGAGGAAATCAAAAAGGATAAACATCGCCAGTTTCCGTTTCACGAAATGTTTCTTGATGAACAGAAAGTGGGTCAGATTGAGCTCTTTAATGTACTGAAAGCGTATTCTATATACAATCCCAAAGTGGGCTTCTGTCAAGCTCAAGCACCAATAGCAGCGTTTCTATTGATGCATTTGCCAGCAGAGGATGCCTTCTGGGTGTTTGTAAGCGTATGTGATGTGTAAGTGTACAACTTTGAGTTTTCAAATAGCAATCTTAACTTTTTGTTTAGTTATTTGCAGGACTACTTTATACCTGGCCTTGAAATGATACAAAATGATGCAGGCATACTAGAAGGCCTACTCAAGAAAACTTGTCCGCCCGTCTATAGACACTTGCAAAAGCACAAAGTCGAGCCATTGCTATACATGACCGACTGGTTCCTCTGCGCCATGACACGCACTTTACCCTGGGAAACTTTGTTGCGTGTCTGGGATTGCTTTCTAGCCGAGGGCATACGCGTAATTTTTAAAGTGGCCCTGGTCATAATTGGTGCTTCGCTAAGTCGCCAAAAGGTTCGCAAGACCTGCACTGGCTTATGCGAAACATTGGCAGTGCTACGCTCACCTCCCGAACACATCATGGAAGAAGAATTTATAATTAACAACATGATGCGACTAAATCTTCGTGTCGAAGATTTTCAAATCGAACACACACGCCAAAAGGCGCGCCGTGCCAAACAGAAGGCTCAGCAGGAGGCAGCTGCGGGTGATCCAGGCACTAGCAACGGCAGACGCAATATGCCCACGCTGTGAGTTGGACGACATCAACTATTAATGCACAACAAATTGTTACTACGCATTGAGAAGATATTGGGATTAGAACATTAAAATCGCACAATATATATATATAATGCGAAAAAAGCAACATGCTACTGTTATCAAACAGTCAATTAACATTCATTCCATAAAGCTGTGTTTAAACTTTCTAATAGGCCAAAATGTCAGATAATAATCACTTTTACTTTTATATATATTTGTCAAACTTTCAGAACACTTTAAAATTTTGCAATAAAAAAATATAGTCATTTTGACAAATATAGGTTACAAAAACACTGGTAGTTTAAACACAGCTAAATATACGACATGTATTATAACAAGATAATGATCATTACGAAAAAAGTAACATTTCTTTTAAAATTAATTTTTGTTATACAAATTTACGTTAATTTTACTTGCTTTTCGTTTATTCTCTATAAACTTAGTTTCAATTATTATGTGTGTGCAATTTGTTAATGCTTTTCAAAAGTATTGATCATAATTATTATTTATTGTATTATCTTTAAAACATTTTAGCATTTAAACTCATACATATCGTATTATATTGTTTGATCGGCTGCTAATGCTGCAAATATGAAATGGAAAGTGCAAGCAAAGCTCAAATAAAGTATTGATTTATTTTTTATTAACTACTTTGTTTTTATAACTAACTAAATCAATCAACCACACTTAAAATAGTAAATTAACTAAAATGAAAACAAATTTTGATATTTATATACACGTAATGACACGTGTAGAATTTTTAGGCAAAATTAAAAAAATATATATACTAATGATATAAAAAATAAATACAAATTATTGTAAAAAAAAAATACAAATGTTTTAAATTAAGTTTTATAGGATACATTGAGTGGAGCTAACTGAAAACGTGTAACATAAAGAAGACGTCAAAAGTTATCAATAATGCATCAGGGTGACTTGAGATTTAGGCATAACCAAAAGTGTTTATACCCTGTACTAAAAAGTACAAAGTGTAAACAGGTTTGTCCCGGAGTTTTGTCAGGAGCCCGGAGTTATTACAGACAGACTTACAGAACACAATGATTCAATCTAATGTTTTTTTTTTATTTCCTTAATATAATGTATAAGTCGGGCAAGACATTTTGCAAAGAAATATCTTTTGGAGTTCGTAAGCAATATGGTGATACAGAGTATCCCACAGTCGCCCACGAACTTTAGTTATATATTCTTTAATATTAATAGTTTTGATACACGCGAGTTTTGACTAAACGTCTGGTATCCTACACAATTCAGTATATTATCTGCTGTTCGATCAATTCATGACATATTTAACCAACAGTTGCAACGTAAAAGATAATATGATTAAAAATCATTCCTTTAATTTTTAATATCAATTACTCTTACGAGATTTTGATGCAATTATGGATTAATGGATTTGGATGGAAAAACCTTTTTTGATTTCATTGCATTTAGCTTCAATTCGTAACCAATGGAAAATTTTTGTGAAGCTTGCTTTGTCTGGACTGCAAGATTTGCGATGAAATCAAAATTTGTGCTGAGTTTTTTAATTTCGAATACACCGAATACACATACTTTAGAGTCTAAAGGTAAATGCTGAGCAATAACGACCATAAACGCTATTATTGAATTGGAAACTTTCAATTGCAAATACAATACTTCCAAAAAATTCCATCTGACAAGCTATTCTAATTCAAACGTCTTTAATTCCCAATTCGCATCGCATTGTCAGGATTATTCATTTTCACACAAGATTGAAAAAATAAAAAATGTTTACCGCAGCATTGCAGTAAATTTTAGGCTGATATATTTATTTATGTACGTATAGGATGTACGTATAGGATTATTTTTCTTTTTCCGTGGATTAAACGTTTCTCCTCAGCAATAAAAATGCTATTTTCGTCTTTATTTTCTATACGGTTCACCTGAATAAATCTAGTTTTATATGCAAAATTGTTGCAATTGTAATAATTTAAATTTTCGAAATTTTTCTCAAAATTTTTTTTTTAAATGGGAAGTAGCCATATATAGCCATATTTCTACTCAAACGTAGTGCCTTTGCCAATTTTTGAATATTCGTCCATTTACAAAGTTATTAATTCTCGCTTTCAAATAAAGTAAAATTTTAGAAAAACTAAAGCAGAATGCTGCGTAAGAACAAAGTAAATTATCAAAGCTGTATCAAATAAGATGTAAGGTTAAATTCTTAAATTTTGCTTCCTGTCCTGAATGCAAGCATATATTGAAAATTTAGTTTTCCTATAATACTTAACATTTTTCAAATAATATCTTTATATTGTCTATTGCATATGTAAGCGGAGAAGCGCTTTTAAGTTGGAAAAATCAACTGTTACCCACTGTAATTTCTGGTCAGCAACATGTCTTTATGATTGAAATCCGAATACAAAAATGAGCAAAATATTTTTTGCACTCGAGTCCATAAAATTTTAAAATCTGGTAAGTTTTCTACGGTGTCTTTTGGCAGAAAAAAGACCCATAAGAGCTACCAAATTACCATTAAATTTAATTTTTACTTGAAACCTAAAAAGCAGGTTCCTTTGTATGATCTGAATGTGATGTTTTTGCATAACTTTGTTTTGGTTTTCAGTATTTGTATATACGAAAAATATTCCCCAAAATTAAAGCCCTTCTCATGGATGTGACAGAGGGTTTTGTAAATATTTGCAACATTTGATTTTTTAATTCATAAAAACAAAAACAGTTCAGTATAGAATTTGAATTAAAGCAAATATTTTGATTTTATTAATTTAAGTAGGTGTATTAACTACACTTGGCTAAAATTATACAATAATAAAATTCAAAGAATTAAAAATGAGTATTACAAAACAAAAGGTTTTAAATATTAAAATACAATTCAAAATTCTATTCACAGACGTTGAAAACAAATATCATTGTTTTGAAGTATTTTGTAAGTTTATTATAATTCGTAATTCTTCATATAATAATTGTATTTTCAAATTATTTACTAAATGTGTTGTTCATTAACGGCATTTCAAATCGATAAAATAATTACAGAATGTATATTATCTTGTCTTGTTTAAATAAATAATCTCAGTACTTAAAACTAAAATATTAAATTTTAAAATTATATCTTTATTCTGCAAGAAGGTATACCTAACGCAAGATACTATACTGCTAGAAAATACAAGATTTACCAAAGTAAGGAAAAGTTTCGCAATGGCAGGAAGCACATTTCGACCTGGGTGTTATCTTATTCCTATTTCCAGCATTAGCCTAGCAGATACTGTTCATCAAAGTCAACGTCTTCTACTTCTTCATACAAATGCGGAGGTAACGGCATGTAAGGGCCAGTTGGCTCATTTGCAGGCGGCATGCTATCCTCCTCTCCATCCAGCTGCTGCTGCTGCTGCTCGTCTTCATCTGGCTCTGGTTCATCTTCCTGCAGAAGCAATTTCATTTTCCGCTCATCTTCCGCCATCGCAGGATGGCGGTCGCGTATGTGCTGCTGCAGCTCTACTAAGCTGTGCAGACCAGCTGCTGTGGAATCATCCTCGCCATCTTGCGCCACGCACAATTGGCAACGTATATAGGCGGCATAGGGCAAATGTTTGAAGCGATGCTGTTGCAACTCGCGTACCTTGTTCGTATTTATCGTTTCATTACACTCAACGCACTGGTACATTGATTCACCGACTTTGTTAAGATACAAAGACTCACGTTTGCCCAGTGCATGATAAATATTAATGTGCTCTCGCCAAGAAGCCTTATTGTTAAACGAATCACCACATTGTGGGCATAGCAAGGTATAAGTGCTGGGATCAACATCCGCATAATCTGCTTCACTAACTCCGACCCTTTGCGAATGCTCCCCATCAGCAACTGTTTCGTCTTCATCATTCATTTGCCCATCACTGCTCAGAGGCTTGGTATCGCAGCGATTTGTGTCTCTATTTAAATGCTTAAAGAACATTTGTTTGCGCACGAACTCACCATTGCAGCTTAAACATTTAAAAGAACGATATGGCAAGTGGCGGAACTTGTGTGACTGCAATTGACCAATGGCGCCCTTGGTGTGGGTAACTGTTACGCGTTTATAGCACTCCAAGCACAAATAATGATGGTTGTCAATCTGGCGAAAGTTTAGGCCCTCGCGGCAATTAAAATTATGATGTTCTACAATGTGTTTGCGCCAGAAGGCGTGCGAGTCAAAGTTCTTATTGCATTTGGGGCAGTAGTAGGTAATGAAATCTAGGTCTACGGCGTTATGATAGCTAATGCTATCCTCTAGAGTGTTCAAACCAGCTGGTCGCATAGGCAGTTGGCCAGGATTGGGTTTCAGGGAACGACCAGAGGACGAAGCCGCCTCTGGCGAATCCTTTGGCTGGCGGTTATAGTATGGCTCGCGTTCTGGAAGATCGCGCTCTAATATATTATGACGCGTGCGCAAGTGAGCCGCTATATTGGGCTTGTGATTGTAGCAGGTGCCGCAAACCAAGCACTTTAAATAGAGGCGATAGGGTAAATGACGGAAATGATGATCCTGCAGACCCTTTAACTTCGAGTTGCAAACAATATCCTTACACTGCGTGCACTGATATCTATACTTGTCCAGTTGGCGCATGTTAAGATACTGCCGTTTGTCAAAATTGTGGGCTTCATTAATATGCCTTCGCCACTCGAACTGTGTTTTATACTCTTTGCCACAGGATGGACAAAGGAAAATATAGTTCTTTTCAATGGTCGGACAAGAGCCAGCCTTCACACTTGCCATAGAGTCAATTGGCTCTGCATTGTCAAACTTCTTGGCGCTGTAATGGTTATCTGTAAAATCGTGCTCCTCGCTTATGTGCGCTTTGAGTGATGGCTGAGTGGCAAAAAGCGAGCCGCAGTCAACACATTTGTACCGATTGGAAGAAACAGAAGAAGTATAAGGGCGTCCATAGTTGCCGCTGATATTCTTGCTGCTGGGCATAATTATCTCATCTTCCTCCTGCATTTGCTCGCCAAAATCATTATCCTCATTAGGACCAGTTGAGTCTTCGTCATCCAGATAAATAATCTCATATGTTTCATTTGCTACAGTAACAATCTGTTTGCGTGGCTGCTTTGCCGGTGGTAGCACACCATGTACCTTTCGCGACTCATAGCCCACGCCATGATAGGTGGCTAAATGCTTAACCAGACCCTTTCGATCCGTGTAGGATTTCAGACACTTGCGACAGCGTGCAAATGCCTTATGAGGCAGGTGTGTGATGCGATGTTGTTGAGCATTTTGAATGCCATAAGCATTAGTTATGATTTTGTCGCATTCCGTGCATTTAAGCTGACGATCGTTTATGACTTCAAAGTTAAGTTTTGCCAAGTCGTTCATGCCGTGTACATGAACTACATGCAAGCGCCATTGCTTCTTTTCCTTAAACTCTTTGCGGCACTGTGGACAGACGTAGTCAATGTGAGGTTCAAAGATATCATCGACAGCTATATGACGTCCACCGGTACCACGACGCGGTATTTCGTCCCAAATTGGCACCTGCTCAGAGTCATCATCATAGCCGTTACCATTGTCATTTTCTTCGGTTTCATCCACGCTGCCAGGTGCGTCTTGCACTAGAGTATTCAAGTGATGTTGTTTAAGTAAATGCCCTACCAGTTCCTGATGGTCTCCAAAGGCTTTATAGCAGAGCTTGCAACGCAACCATTCCGGTTGAGGCAAATGGCTGAATTTATGCTGACGCAACACTTTAATGGCGGTGGAATGCACAAACTGTTGGTAGAAAAAGATAAAAATGGCTTTAGTACATTTTTTTGTTTTCCCACATATATCTATGATGCATCACAAAAAGTTGTCTTTAGAAATGCCGCCTAAAACATTATTTATAGTGTTTTTTTTTTAACGAATTTATTACAAAATCACTTTTCTTAAAAAAATGATTTTAGCTGAGGATGTTTGTAGTCCTGTTGCGATGTTTCATGGATAGGTGTAATATTGGAGGTAAGCTGAAACTGCCTTTGAGATATATAAGTTCGAGTAACTATTTAAGTATCCTAATCATTCGGGTTCTTTCGGTTTATTATTATTATCAATGTCATATTCAGATTGGGGCGCTGTCTGCTTAAAATACCTAGCCAATTAGTTCGAAAACAATCTATAATACGATATCTGTATAAAACAACTTTAATTGGTTAAATAAATCGGAATTCAATTTTTTGGATGAGAAAAACAAGTAGAAAAAAACTAGTCTAATATAATGTCTACAACATGTACATTTTAACATATAGTATATATGTATAGCAAAGACATTAACATAGCCTGTTTGAGCCAAAGCCATCAAAATTTTATACCTTTAAAAGTTTTAGTTTCAACCCCTTCTAATTAATTTTTTTGTAAAAATGCACGCCATATGGATAAAAATTCGTGAGGCGGGACAAATTTTTAATCGATCTAATGGATTTCGGAGCTTTTGCTTATGCATTAATGACGATACTTGGCAATATTTATCTAGCACAGAAAACTCCAGCAAAGAAATTTTTTTAATTTCCCACCCTTCCGGATTTATAGGCCTTGATTATGCACATACAAGCTTTAAACCGATTTTTTTATTTTGTAAAAATTGATACAGTGCATAATTCCACATTTGTTTTACGTAGAAAATTCTATCGATGTAAATGCAAAGGTCAACGAAGTTTAAAATAAAATTTTGTTTATGTCTCCTTATATCTACATATGTACGTATATTTACCTGATTACACTCCATACACTGCATTCGCTTATCCACACTGCGAAAATTGAGTCCCCGCCGGCTGACATAGTCGTGCACAAATTCAATATGCTGATCCCATTGACTTTTAGTGTCGCAGTCGGTGCCGCAATCTGGGCACATGTAGTGTATATAGTCTTCGCACACATCTAACGCATTTGATCCAGCGCCATTTCCCCCTCCATCTGTAGAATTAAGCGCATTCATACGCTTCCTTTTTGCTCCTTGAGAGGAGCTGCGACTTTGCTCATCATCTATGTAAGCAGCCTCAGGATGCATGGAGTCCATATCTGGATCAACCATTTCGTTTTTTACTTCAACACCATCTTCTTCGTAGTTACCACTGAGGCCATGCTTGCTAATATTCCTCTCCTGCTCCTCTGTACGTGGCTCACGTACTCGAGTCTTTTTGCCCAATTTAGGATCGCCGGCCCGCATCATGGCTACAACCTCATCGCAGTGGGTCATACGCAAATGAACCATTAAGTCTTGCCTGTATTTGTACTCGCGTTTGCAGATATAGCATTTGGTGCAGCGAAATGGCAAATGCGTGAATTTGTGCTTCAAGAGATTCTCTCGGCTATGCATAGCAATGTGTTTATTGCATTCGAGGCAGCGGTGATAGAGCTTATCAATGGCGACAAAGTTTAAGCCCCTTCGAGTATTGTACTGATGGATTTGATTCATATGACGCTTCCAATGATCCTGTAAGCGGTACTCCATACCGCAGGCGGGACATATATAAATCACTCCCAATTCGTAGTTGATAGGGACTCCGTGCTCATCTGTGGCATTGATTTGTGATGTTGTTGGTCGTACAGGCAATGATGTCGATGCTGTTACTGGGGCTGGCGCTGCGGCCACTGTAGGAGGCATTGACCGAAGCGGCGGCGGCGAGGGTGCTGTCTGTAATGGTGGTGCTTCGGAAATGCTCACAATTGGTTCTAATTCGAAATTAAATATGGCATCATCATCAGGCTCTACTCTATTCTTGGTTTTTTTATACGGCGCAGCATCATTGTCTTCATCTTCTTCTTCAGCGTCTATGGGCAAGGCAGTGACATGTTCATCATATTGTTCGTTTAAACTATTTTCACCCTCCACAAAGTCGGCCGAGAACATTGAAGTCCACAAGTCCATACCTTCCATAATGTTTACCAATGTGTGTAAATTTTTGCGAAAAATTAATAACAATTGTATACATATATCTTGTACATTTGCATATGAAGTAGTTAGTTTCTTCCCGTGCCACACGATGTTGTTAACTCGTTTTTACTGAGAAAAAGCCGCACCGAAGCTTCTATGTTTATAAGCCTTCTGCATGCTGACTACACTCGGGCACTTCAAGTTACTTTAATTAAAAATATTCAGTATTACATTTTTTTTTACTTCAAAATGTAACTTTTTCTCGTCTACATGCGAAAATTAAAGCCATTTTGTTTGCGGCGCCGCAGATACTCAAGCCGATAGTTTTTACCAACGCCGTCAGTAAAACAATGAAATTCAAAACCCCAATTACGGCTGAAGATACTTCTTAACGCTTTTATTTTTTAACTATTGTGCAAGCTATGCTAGATCAATCAAATCATCAGATAACAATTGTTCGGTATTGCAAAAGATGCCGTAATATGGCGGCATTATGCAAAATCAGAACCGCCGCTTTATTTTATAAATTGCCCTCAATGGGAGTGATGCCACATCCTTGCAAAATATATTGTGTTTTAAGACAAGTTGGCATTTTCGAAATCAACAAGTTGGCACCCTTGTGCTCACATTATTGCACAAAAACCACGATTGGCTTTAGACAACAAATGGATCATACAATACCACCGAAGGAGTACAAATGGATGCCGGGAAATCTGATCAATGAAAACTTCAAACTTGGCGGCAATGGACACATATGCATTGTGCTAAATCGACATATACAGGTTCCTGCAGACGTTGTAAGGCATTTGTGGAAGAATGGTAATGTAAATAAACAAAACAAATGTTCGTATATATATTGAACAATCTGCATTAATCGTAGCTGCTGTACGATGCGCGGTCGATGGCGGTTCCAACCACTGGCGCAACTTTATAGCTACCTTTGGCAATGTTAAAAACGGTAAAGGAAGCAAAGCGTGCCCACCATTAGAGCCACTTGATTTAATAACCGGTGATTTCGACTCAATAACTGAGGAAACTATAGAGTTTTTTAAATCAACACCCAAAATACACACTCCCGATCAAGACGCGACGGACTTTACGAAAGCCATCATTGTGCTGCAGCCGGTAATGACGCAGCGAAAGGTGAAGGACATAGTAGTTTTTCACGACTGTTCAGGTCGTCTTGATCACATTATGGCTAATCTAAACACTCTTTACAAAATGCAAAAGGACAACTGCAATATATATCTTTTAAGTGGCGATTCAGTAACGTGGCTTTTAAGACCAGGCAAGCATACAATACAGGTACCTTTGGATTTGGTAACCAGTCAGCGTTGGTGTTCATTGATGCCAGTGGGCGCATCGGCTCACAATGTGACTACCGTAGGCCTCAAATGGAATTTGTGTAAGTCCGTCTAAAAATTTGTTTATTACATAATTTGATTGTGAGAAATTTTAAATGCAGTTCACGCACAAATGGAGTTTGGCGGCATGGTCAGCACTTCAAACACATATTCCACAGAGTTTGTACAAGTCGAAACCGATAGCAACCTAATTTGGTCCATGGGTGCCTTTGACTTTGCGGAAAAATTGCGAAAATCAACAAAATAGTCGAATGCATGCCTTGAGAACGTCAATGCCAACACGAGGATGTTAAATACTTAACTATGTCTGGCTGTTATATAGCTTAAGAACATAATGTTATTGTTAGATCATATTGTTATTATGCGCATATTTGGCTCTTAATTTAATTGTTACACATAAAAGGACAAACAAAAAACTAACGTGAGCCTGGTATAGGCATTAGCTGAAAGCCAGCGCTACTGCCTGTCGTCTTAGCTTTCCAGCCACTTGTACCAGAAGTGGATCCAGTTCCACGTTTAGATGTACTCGCTCCTCTTCCTCTGCTACCGCGCGCGCTTGGAAGTTTCTTTCGAGCTACGGGGGATGCAGCTCCCCATCCTGTGCCACTGTTGGCTGATGTATTGCTCTTAGCTCTTTTGGACCCACTAGCAGCACGACCACGCCAGGCCCGCTTGCGTTTACCGCCACGCGAACTACTGCTAGATGCACCGCCGCCTTGGGTAGAAGCCGCCTGCTCCCAATCATCGTCAACGTTATTCCAGGTGCTGCTCGCGGCTTTGGTGATACAGGAAGGCGCAGCGACTGCCGCGGCTGCTGCCGCTTTTTCCTCCTCCTCATCATCCATTGCCAAAAGAAGACATAATTTTTCCGAGGAGTATTCCCTCGTTATTTCCAATAGTTTCTCACCATATTTATCGAAATTTGCCTTGGTCACATGCGGTATGGCACACATATCCTTTTCAGTTTCGGGCAGCTCCTCGGCCATGGCCTTCAGTGCCTGCATATTCATAATACTGGCCATTGTCACATTACGCGCTGCGGCAATGGTACGGCACAAGTCCAACAAAGCCGAGTAACAGCGTTCATGTATTTGCCGCATTTCCGGTTTTGATTTGATGTCATTTTTACTGCCAGTATTTGTGGGGTCAGAAATATTAGCAACTGGACGTGAGATTTCCTTGCGTACGATGGCAAAATCAATTTTAGGCGTCTCGTTCATTAGATGATGTATACGTGGGCCCAAGTATAGATATGCTTGCGGTATGTCTTTTATAAAAACTAAATCTTCGCGCAGAAATCCATCAATTACCATTCTACGCAATAGTCTCTGTATGTCACTCTTGTCCCAGTCCTTAAGCACAGCATGATGTTGCGTTTTATTGTGCCCAAAATCCACAATTTTCTTGATCATAGAACCTTTGAGAACATCCGCTATGTGTAGCAATGTAAAACGCGATCGACCACTGCATATGTCCTTAACGGCTCGTGCAATCTTGCGGCATTGCTCCAGAACATCAATTTGCTGATAGTCACGCTTTTTCATGCAATTATCGCAGGCAGTGCGTCGATTCTCTAGGCATTGTTCGCTAGTAAAGTGTTCACCAAAATAGTCCAGCTGCTGTGCACGGCGACAGTCTGTGATATTCTCGCAGTATCCAACAATACGATACAAGTTGTCAATGTGCATCTTTTTTACATCGTAGGCCAATGCCTTGTCCACTGTAAAGTGACATAAGTTTAACAAAGAATTAAAAACAAGTTTTAACAAAAAAGTGACTTAAAATTAGCAATATACATTCAATTTTCAGTCACTAGAATCAGAAAGACATCTTGGCAATATATTGCAACTTACTGTCCAGCATCTTCTTGAGACGAAGCATGTCTCCATAGTTGTAGTAGAGTATACATTCTGCTTGCTCGCCATCACGGCCTGCGCGACCGGCCTCCTGATAGTATCCTTCAATGGACTTGGGTAACGAATAGTGCAAAACAAAACGCACATCGGGCTTGTCAATGCCCATGCCAAAAGCAACAGTGGCACAAATGACTCGCACTTTGTTAGTTATCCAATCTTTTTGCCGAGACTCCCGCATTGTGTCCGCGAGACCCGCATGGTAAGCTGCAGAGCGTATACCAAAAGCACACATTTTCTGAGCCACATCATCACATTCCTTGCGCGAAAGACAATATATTATGCCACTAGCTGTGCGGGGTAGAGAGTTTATCATGTTGCGCATTTCCTCCAAAGTGGAAACACCTTTTTTTGGCAGCACCTTGTAGCGTAGATTGCTGCGATTGAAACTAGAAAGAAACCACTTGCAGTGTGTAAGATTCAATTGCTGCAGTATGTCGAGACGCACGCGGGGAGTGGCTGTGGCTGTGAGAGCCATAGTTGGCACGTTAGGAAAACGTTTTCGCAAAATGCCTAGTTTCTTGTAGTCGGGTCGAAAGTCATGACCCCATTGGGAGACGCAATGCGCTTCGTCAATTACAAAGCGACTAATAAAGTTGTGTGAGTAAAGGGTGTCCAGAGTATCCTGAAATCTAGGTGAGCTGGAGATTTTTTCTGGTGTGACGTAAAGCAGCTTGATCAATGGCGGGTACATTGTGGAACCGTTTTTCCTTATAAGATCGTTATACACTGCAATGGCCTCTTGCATTGTTTGCTCCCCTGACATGCTTTTCGCGCAGATCTAAAAGAGCGGGTTCAAAGATAACAATGGTTTGTACTCATAAAGGCTTTTTAAAGGAACTTACATCCAGGGAGCCTAGCTTAGAGACTTGATCGAAGATAAGCGATTTTAAGGGGCTGATGACAATTGTGACACCTTCCGTGAGAATTGCGGGAAGCTGATAACAAAGCGACTTGCCACCGCCTGTGGGCATCAGCACAAAACAATCATGGTTTAGCAGAGCAGCGTTGATGACCTGCAGCTGATTGGGTCTAAAACTCTTCAGGCCGAAGCTGTAGCTAAGTGCCTGCATTAGTCTGGTAGAGTGTTCGTATTTCTGTCCATCAAATTCGCCGGTTATGCCATCATTATGCACATTTGCATGGAAATTTCCAGACAGCTTCTGCGCAGACTCATTAGCAGCAGCCTTAGAAACATTAGATGTGCCACTCGAGCATGGCAAGACTTCAGATGTATTTAACTGCGAGGATGCCAATTCGAAAGCTGCCTCAAACTGCGCTTCATCATAGTCAGGAAAGCCGTCAACATCTATAACGGTCTCCGGAGTGGGCTTAGCTGTTGGAAATGTTATGCGCTGAGCGGATTGTTTAGACGCATGTGGACTTTTCTGTAGTTGCTCAAAATCTCTATAGGCATAACTATTAAACTCAGACTTTCGACCTTTGAACGACTCATGCTCGTCTATTATATCAGCTAACACTTCTTCTAAATCGTCATCGCAAACAATTGCAGCACTCGAATTTGCCTTTTTGTTAACAAGTTGCTGTTGAGTACAGCCATAAAGCTCCGACTCATCGACTTCAGAATCCAGCAGTATAGTTTCTGCCAAATACTTGTTCTCCTCATCGCTTGGATCTTCGAATGGATCATGAGGCAGGTATTCACGGCGAAGCGGTTGTTCACTAAGTTGCTTTGCTGTTTTTCCAGAATTTTTATTGCTTGGAACTTCAACGGAATCACAGCTTGTTGGCGTTAATGGCTTTAATTGCTGTCTTTGCTCCTCAAGCATTTCTCGTTCCTCTTCTTCCAGCGCATCAAAATAGTCGTCTGATGGCTTTACTTTAACGACTGGTTTGCATTGTTGCTGATTCACTTTTTGTTGAAGATTCATAGTTTTTTCCTTAAACTTTTGTCGCATAAATTTAAGCCTTAGGAATGTATCAGTCTCAAATCCGTTAACTTCATTAAAACAAGCGGCTGGTATTTGGTCTATAACCTCACAGTACTTTTCCATAAGCTCCATGTACGTGGATTTGCAACAACTTAAAGAGGCACGCAGCATTTGATCATTTTGATCGACAGCTTCAGTCTTAAAATTATCATTTTGCGCCAAGTCGCGCAGGTAACTAGAGAGTGTGTTGTCAAATACTACGCTTACTTTGGGTGTAACTGCAGGTACCTCAATTTCTTTGACCGGAGGTTCATCTTTCTGTTTTTCAACTTGTGGTACATCTTTTAGAAACGCACTTGGTTTTATTTCCTTTAAGTCACTAAGTTTCGCTGCTTTTTCCGTCTTTTTTTCTAAAAAAGATGTGCTTGTTTCTTTTTTCTCTGGACTTGGTTTTATATCGTCCAATGAAAACAGTTGGGTCTCAAGTGGCTTTGGTGTTTGCTTAACCATCATATCAAAGCTATCATCCATAAAACTACTTTCTTTTAAGGAATTTGAAGTGACTGTTTCGGCCGTTTGATTCTTAATTGGGGACAATGATTTAAGCGGTGATAGAGACAGCTTATTTATATGCCCGTTTAACTTGGACAGCGTCGCCTGATAACCAACATCCTGCTTAAGTATTTCATCAAGATTATTGAAATTCAATTTGAATGATGAGCTGGATGACGACGCAACAGCTGCTGAAGATGGCAATGGGGCCAGAGGGGATTGCGTGGTGCTCTCAAAGTTATATTTTTTAATGAGCGCATTTTCACTATGCTGCTTTTCCGACGACTTTGGTCGTGTTTTTTGGCTGCACAGCTCCTCATCGGATGACGAGTCCAGATATATTGGATTATAAAGCTTTGTTTTTAAAATATTTTCTCGTGCATTAATTTTGTCTAAAAGTGTTTAAAATTTAAATATTTTGATATATTATATCGTTTACATTTTACAACCTTTTGTTGGTGGCATCGACTGGCTCTGACTTTGCTTGATTTGATCTAACCCCAGAAACGAGCTCATCGAGAGCTGCTTGCTTTTGCCTGTATTCCTTTTAGACATTCTGATGTTTTTAACATTTAAATATAAATACGACTACCAAATTATTAAGTTAAATAAAAACAAACACAATAATGATATGTAAAAGGCGGGCAATGCTTAAAACCAGCTGATTACATTTTTGTAGAGTAACCACATCTTTAAACGCAAAAAAATGTAATCAGCTGTTTGCGTTTATGGCAGAGTGCTGCCACAATATTTAATAAATAATTAGGATGGCAATACAAATTGGGATATATGTATTGGTCGTAGAGGAAATGGGATTCAATTGGGAACTCTGTTTTGTTTTCTAAAATGTCTTTGAACTCGACTGAAGTAACAAGATCTTGCTTTTTACCGAAATTAATCAATCAAGTGTTTGAGAAATACACAAGGGCTGGTGGCACAGTTCCAACTAAGGGTAAATACATCATTCCCTATTTCCAAAATGATGCTTACTTTTGTTATGATTGTAGCTGAACGTGCTTTAATCTTCGAGGAGCTGACCGCTTTACTGGGTGAAGAGCTTTTGGAACGCTCTCTACATTTGTTAGATAAATGGGCTCTGACCATTTACTATTCACAGGATAATTTGCGCAGCATTGCAGAGTTTAGTAGTAAACGCAACTCAGCGCATGTCATACGCATTGTGCCCGGCGTAAATTATTGCAAGTGCCCCTTTTTCCTAAATTGTGTACTTGGACTTACCGAGGAGTCGTCATTAAGGGCAACAGTGGATTGGAGTGACGCTTGTGCCTCATCATATACCTGTGAACACGTTTTAGCACTGCGCCTTCATCAATTGCTACAGTTACAGACGCACGACCAGACATTGAAGCCGGAAGAGTTTGAATATTTCCACTTGGACATTTACGAATAATTTACTCGCGAAAATGTTAACACAAAGCGATTACAAATCATATAAATTTGTTGGCCGCTTGGAGTACATAAAGACGTTTTATAATTCTATCAAGTCGTTGTGCTTTGCTGAGGTTAGTTTATTGCTTATTTAGGTAAAATTCAAATAATTGTAACTTTAACTTGCAGATTGGAACTGTACAAATCAGTGAAGATGGTCTTCGGATAACTGTTGAACAGGGAAAATCCATACAGGCCACTTTGTTTATAGCTCCAAAATTTTTTACCGAATTTCATGTTCAGGAGCTACCCAGTTTCAGTCTTAAAATTAGCGTTCTATCTGAATGCTTAAGTCTTTTTGGCCTGTCTGATTGTTGCATTAGAATGTTTTACAAAAGCGAAGGTTCCCCTTTATTGATTATGCTTGAGCCACACGACGACAAGGATCTATCGACAGAGGTTGCCATTAAGACAATGCAAGTAGAAGAGCCAATGGACTATGATTTTGGATCAAACAATGACAATTTAAATGTTATCTTCATGCGTGGGCCAGACTTGTTCAATATATTTAACGAATTGGATAAAGCAGCAGAGGAATTTGAACTTACGATTTCACCACGTCGTCCACACTTTCAAATTGCTACGGTAGGTGTCATGCAGGCACAGTCCAGTGTAGAAGTGGCCAAAACTAGCGAAATGATAATGCTCTTTAATTGTCGTGAAACTACCGTGGCTCGTTACAAGAGTCAGCAAATAAAATTAACTAATAAGGCGCTACAGTTGTCAACTAAGGTAGCAATTAAAACGGATGCAAGTGGATTGCTGGAAATGCATTTTATGGTCCATGCTGAGGATCAGGAAGAAATATATGTTCAGTTCTTTATAACGCCTTTGTTGCAAATTGATTAAAACTAAATCTAAAAACTCATTGAATCAGTGCTGAAGCAAAACTAGCAAGTAGTTATGAATAAAATCGTATATTTAGTCCTTTTTGTTGGCGCATTGGCCATTTAATTATTTTTAAAGTAAATACATATGTCGGAAAAATAATATTTCTACATATCAAATAATTAGTTTTTTTCTGAAAAGAATCGCATTGGTTATGACTATGGAAAATGGCAAAAATTGTAAAAATTAATAAAAATCAAGAAGTCTTAAAACGTCATTGAATTTTGAAGCTATTTTAACTTTTACTTTTAGGATGCCAAACTATGCTATTTTTTATTGCAAAAATATTAAATTTTCCCACTGTGTGTTGCCACAGCAGCCACTCTATCAGCTGATAGTGTTTAACAGCACATGTGTTTTGTTTTGAGCGTTCTTCTTCTTGCTATTCTTGATTTTGTTAGAGCGTGGTACGAAATTCAACAGAAAATCATATATTTTGGACTTCAAAGACTATGCATTCGTAAGTAAAAGTTTTTATTTTAATTAAAGGGGAAATTTGTATTTACATTTATTTGTTTGTGTGCAGAAACGAGAATTTTAAAAATCCCACAGACGAAGAGGAGCTAGAGGAAATTGACGATGATATAGTTGTTGGCGTTATAGCTGAGATCGAGCAGGAGGTGCTTAATGAATCGGATAGTGATGAATACGAGTATGATTTGGCTGCTATGGCAGCTCCACAAGGCCTAGAGGCAGGCTCTTCGGCGGAGTCAATTAGCAGTGATGGCAGCTTTGATCCCGAAGCCGAGGATTCTGATTCAAATGACTCGAACACCCCACTTTCACCCACAGCAATTCCAAGAAAGAGTGAGGATGTCGCAGCCGGTGTAAGCAGCGCAAAACGACGCAAGGAACAACAAAATAATGACGATGGTCCAAGTGGCTCCAGCAGCGGTACAGCAGCAACGACTTCGTACGACTTTGACTTAGACGAAAATGATGAAACAGATGAAACGGTGCGTGCGATTATAGCAGCCATTAAAAAACCGCGCAGTGCGCCGCCAGAAATTAGACTGGATGATTTCATAACAGATATTTGTTTTCATCCGGATCGTGATATAATTGCACTGGCCACTATTATCGGTGATGTGCATCTTTATGAATACGGAAATGAAAGAAATACGTTGATACGCACCATAGAGGTTCACTCCAAGTCTTGTCGTGATGTAGAGTTCACAGAGGACGGCCGAAAATTACTTACCTGCTCAAAAGACAAATGTGTCATGGTAACAGATATGGAAACCGAAAAGCTAATGAAGCTCTATGAAACGGCGCATGAGGATGCGATCAATAAGCTGCACGTTTTGGATGAACGACTTTTTGCCACAGGTGATGATGTGGGCACCGTCAAACTATGGGATTTACGCACCAAAGTACCAATATTTGAGCTCAAAGAACTGGAGGATCAAATAACACAATTGCTAAGCAACGAACAAAAAAAGCTGTTAATGGCAACAAGCGCCGATGGGTATTTAACAACTTTCAATATAGGCGCTCGCAAATTGTACGTCCAATCAGAACCATATGAGGAGGAACTCAGCTGTATGGGAATCTATCGAGGCGACTCCAAACTGGTGGTGGGTACATCAAAAGGTCGTCTGTACACATACAACTGGGGTTATTTTGGCTATCACTGCGACATGTATCCAGGCATAAAAAGTCCTATAAGTCTGATGGTACCCATAACTGATCGAATTGCTTGCGTGGCAGGCGAGGACGGCAATATTCGTGCCTGCCATATTGCGCCTAATCGCAATTTGGGTGTTGTGGGTCAACACAATATGCCCATCGAATCACTGGATATAAATACTAATGGAGAGCTTTTGGCCTCCTCATCGCACAATAATGATGTACGCTTCTGGAATGTAAAATATTTTGAAGACTTTGGAGATATAAAATACAATGAAAAACATAACGCTTATAAGGAGAAGCGGCACAATTTACCCTCATCCAAGTGCACAAATGCTTCAGACTTTTTCGCCGATCTAACCAAGGAAGATGATGGACAGAGCGATGGTGACGACGACACACCTGGCCCTAGCAATATGGCCTAAACAATAATTTACAGTCATACAAATATTTAATTTTAGTACGCAGGTCCATTGTAAGATCAGTTAGTGCAGTAAATGTACAATTTTATAGCTATAGGTTTGAATCCATTCTACAGTGTAACGCTTTTAAATAAAAGTTAGCATGTAAATCACTTAAACTTGAAACTAATCTTATTTTAAATTAATACGATTATAAAGCTCTTTGTTTTATATTATTGTGCGATCAAACATCTCAATCATTATTGTTAAATCTAAATCACAATAGAAGTCTCTAAATAGTTGCAAGATCCTATTACATTGGCCAAAGCTGCACCATCTAATTGATTGTCTTGGGCCTATTATCTTGTGTTTTTCCCGAAGCATTGTTATTTATACATATAATTGTACTTCGCGCCGATATATCTATGCAGCTCAAAACTTGTACAAAAAACGGGGCGAGCATGGATTAACCACATTACAAAAATGAGATTCCACTTGTTTTACTGCCTTATATAGTATGTATACTTACTGTCTAGTTTTTTCGTGTATCTACCATAATAAAAACAATAGTGCAAATACCATTATAATCTTTTTTATTTTGAAATTAGTTTATCATGTTTACTTAGAAGGCATTAACACAAATTTCATATAAATATGCAAAGCTTAAAAGTTTTGCTTTATTTTGTTGCAACTTTTTTATTCGCTTGCTTGGAAGAACTTAAGCTTAAATGTTTATTTTTTATATATGTATGTATATATGGCACATTTAGAGCAAAACAATCTTTGTAACGACCGAATTAATAAATTAACACAAATAGAAAGAGAATCCTTAAAAGTTGCATGTACTTTGTAAACTGTTTAGATTATCGGTTCACCCATATAAAATACGAAATAAATAAAGATACTCGTACAAGTACACAAAGTTTCTTATGTTCTAATTATAAATTTTAAACTTATACATTGTAAAAAGAAAATGCATTTTAGTTTGTATTTGTTTTTTTTTCTTTGTTAGATTTAACAGGTCTACGACAAATTTGATTTTATTCTGCTTACAATTTTGTGACCGATAACAAATACCTGAATAACAATTGCATTATTTTTTTTTTTTTATACCGACAAATTAAACTCTTCGCGAATTTTGTGTAGCCTATAAAAGTACGTAATTATGCAATCACAAGAATTTTGTTTTACAAATTGTGGACACTTGTTATTAGGAAATTTTATGATAATTTCTGTCACGACACTAAACTAAATTGTTTCTCTTTGTTGTAACGCAACTAATAGCATACATATCTATATCTGTTGGTGGGTTAACAGTTTCGTGCGTTAACTTTTCTGTATATAAAATATCTTTTGGCTTTTTCTTTTTTTTTTATCATCTGGCCACTGACCATCACGAACTCAGTTCTCTAGTCATCTAGCAAAACGTTTCCTCAATCGCTTACATAAATATGCCATGCACACAATGTCATAATGCGGTGGTATTTGCCGCGCCTGCAACACCACTGGAGCTGGGCCCCAGTGCATCCTTGGCCATGTGAGTTTCAATATCAACGCGACATATTGGGCAGTGTTTGTTGGTGACCAGCCACTGATCAACGCAATCAGTATGGAACAGATGCATGCAGGGCAAGCGACTATTAAAAGATTTCGGATATAGATACAGTTTCGAGAAATGTTTAACCACAAAAAAAAAAGTATTATTACAGCTTACCGCACATCATTTTCGATTTCAAACAGTGACAAGCATATGGCGCATTTTTCTGCATCCTCGTCGGTTTCACTAGGTCGACGCACTCTTCTATATTTATGCGGCAGCGTGTTACGCTCAATGGTTTCCTGCATATATCAATAAACTGTGTGAAACTTATGTTTCTACGAAATTACAGTAAAAAACTTACCAAAGTAGCACCTCGGTTTGGACGCGGCGGTCCAATGAGTATTCGCGATGAGCCCAGACCCAAGGGTGTTGCCAAACCTATCTCTAAATGCAACGGCGAGTAGTGGTGATGGAACATATGATGATGTATGGCTGCTGCTGCGCGACGGTGGTGTTGGTGTTGCTGCATTTGCTGTTCTTGCTGCTGATGGAGGTGATGCGTACGCTGTTGATGAATAGCATTTAAACGGTCAACAACTTCAGCTTGTGTGAGGCTGCTGCCGCTCTGGTGATGGTGATGTGTGTGCTGTTGCATCGCTAAATTGTTATTATTTTCGGCAACACCTCCACCTGACGTACAAGCAGTGGAGCTAGTTCCAGCCGGCGCATTATTGCTATTACTTTGTTGAGCTGCGGCGGCTGCTACCTGGGCCTGAGCGGCATCATATGGTGGATAATATGCTGGATCGAGGCTGGACACTGGGCCATTGCGCGCATGGACGCAACTACATATGCTATGCAAATAGCGTGTGCGCAAGCTACTTGTCAGATTTAGAGGGTTCGATGAGAGATCAATGGGCGTGGGTGTCATATGGCGGCGATGCAATTCCTGTATGTTTTGCTGGCGATACCATAAATTTTGATGCACTGGATATGGTGGGGCAGGTGTTAGCGATGTGGCAACAATAGCTGATGCCCGATGAGGTGGATGTATATGTGCATGCATTTGGTTCTGTGGCGCCTGGTGCCCCTGATGCGGTTGTGGCTGGTAATGTTGCCGATTGTTATATGCTTCGGAACGTCGCATGCTAAACGGCGGCGAGCCACAATATGGCATAGTAGTGCGTCCTGAGTACATTTCTAGAGGAGGTGGTGGGGAGACGGCGTCGCGTGCACTCAATGTTGCTGAAAGGGTCACCACATTCGATACAACAGGCGGTGGTGCTTCAGATTGCGCAGCTGTTACTGTATCTGAAACAGTTACAGTTGGGGTCAAGCTGCGATTGCGCCGGGGTGTGTAGGCTAACATCATGGGATTAATAGGTGATAGAGCACGATAGGTGTCATCATTGTCCATGCTGGCTACTGGGGAGGTGTGCACGTTTGCCAGCGAGAGCAAATCGTTGATGGACTGAGCCTGAGCGGCGGCAACAGTTGCAGCTACAGCTGCGGCGCTCATAGCTCCACTTAGCGAAGACCGACTGCTACCATTGGCGTTGCTCAGGCCTCCGTTATAATGGGGATTTGGTATGGCATAGACACCAGTGGCGGCAACGGGCTGATGCAAGGCGCGCGGCTGACTTGCTGGCACTGGTTGATTAGGTGATGCTCGTTCTATTGTGTAGTAACTATCCGCGCCAGCACTGCGACTGGTAGGCAATGCGGTTATCGTATAGTGCGGCACGTAATATGGCTGATAACGCGGATAGTAAGTAGGACTGGAGCGCCCATTTACTGGCTCAGCTGGGGCTCTCACAGAGGGGTTGTTACGCGTCAAACGACCATAGTTGGCTGCTGGCTCAGGTATAGGAAAGTGCCACATAGGCGGTGGAGTAATCGGCTGGAAATAACGCTGTGAAGTGTCTAAGCCAGGACACCGTGTGGCACATGGGTTGGTGCGTGAATATGTTTCGTGAGCAGCCGTAGCCAGAAAAGGATCCTCACGTCGGGGAACATGCGCCAAATGCTGATTGTGATCGTAGCTGTAATTATGATCCGAAATGACAGCACGATCAGAGAGTGCGCCGCTATAGAACGCAAATGACGTGCCATTGCCATTTCCTCCACCACTACGTTCATGTAGATTATGCCGTTGATAAGGCAGATTATAGTAGGCACGACGACGCCTTCGTTCATCATACTCGCTTGCTGAGCTAGGACGCTGTAGTAGCAAAGAGGTTGCTTGAGTTTCGTCGCTGGAGTTTCTGTTTTGACAATCTTCCGAAGGCAGCTGTTGTTGTTGCTGCTGTACTTCGTTGCTGCCGCCGAAACCATCGTCATCGGATGTGAGGTCAATGGAGAGTATTGGCTCTCGTGTCGAGTGAACAAAAACTACATCATCATCTTCGCCATTTGAATCGGAGGACCAATCATCCAATTGCAAATCGGGCGCGGTTAGTACGATGTTCGGCTCATTAGCAGAATTGACATCGTTTGTACGATTCTGTCGCCTGCTATTCGAAGTCGATGGCAATGGATCCTGGGCAGGCTCACGAGCCCGTCCTACATAGGCAATGACGCATGATCCGTTGCTCGGCAGTTGACTCTGTCGCGAAGACTGAGAATTAAAAAGAAGGCTGTGATTATCCTATAAATTCAAGTATTTCCAAATTAGACTTTTAACAACAATGCTTCATTACCCACGTTTAAAATGATAGCTTAGACCATTCTTTTAAAGATTCTACCGTATGTAAAGCTACATTATCTATAGGAAACATTGATTTGACTACCTATTTCAGGTAAAAAAAAAAGGAGACTTACCTCACGCTCAGCGCTTGGCAAATCGGCATATGTGCGATGTCGGTGTCTTCCTGGTAGAAATGCATTATAATTTGTTGGTGACAAATGATTTGAATTTGACGAGCTAGTTGCTTCGCTTGCCAGTCGCTGCCGCTTTTCCGATGATGGTCGCATTTGCTCAGATGTTCTGCTGCTTGTTGCTCCACCAGGAGAAGGCAACGCTTCATCCATTGAGCGAACTCTAGCACGACGCAGATGATAAGGCGGTCGTTGGTAAATAGTATCCAACTCATCAGCATAGTCACCTGCTTCTTCACGTTGCGCCACTTCCTGTCGTGACTCTCTTCTTGGCCTTGACGAAGTAGGAGTTGATGTTCCCAAATCCCTTTGCATAGAACGAAGACGTGCTTGTAATCGTCGCACACCACTGCTTAATCCACGACTACTACTACTATAATCCATGCTGCATGTAGTATGGGTAGCTGTGGAACACGACGCAGCGGGTATATAGTTGCGAAATATTGGGGCTGTGCTGCTACTATCTGGAGGAGCACTGGTTACAGCACACCGACTATTATAGTAGGTGTGATCGGCATGGTCAAGCATAGATACATCATTTTTTTTGGTATGTGGTGTTGGATTGTGCATGCGCAAGTCCCATCCGTCGTCACTGCTGTCATTCTCCTCATCAAAATAGCTATGGCGCATATACATGCCATAACCGTTAGACTGTTGCTCACCTTGCTGATGGCGCTGTTGTTGTAAGCCACTAGTGCTGGGCGTTGCGTCTAAATCAATAACAGATGAGTTTGTTGAAGACGTATCGCCAGGAGCATTGGCATTAGAATTCGTATTACTATTGTTTCCAGAAGCAAGGCGGGATCGCGCGGGTAAATTCAGTTTGTTCTTTTTATGTGCTTGTGCCGCTGATGTTGTAGTTGTGGTATTAGTTGTGCGTGTATTGGCAAATAGAACATGTTCCGTATCAGAAGCTGAAGAGGTAACGTCATCAAAGGCACTAGCATTGGTTGTTGGCGCAATATTGCTGTTGGCTTCGAATGAGCTATTGGTACTGTTGCTCAATATCGAGCTCGAAGGCATCTCATAAACAACCAACTCGTGCGGCTCATTTCTGTTGGCAGACTGAAGGAGCTGTTCATCCACAGCGTGATCATCCACAGCAGCAGGCCAAATGGCATCCATGCTGGTGCTGGCTGCTACCATTTGACGTTCGCTTGTGTCAACATTATCGTTATCGGCTTCATCTAGGTCAACTGGCTCTACTGGGCGTTGTGTTTCAGTCTCTTGTTGTGTATTTAACGTTGGGTTTGGAATGATGTCAGAGCTTGTCGGGACCTGTGATATGGCCGCTGTCAGTAGAGCTAAGGATGTTGACGTTGATGCCAAATGAAAGTGGCTAAAGTCTTCCTCTGATTCTGCTGTCGACCCACCGTCTTGGTGTGTTGGTTGTGTGGAATGTACACGTTCCATGTGTTGTTCGTTAGGGGCTGCAATGTATCGGGATCTGCAAAGACCAAGAGATTCTGCTTAGAGATGGTTATTCTATATATCCCCTCAGAAAAGAAATTTAAAACCGACAGTTCGTAGTTTGCTATTACCATATCAAAAAATTAGAACATTAATTCATTCCCAGTTTTAAAAAATCACTAAATATAATAGTCACCTTGTTGTGATTCCCCGCGAGTGTAATATTTTAAATAATTACCTTAACGAACTTGTTGCTTGTATGTTAGGCATAGAGCAACGACACATGGATACCATATAATTGCACTTGCTGCATCTGCGACGGGCCATGGTAGACTCGTAGTTGTTTGTGGTGCTAGCCGGTTCAGCATAGGATATAGGAGGTGCTGCGCCCTGTCTTGGTGACACCAGCGCTGCCTGAGCTGGGTTTGAGAGAGAGGACGGTGCTCGCATTGTTGGCATATGACGATGGACTAAGCGTTGAGCCGATTCGCGACCTGATGAAGTGCTATGTACTACAGATTGATCCGAAAATAGATATGGGACGTAAGCAATTGTGTTGCGGCTGCCAGACGTCTGGGTCTGCATATAAGGGTTCATCGATATAAAATTATCAGAAATATTTGGTGAGGCCATGCCGCCAAGGGATTGTTCATAGTACACATTGTAAGGCGACCCTATGGAGATAGCAAAGGATAGAAAGTCTATAGTTTATACGAACACATAAACAAAACACTTACGTGTGTCTCTGTTGACCGCTGACAAATCTGGATACCGCATCGATACGTGACTGTGGCTAAGTTCATCTTGATGATCATTGTCCATGTTTTTTTTTTGTTTTTGATTTTTGTGTCTTCATAAAAGTAAATAAAAGTTTTATATTTAATATATACAAGTTACAACATGTGTATGCACATCAAAAATATATACATATATGTGTGTATATTGTATGTTCCTGTATATTTAATTTGACAGAGAACGGAAAACTATAGTAAGAACTATTTTCCAACTCGAAGCCATTCCATTGAATTAACCTTACATCTTTGTTAATAAAATATCAGGAATATAAATTTAGTTTAAGTATTGTATGCGGTTGTATTTTGAATATACTAAGTTTTCACTGAATTTTTCATTTTCCTGATAAGAAAACAGCATATTCAAAACAGCTGTGTGCAAAACGAGACAGAGTGTCATGTTTTGTGATGAGAGAAAGACAGAGAGGGAACGCGACATAGAGAGTGAGTAACCGAGTGGGGCTTACCTGCTCCGGACAAGAAGAATCCTCTATTAGGAAAAAACTAATTTTCCAGCATTTTAGACGTTGTACCAGGCATAGTTTAACATTAAACACATGTGCAACATTTTATCTAATATTTAACTAAAGAATAATATTAAATTATTATACCAAAGTCACAGATTGCACAAAACCGTGAACTACGTACGAAAAAATACACACTGACTGCAAAATTGGAATAACAATGAAGTCAGCTAGCCTGTAGCATACACGTTCAAGCCGACTTACCACAAAAAATTAAAATTGCTGCTTGCATGATATTCTCTTATGCTGCTTTACTTAGAGAGTGGTTAATTTAAGTTAATTTACAATACACTTTTTTTTTGGTTTCTCAAGTAAATACGCTAACCCTCCCTAAACAACATTATATTGGATAATAATTGTAATTTATTTAAACAGTCATTCTGTCTGAACGTAATCGAATCTTTATATATAGTGCTGCATAATCTTTGCAATAAACATTTAGCAACACTACAACTACCGACTGCAACGCAAATATTCACAATTCAAATTTTGTATTTTATTAATAACCAAATATCTGGCAATTTAATTAAAATTAATGACTGAAAAATTAAAGTGTTGGTTTTCATACTCTAATCTTTTGTCTATGCATACTACAATTTTGAGTTTATTTATCTTAATGGTAAAAGTTCAGTTGATCGGTCATTTTGTTCACTTGCATAGTGGCTCATTTATTCTCAGCTGTTACTGTTGATTCGGAACATTTTTCCAGGTATTGTAGTTCACTTATTCTTGACAACATTTCTTTGTCCATATTAATATTTTTTTAAAACTATTATTAACATTCATTAAAAAATATATCTGAGTAAAATATCAGATAAAAAAATACGAATTAGTAACTACTAGTTACATTTTAGATTGGGCTGAATAATGAACAAAAGAGCAACTGAATCAAAATAACCTGTCCGTATTTTGGGGAAGTGGAGCGTTGTTTTAATGAGCCGCTCAATTGAACTTATTCTGAACGGCACGACACAACTCTGCGTATCATGAAAAATATTCAAGCTATAACAATTTGTTTATGTTAAAAACATAAAAACTAATGTGCTAAAATTGAATCGAACTATACATAAAAACAGAAACGCATGCTTGATGTGAACGGTCGGATACGTGCGTTTGAGAAATAAATACGGGGTGTGGTTAAATGGGACTACGTGTATGTGCTTTATTTTTAAGGAAAAAAAAGACTGAAAAATAGAATGTTTTGGAAACCAGAAAACTAAGTCTTCATCAAAAGCTCCATGAGCTCAGCTAATCATTTATGCCTAACGCAAATCGCCACATAATATTAATTGAAAGAATTTTTTATGCAAATGAGATGACGCCGTGCTGCCTGTTCTGTGCTCTTATAGTATATGTATACATATGTATACACATGCCTACATATATATGTACATATGTACATTTAAATTTGCTTTAATTTGGTTTGCGTTTTGTGCTTTATTTCGTAGATTTGGCAAGTTGTGCTGTTTTCAAGAGGTGGCGACGTCGTATTGACGTGTTGACAGAAAAAAACTTAAACTTAGAAGCAGCATCAGTCCTACTGCAGGGCGGCAATGTGCAGCATATGTGATGTCCCGACTCGCTGATTACTTCGTAATTGTTGGCTACGATAACGACAAAGAAAGTAAGTACCCATATATACGTACATATGTTCTAAAAGTATGACAGCGCTGATGATTGATATTGGTTTTGCAGAGACTGCCGGCAATGTCAGCGGTCAGCCAAGATGTGGCAAGATCGTGCAACGTTTTCCCGATAAAGACTGGCCTGACACGCCCTTTATCCAGGGCATCGAATGGGTATGAATGTTACAAGGTACTTTCATAACCCGTTTGTCATTTATTTTATATGCTCGCAGTTTTGTCAACCCCTTGGCTGGACCTTATCGTACGAGAAGCAAGAGCCAAAATTTTTCATTTCTGTGCTTACTGATATCGATGCCAACAAGCACTATTGTGCGTGCCTTAGTTTTCATGAGACATTAGCCATCACACAGACCAAAACAGTCGACGATGAGGACGAGACTATAGGCACAACTTCCGCCAGATTCCAGCAACATGTAGGGGGTATAAGTACAAGCGGCGCCTTGGCAACAGCTACAATGCCTGGAATGCCATCTGTGGCCGCACCGATTACACATCACAGTGTAATGTATTCTCCCAAGTGTTTAGTGTTGATATCGCGTCTGGATTGTGCAGAAACCTTCAAAGTGAGCCCTAATAATTTCAAATCAAATACATCTAAATGGAATATTTGCTTTTCAGAACTGCCTAGGTACTATATACACGGTGTATATTGAAAATTTGCCATATGCTTTGGAAAACCTGATCGGCAATATTCTTGGCTGCATTCAGGTACCGCCCGCGGGTGGACCTCAAGTTCGTTTTTCAATAGGCGCTGGGGATAAGCAATCGTTGCAGCCACCGCAAAGTTCCTCTCTTCCAATAACAGGCAGCGGAGTACACTTTCTGTTCAAGCAGCTGGGCATAAAGAACGTACTCATTTTGTTATGCGCTGTAATGACTGAAAACAAAATACTCTTTCATTCAAAGTGCTATTGGCATTTAACGGATAGCTGCAAAGCCTTGGTTGCACTCATGTATCCATTTCGTTATACACACGTCTATATACCCATATTACCAGCGCCGCTAGCAGAGGTGCTTTCAACGCCAACACCTTTCATAATGGGTATACACAGCTCGTTGCAAACTGAGATTACAGACTTGCTAGATGTTATTGTGGTAGATTTAGATGGTGGATTGGTTACCATACCGGAGTCACTGGCCCCACCAGTGCCCATTTTGCCATCGCCATTATGGGAACAGACTCAGGAGCTGCTTAGCATGGTACTGTTTCCCAATTTGGCGCAGGCTGATCTGGCATTTCCCACACTTGAGCGGCCCTCCCAACTCGCTAAAACAGAGACGCAAATTGATAAGGAACTGCGAGCCATATTCATGCGTTTGTTTGCCCAACTTTTACAGGGCTATCGCTCGTGCTTGACCATTATACGAATACATCCTAAGACGGTGATTACATTTCATAAGGCTGGCTTTCTTGGCGCCCGTGATCTAATCGAGAGCGAGTTTCTGTTTCGCGTACTAGACAGCATGTTCTTTACAACATTTGTAAATGAGCGTGGACCACCATGGCGTGCATCGGATGCGTGGGATGAGCTTTATAGTTCAATGAACGAGTTGCTCAAGTCTGAGACAAACAATCGGAATCTCGTAAGTGCCCATTAAAGATAAAAATAAACTACTTATTTGCAAAAACGTTATATCTTGATTAAACTATGTTATTTATTTACAGATATTAACACATATCCAAGAGCTGGGAAAGACTCTTTTTGAAAATGAATCTTCCCATTCTCATTCTGCATATGTACAAAAGGTTTTACGACCACCTGAAGGCTCTTTTCATCGCATTCATCAACCGGCCTTTCCCCGTATTAGCTCCGAAAAGGTTGAACTAATTATAAATGATGGAATACGCAAAAACGGACTATCTCAGCGCTTTCATGTTACACGTAATCAAAATCGCATAATTCCCATGGGGCCGCGATTGCCTGAGGTGCTAGACGTTCGTCCCAATGTACACAATTCAGCGCGTCGTCTAGAGGTGTTGCGAACTTGTGTAGCCTACATATTTGAGAATAAAATTGCGGATGCTCGTAAGCTGCTGCCGGCGGTTATGCGCACATTAAAGCATCGCGATGCGCGGCTTATACTTTGCCGTGAGCTGTTCGGCTATGTACATGGTAACAAGGCTATTCTAGACCATCAGCAATTTGACCTGGTTGTGCGATTTATGAACAAAACTCTCCAAAACTCATCGGGTGTTGATGAGTATACTGTAGCAGCTGCATTGCTGCCAATGTCGAACATATTTTGTCGCAAGTTATCAACAGGTGTAGTGCAGTTTGCATATACGGAAATTCAGGATCATGTTATATGGAAAAACTTGCAATTCTGGGAATCTACGTTTTATCAGGACGTTCAAGCACAAATAAAAGCTCTGTATATCCTGCATCGTCGTCAGAACGAGCATAATAAAGAGTCAAATTGTGTGCTCGACGAGGTGCCCTTGGAAGAACCTTCGGCTTTAGAGATTACTGCCGAACAGCTGCGTAAGAGTCCCACTATTGAGGAGGAAAAGAAGGTTGAGCTGGCCAAGTCCGAGGAGTCCACGCTTTACAGCCAGGCCATACATTTTGCCAATCGCATGGTGTCATTGCTTATACCGCTTGATGTAAATGTAGATGCGGCTAGTAAGCCAAAGCCAGCGTTCCGTCTGGAAGAGAATCAGAGTGTTTCAAATAGGTGAGCTGTTAAAAAATGATTTACATGGCGGGTTCGCTTTTATTGAACAGAATTAAAATTAGTAATAAATAATAATGATACAATTTATTTCAGTATTATGGGCTCTCACAGCCTCAGCGAACATTCCGACGAGGGATTTGAAGAAAATGATGCTCTGGAAATTGGTGTAACCGTAGGCAAGACTATTTCACGTTTTATTGATTGCGTTTGTACCGAGGGTGGCGTCACATCCGAACATATACGTAATCTACACGATATGGTGCCAGGCGTGGTGCACATGCATATTGAATCGCTGGAGCCGGTTTATCTAGAGGCCAAGAGGCATCCGCATGTTCAAAAGCCTAAAATTCAAACACCTTGTCTTTTGCCCGGTGAGGAACTCGTAACCGAACATTTGCGTTGCTATCTTATGGTTGATGGACGCGAGGATGATACCCAGTGTTTAATACCCGCCGAAGGAGCTCTATTTTTAACTAATTATCGAGTTGTATTTAAGGGCTCACCCTGTGATCCACTCTTTTGCGAACAGACCATAGTACGTGCTTTTCCCATATCTTCGCTGCTTAAAGAGAAGAAAATATCTGTGCTCTATTTGGCCCATCTCGATCAAACATTGCCTGAAGGTTTACAGCTACGCTCCAGTAGCTTTCAACTGCTCAAAGTAGCCTTTGACACAGAAGTGACTCCCGAGCACATTGAAACATTTCGAAAGACTCTTAGTAAGGCGCGTCATCCATTTGACGAGTTTGAATACTTTGCCTTTCAGTCATATGGAACAATGCTTCAGGGTGTCGCACCACTCAAGACTAAGGAAAAATACTCAACTCTTAAGGGTTTCGCTAAAAAAACATTGCTGCGCACAGCAAAGAAAGCGGGTTTCAGGCAAAAGGTACCAACCAAACGAAAGCTCATTTCAGACTATGAAATGACGACACAAGGAAGCGGCAGTGCCGATATTCTAGAAACCCATTCTTTTGACGATGAGCTGGATGATGGTGACGAGTTTGAAATTCAAAACGAAACACTGCCTCGACAGCTTACTACTGTCAAAGACATAGAGCGCATGCGTGAGCGCAGTTATGTTAAGGATTGGAAACGATTAGGATTCGATGCCGAATCACAAAATGGATTTCGTATAAGCAATGCCAATACCAGTTATGGAACGTGCCGTTCGTATCCAGCCATTATTGTGGCACCAGTGCAATTTAGTGACGCCGTCATGAGTCATTTGGGCCGTTACTTTAAAAGTCAGCGAATACCACTTCCAACCTGGCGACACAGTAATGGTGCATTGCTTATAAGAGGTGCGCAGCCCAATAGCAAGTCAGTTATTGGAATGTTAAAAAATACGACAGGATCCAATACAACAACGCATGATGTAACACATTACCATGAGCAGGACAAGTATTATATGGCACTTATAAATACCATGCCCAAGCTAACTCCATTGGCGCTTACACAGTATACTGGCATGAATCTTTCAATGAATTCATTACTGCTTGGTGGCACAGGGGTCGTAGGTAATGACGATCATCATCAGCCGCTGACTCCAGAAGTTTCGCGCAAACATAAGGCCAATCTAAATATGTATGAGGGCAGTAAGTCAGCCGGTGGCAATAAAAGCGGCACCATGAAGGGCAGCGGAAACAATAGTTCATCTCATGGATTTCGAAAGATGCGACTCTACGCACTGGGTAAGTTTTATTTTTAAAGCAATAGCAGTTGCTTCCAAAATCGTTAAATTAAAAATTTGTACATTTTTGCTGCAGCTGAAAAGTCGCAAGCCAAATCTTGCATAAATGCAGATTTCTGTGCTGACTTTATAGCCGTTGACTATCCGGATATTAGGCAATCTCGTTCGGCTTTTAAAAAACTAATCAGAGCCTGTATGCCCTCGCACACTACCAATGACGCGGAAAACCAGAGCTTTGCCAAATTGGTGGAACAGTCGGATTGGCTGCAGCAAATATCATCATTGCTTCAACTCGCCGGTGCCGTTGTGGATTTAATAGATTTGCAAGAATCTAGCGTAATGTTGTCATTGGAAGATGGATCTGATGTAACAGCGCAACTTTCGTCTATAGCGCAGCTATGTTTGGACCCATATTACCGCAGCATAGATGGTTTTCGTGTGATTATCGAGAAAGAATGGCTGGCCTTTGGTCATCGGTTCGCACATCGCAGCAATCTGAAGCCCTCGCATGCCAGCACCAACATAGCTTTTGCGCCAACATTTTTGCAATTTCTCGATGTTGTGCATCAATTACAGCGGCAATTTCCAATGGCATTTGAGTTTAATGATTTTTATTTGCGTTTCTTGGCTTACCATGTGGTCTCATGTCGCTTTCGCACATTCCTCTTCGACTGTGAGCTGGAGCGCTATGATTCAGGCATTGCCACAGCCGAAGACAAGCGTGGCTCGATAAGTACTAAGCACATATTTGGCACTAGTTCTGCTAATGGCTCGGATGATGAGGCTAATGTTTATCCAATGGATATACGAAGTTCGCGAGCTCCCATGCAACTTAACCGCATTGGTCATTCAATCTTTGACTATATTGAGCGGCAGCACAGCAAGACGCCCATTTTTTACAATTTCTTGTACTCTGGCGACAAGACCGATGTGCTGCGACCACAAAATAGTGTGGCCGCTTTGGACTTGTGGAGTTACTATACCAACGAAGAGCTAGCCCAGGGACCTCCTTATGATTTAGAGGCTACAAATATTGACGATGAAATCGATTTGTCTGAGGTGAAAGGCAAGCGCATGGTCATAACTGCTGGTTACGACAATATTGAAAAATGTAATCCCAATGCCTATGTATGCCTTTTAAGTGAAGTCAAACAAGCGGAAACGGAGCGTGGTCATTTGCCACAGAAATGGCAGCAGGTCTGGAATAATCTTAAGGTGCCCAAAATGGAACAAATCTCGCGTAAGTCTTCGCTTAGCAGCATGTTAGTTCAGAACCAAAGTCAGTTGCAGCACAAACGATCCACTTTGGAGATAATTATGAAAGGACGTTTGGCTGGCTATCAGGACAAGTTCTTTCATCCTCATCGTTTTGAGAAACATCCGTATACAACACCCACAAATTGCAACCACTGCAATAAGTTATTGTGGGGTCCTGTGGGCTATCGCTGCATGGACTGTGGTAACTCATATCATGAAAAATGCACGGAACTGTCCATGAAAAATTGTACTAAGTACAAGGCCATAGATGGTGCAGTAGTTCCACCAAATGTGAGCATGTCGCAGGGAGATACAGCCAGCATAGCTTCCAGTGCGGCAACTACGGCGCGCACATCTAGCCATCATTTCTACAATCAGTTCAGCAGCAATGTGGCCGAGAATCGCACTCATGAAGGGTGAGATTACGTTATGTTGTTTTTTTGTAATTAAACTTAATCTTATGACACTTGCAGACATCTTTATAAGCGGGGTGCTTTGTTAAAGGGTTGGAAGCAGCGCTGGTTTGTTTTGGACTCTATAAAGCATCAGTTGCGCTATTACGATACATCGGAGGACACAGCGCCTAAGGGTTTTATAGGTGCGCGTTTTCGAAACAAAACAATAACATATTCTATCGGCTCTAACAATTTGAAATTTCTTGCAGAACTGGCAGAGGTACAGTCGGTGACTGCCGCACAGCCGGCACAAATTGGTACAAAACGGGTCGATGAGAAGGGATTCTTTGATGTAAGTTAAACATTTCGATCCATAATTAGGCTCGATTCATTTTTTTAACATATTGGCAAAAGTACGTGCGAATAAAATATGAATGTAATTGATATTTGCTGCAGAGTTGTTCCAAAAAGAATTTCATAAAATTTCTTCAAAAATACTGTTTTAATCAAGCGCTAATAAAATATGTCTTGAAGAATAATTACATGTTTAAAATAGTTGATAACAATTATTATTTTATTTTTCAGTTGAAAACTTCAAAGCGCACCTACAACTTCTATGCAGTAAACGCGAATCTGGCACAGGAATGGATTGAGAAGCTGCAGGCCTGTTTGCAATAGAAACAGAAATTAGCACACTCATAAATATCATATTGTTATTAGATAGATCTGGAACCCTAATTTTGTACTCTGTATGTTTTAGTTTAAACAATTTACGTTTTTATATGTGCGGTGAGGCATGTATTCTCGAAAGCGCCTATAAGTTGCCTACGTGTATTATTTAACCTAATAACCTAAAGAAACCATTTTTATTACAATTTAAGCAATGTCATTAGCTAGGTTGACTTAGTGACAAAAAGTTCTTTAAAAAGATATCAAGTACACATTATATACTAAACATACAAATATATATATATATACATATATATATATATATATATATATATATATATATAATACATAAAAAATTCATATACCTATTAGCAACATTTAACGCAATTAAACTAACGCAGCTACAGTTTAGTAAATTGAAATAAAAATTCCCTTGCATATATAGATAAAAGAAAACAACTCAATATAGAATATATCATGTGATTATGCCAATAACACTAATTATATAATGGATAATATTATACAATAACTGAAATGGCAACAATTTTTTATATACATTTTTTGTATAACTACGCATATAAGTACGTATACTATATAGTAAAAATACCAAAGATAATTCCACCTTTGTTGCGCAACTAAAATGCATTTCTTATTTTCTTCCTTTGAATTAAATTTAATTATCAATTATTGCTTTTTTTATTTATACAATAATATATATTATTTACTAATACAATTATTTGTGACTTAAAAACTATATACATTTTTAAACAAATGCGCTTTATCTATCTCTTTAATATGTATAGGTATTTGCAATTAGCTCACTAATTTTGTTGTTTATCTTGTTGATATTATACTCGCTATCATAGAAATGTTGTCCAGTATACAATATTTAGTATGAAAAACGAGAATGGGAAAAAGAATCTAGAGAATTTGTCTATATAAACTGCGGTGGCATGCCCATGACAAAATGTGTCATATTGTGGCTCTATTATGGACTCTCGATGATGCTGTAAAAATAAGATAATCTTTAAATGGTTGATAAAATTACTTAGGCGGAATCAAACCAAAGCTATAACTGAAAGCGGTAAACAAATTGAAATATATACAAGAATATTTTATACAACGCTTGTTGAATGAAATAAATAAGTTAAGTTAAAATCGTAAACTTTTCATTAAAAATTCATAAAATTTTGTAATTAAATGTTTAGCTAACTAATTCTCGTTTTTTTTTTATAATTAATTCTTATCAAACAATAGTTTTTTAACTTTTTAATTTTGAATTTCTACGATAAATGCCTTCTCTTAGAGCTACCCTTAATTACAATTTTAATTTTTGTGTGTTTGTCATCCTATTATAGTAAACATTTTTTATTCTTATTGGGTACGCTGATTTGTTTCAAACCAAATCGGATATTCTACGATATAAAATGTTTACCATTAGTAACTAGACAAATTAAAATTTTGCAAGTTTTGGTTTGATTCATTGGACTTATATAGTTTGCGTCACCTTTAAATCATCCATGTCTGTGATGTTCTCATCTGAGTAGCCCTTCATAGCTTTTGTGGCGACCGGTCCCATATAATTATTTACCACCGCAAATTCCATGAGCGACATAAATACAAAAATAGAGCACGAAGACATCCAAACATCGATAGCCTTTACGTAGGATACAGGTGGCAGCGATTGCTGGGATTGTGTATTCTGTGTGGCTAAGGTGAGAAGCGATGTAACGCCTAAAGTGACGCGTGCTGGTATGGCTTCCGGTTTGATCCAAAATGAAATCCAAGACATAACCACAATCAATGCGGATGGTATATAAGTGTGAAAGAGATGATAACCCAGGCGTCGGCGCAAGTTAAACACTATGGCCAAACAGGTGAAGTTGCCTGAGAGTTGGAAAAGAGGTTAGGATTATTGTGTGGCTTAGTTTAGCGCAACCATGCCTGCAAAACTGGCCTCATTAAGAAAGTCTTAACACTCTTTTCCAAAAATTACCCAACCAATCTAAATAAAAGATGAAGTACATTAAAGTCAAGTGTGGACGAAATTGTGATACCTTGTACCATCACATTGCAATCAAATTAGTTACATTGTTTAAGTACTCCTAAATGCCCACTCAAAAAAACTTCCAAAAACGAATGATGCACTTAAAACTTTTATTTTTTAAGGTGCTCTAAAAAACATATTAAAGGAGCTATATTATATAGCATATATAATCCCGATATAATACCATGCTCGTAAAAAATAATTTAATACTTGAGTATTACACTACATTCGTTTCACTTAAATTACCTGTGGAGTACTCTATGGTGCAATCCGTTGTATAATTATTGGATATATCCAATTGCGGCAACTCTATTTCGGCATTTACTACTAATGGATCGGTCATATTCCAAATGAAAACTAAATCTTCCACGGTGTGTGATACTGAAAATATTCTAGTTTACAATACGGAAAATATTCACAATGATACAATACTTACAGCTCTCGATCATCATGGAGCAGATTTGCGTGTCGTGCGGATAGGATTCAAATTTCATAGCGCAAGACAGTACCAAAGTCAACTTGGACATATACAGCAATGTCTTATCGTGATAGAGCCAAAGATAATGATTTGGTATGCTCATCTCATGAAAAGTGACCTTTTTAGCATTCTTAAAGAAACAATCCGGCCGCCAAATGCTATGTAACCAGTCGACATCCAGGATGCGATACTGTTCGCTCATATTTTCAGGCAAACGCAGACGCGGATCCCGCCAGCTTTGTGCTAGGAATATATCGGTCACATAAGTCTGCAAAGTTGGCAAACTTCAGAACTAATACAGTGCTGCATTATTGTTTAGATCTTACCATTGATTCCTCGTTAATGGAATCAAGTGATAGCACTGTGACATGAAAGTAAACTACTGTGGGCTGACCCAGTAACTTGGGTGCACGGTTTTTATCATAGGTTTTTGATGGTATTGGCAATATATCTGGCAGAGAAAGACTTGACTCATAGTGAGAAACCAACTCAGCGCTTTCCGTGTTGTTTCTGCGCAAAGTATCGAAATAAAAATTGGGGTTATTTTGCAGTGGGTCAACTCGTGCTGATGCAATGCGCTTAAAATCTTAAAATTAAAGCAATTTAATATATGTATCTACATGTTACCTGAAACCATGAACACAATTACATGGTAAAATCGATTTTTCTAGTAGATGAAAGCATATTGCAATTGCAAATAAAATTTGATGTCGTTCCAATTGTCTCAAAATAATTCGCATAAGCATTTTGAACACACGCCGTTACGGCTTTAAATATTATTTGAAACCCGGCAATATTAGAAACTACGAATATTGGCTATTTTTGCGCGTATAATGTTATATTTTTTACGTTTGGATTTCAGTTTCATGCTTTTACGGCACATTATTTTGTAGTGGATGTCATTTTTGAAATGCTTCCCGTAATTCAAACATTTCTAGCTGATTGAATAATTTAATAAATGCAAAACGATTTTTCTGTTTTTTATTCACAAAACCGAAAAAAATTAAAGAATTATATAGACGGATTGGTGTGCGCTGCTCAAAGTGTTATAAATTAATTTATATGGCTTCATTCATTCTCATTGGCATTCGTTTCTTTTTGTGTTTTCGTTTTGCTATAGCACTTTTTAAATTGGCAAGCCAATGGGTTATGTGAGTGGCGAAAACAAAATGCCACTATTGAAATGTCATTTTAATTGATCAATTCAAAATAAATCAATAAATATATTATTTATAACAATGCGTGTGTTGTCCAACAATTTTTGAATTCACATTTAAATAATAGTGGTTACGTTGCAACATGGTAGCGGCATGCCAACTTTTGCAATAATGTTCGTTACAGTTTCGATTACTATATGAAATTTTTAGTTCATCACAAAATCCCATTACTGTGAAATCGATTATTGTTTATCGAGTTATATCGTTTGTAGCTATGATACCATATTGATTACTACACGTACACGAATAAATATAATTTTAAAATGTAAAAAAAAGTAGTTACAAGCCAAATTTGGTAGCAAAAAATAACTAATACGTATATTAATAGCCTATAGTACACGAATGACATGGATTTTCCTCAACAAGTTGAAGGTAAGACACCTTAGCAAAACTAAAAACTGCGCAAATCGCAACAAATTGTCGTCCTACTGTTGGGGTTGGGCGGGAGTTAAAGGGTGCTCCTTTGTTGTGAATGGCTCGTTTCCTTCTAGTACACACAGTGACGTGATGCGGCGCAGTATGCAAGTGAATTGATATTGATTAATTGCAAGAAAATGAATATACACAAACCCAGCGTAAAAAAAGCTAAAATTTGTATATTGTTTTGTATATGTTCTTAAAGCGCAAAACTAATTGGCACACAGTAAAAAAAAAAAACCATTTCATTAAACAGTAAAAAGTCGTCCAAACCACTCATATTAAAGTGCTGAAACTCTACTTACATAGAGACGCTTATATTGGCAAGACAAACGTATGAGTACGATGTCGTAATGGAGTCTCCACTGTATCCCAAGGCCGCTACGAGAACGTCACCAACAGCTGAAAATATGAGCTCCAGCATAAATAGTACGTTGGACGACACAACGCCAAGCGACTCAGGTGTGCAAATGTTGGACTCCGAAAACAGCGATGTCATGATTGAGTCCATCACTTCACAAGTTGGTTTAGATTACGAGGACAAAATAACTAACCCGTCTCTGCCGCTAGTCGAGGCACCCCTTATTGATGATAATTTAAATGTGGCGCCGGAGGAGGCCATGACTACAAGCACCTGCTCAACTTTTGACACCACTGAGAATATTGTCTATAGACGCAAGGTGCGTAAAGCTTCGTCTACACCTAAGGCTCCCAAAAAACGTGTATCCTTTCACGAAGATATATTGAAAAGCACTCGCACAGATAACATACACATTGAACACGGCTTCATTACCTATAAAAATGGGCGAAAATTAGCCCAACAAGTGTGTAACTCAACCGGGGTAGCAGGCGCGGCCGGACGTTACTCTTGGTGCGCGGAACGTGAACGTATTGTGGACCCTAACGGGCTTAGTGGCGCAGGCAAGGACGATGGTGAAGAAGCAGCAGATGGTGGTGCGGGCCGTAATCGTCGTTTAGTTTATCGCAATGCGTGCTCCGATGTGCTTGACTATGGCAATGCAGACATATATGACACAAATGAGCCAGTGGGCTTACAATATGATAACTCGGGTGTGTTCGAGTATACGGCTGCTAAAGAAAAGCGACAGGAGGAGCAACTACTGTATCGCTGCGCCTGCTCAAGCTCTAATTCTAGTTTAGACTCCGATGAACAACAGGATAAAAACTTTAATCGCAAACAGTACGATCAGGCTAAGAGCAGCTCCTGTGACTGTATAGGCATGAGCAATGCCAACAACAATCTGATTGGTAAGATCCCAAAGTAAACATCTAGCGAAACGAATTAATAACACATACATATTTTTGTATACAGGCGACAACTGCTACTATTCGGAGCCAAACATTGGCAATGCAGGTAATCTCAAGCAGAAATCGGTTTGGAACAAGGAGAAAAAGCCAAAATCGAGTTGTTTAAAGAAGACCAAGCGACAGAACAATGTAATACACGAGCAAGATCTTAATGGACGCGTCAAAAAGTTTAATGTGCATGATATCAAACATCAGCTTTTAGACAATAGCAGCAAAATGATTTTCGGCTCGTTGAAAAGCATATTTACCATGCCTCTCCCAGAGCGGGGTGTTCCCGAAGGTTCAGAGGATTTGCAGGCAGTGGTAGAGTGTGTTCCAGAGCTAGAGCAAACACCAGAGCATAAGCCAAAGTCTGTACCACAATACCAACCAGCAGAATCACCACCTTTAAAGGCAAAACCATTTCTAAGTAAAAGTCTTGACGGAAACAAGCAGGCACAGTGTGCCAAAAAGTTTGTGCACAATGTAGACGAGCAGCTGCGGCGTAAAATGGAAGAGCCAAAACCTACATTAGTCACGCCTAGCGAAACCAAGCAGCCACACGTATTGAAACGTCAACAAGAGCTTGATAAGGAACCCCCAGCGTTTGCAGTGGGGGTCATTAATAACGCACAAACCGAATTCCGCAGCAAATTCATTATCAATTGTGAAAGCACAGTATTTGAGCACACTGGTGTCTCATACGAGACTAGCGAACCAGAAGCATTGACAGCAGCACAGCACAGCAGCGTGGCCAGTTTGTTGCAGCGCGATACGCCAATAGCACAGCCTGCGGCAAGTCAAATGCGAAGCAGTTTCATGGGTGCACCTATTGCCAAGACATTTAGCAACTTTTTCCGCAGTCTTAAAGAAACGGCCAACTCGCCCACTGCAACAGAACGCAAGGCCGTAGAAAAGGAGCTGCAACAGCAACAGGATCAGGCGGCTACCGAGAGCTATTTAGGTGAGTTTCTATAGCTAGCAAAATGATCTGAAAAAATATTTTGCAATTTATAGTTTAACAAAAATACCAATATATATATTTTGTCCCACAGCTCTTAAAATGTCCAAATCAGGAGCAGTTACACCACAACAACAACAGCAACAACAAGCTACATCGCAATCGCAGCCTACCATCAAATTACCTACAACCCATTCCTCATCAACCATATCCGAGCTTAGCTCAATCAGCAACACAAATACAAACTCCAATTCAAATTCCTGCTCCTTACCCAAACCACAAATCTGTGCCAACAGCTTAGCACTTAGCAGCGTAGAACGTCAATCTCGACACTTGGCGTCACCATTAAAGAAACGTGGCAGCGGTGCTAATCTATGGCAGCCACAACGTTATGGCACGCACCACAGCAATGAGCAGCTAACTAATCGTAATTTGCTTAGTCCAGATGCTGGCAATACAGGAGCTCCAGCGCATGCCATTGGCAGCTATTTGAATGCACGCGGTGGCAGTGGACGTGACTCAAAGAGCACCATTCTAAGCGAGGAATTTGATGATATTCTTACGATAACTACAACTACAGACACAATCAATGACAAAAGTAATGCGGATAGTGATCTCGTTATTTTGGATTATTCGGAAATGTGCGAATCACAGCAGTCCCTGGACTACGCTCACTTGCTTAAGCCACCTACACCGGCTGCATCAAAGACATCGCTCATTAACCGCTTTCTACGCAACGTAACCCAAAAGAAAATCTTAGAATCGTCAATACGAAAGAATAACTTCTTTGCCGACAAATTGCGTGGCGAGCAGAAACTCTTGGCTGCCGATCTCTATGTTCGTGGTGTGCGACCTAAAAATTATGAGTTGATTGACGATTTAAATGCGGAAATCGCAATGGAAATTGAAATGTCTGGCGCCAACTCGCCTCGTCGCGAGTTAGCTCTGGGCATGGAATCAGATTTGCCAGGCGATATATCGCGTTTTGAATTGGGCATTGGCGAAATTTCTATTGATATATTTAATGGCAAAAGTTTGACAATTTTAAGGGAACAAAATGAGCAATTGCTAAAGGTTAGTAAAGTACTGTATGAAAACAATTTTTGCATGTGTATAAAATTTCGAGTTTTTCATCCGCAGGTTTTTAAGCTGTATACCGGTTATAGCCGAGAGGGTTTTATGACGCCAGTCCTGGTTTTGTTGACGGATAAAACACTTTATGTTGCAGATCTGGTACGCAACTGCCTATGCGCTAAGTTCGTTCTGGCCTACAAGGACTTGGATGTCATATTGGTAGGTGAAAATATTAAGAGTTTGTATGTATGTCAAAAATGTATGTAATATATAGAAGGAGATATTGAAGATCGCCCAAAAATACCTTAAGTATGCGGGATGGTAGGAGCTAGGGACACAAAATTTTTAAATTAGATGCGTTATTATGTTATTTTATTTTTTTGATATCGGGCATTTTGATTATCAATTGATTGTTTGTATATAAATATGTATATCGTTGCCAATTTTGGCATTATAAAAGTTTCAAAGCACTGTACCAAATTTTATCAAAATCGGTTGAATATACAGGACCGATCGCCAAAAAAAAGTTTGTGCAAAATTCTTAGTTTTTCGTTTTTTTTTTTGTGATTTCCCAAGCTCTATAATATGGTCATAATCGGTTGACTATATCATCTGGCTCCCATAGGACGGATCGGAAAAATAAAGATTTTTGTGCAAAATTCTTTGTTTTTCGTTTTTGAAGATATCGTAATATGCCTAAAACTTACCCCATACATTTTAAACATATTTGACCTAACGTTCGGAAATTATAAATAAATATTGTATTGCACAAAAAAAAATCCTGTTGGAAACGTATTAAAATGAGTGTATGGAATAACATTATTTCGAGTAATAAGTTATTACATTGTCGGTCACTGTCTCAACTGACATTTTTTTTGTTTGTTAATGAAGATAATAAAATTAACCGAATTTGGCGTCCGGAAGTTTTTTACAGTTCCCACGCAGTTTACCTAGTTTACCTAATTTACCTAATTTAACAAATTGATGATATCATATTGCCCCATAGGGTGGGCTCAAAAACTTCTTAGGTGCAAAATTCGTTTATTTTTGGTTGATGATGATTTCGTAACCAAATTTGGCAATCTAAAGTTTTTAGGAGTATTTAAGCCATGTATGGAATTTGATTGCAAGGGATGGTACAGGGTATCTTAATGTACGTCATCTTTATATATGGAACTGAGAGATTAGGCTAATTATGTTCAAATATAGCAGTAGTCTAAAAATATTTATTAAACCCTTGATTGTCAACTTTATATTTTCTCGCAGATGGGTCCATTCGGAAACACAGTTTTGCTAAGTAACAGCATGCGTGACATGCAGCAGGTCCTGCTCGCAGGTGGACCCTATCCCGCCGATGCCCTGGTGGCCAATTTGGAGCTGTGCGCTCGTCGCAGTGGTTCTACCTTGCCGGCTGTAGGTCAGCTGACTATGGAACACTTGGCCCCCTTGCAGTCTTTTGTGAGAGCAAACAGCTGTGTGGGCAAGCACGAACGCTGGATGTTTTACGCTGTGGTCAATATGCCCGCTGGCGGCGCATTACACATGGGCTTAGATGGTGAACAAGAGCCATTGGGACCGCACATTAAAGGTTTTCTCATGCATCGACGCATTAAAGAAACAGCCTCTACAGTTGCACGTGCAAAAGTACAATGGCAGCCGGGATACTTCTTGTTAAAGTAAGTAATTCTTTGGAATATGTTAATACGTAGTCGTTTAAAACATATTTATTTAATCCATAGAGCGGGTGTGTTGTACACGTTTAATGATTCAGCTCAAAAGCTGCCTAGCTGGGCCATGGCACTTGCAGAATGCCAGGGGGCTAGGCGTGTAGTTAAATCTGCGCGTCCGCATTGTTTTGAGATTATGCTAAAGGGTGAGCTGCTCCAATTGGCTGCACCTGATGAGTATGTGGCCTCCGAATGGCTGCAGGCTTTATTGCAGTCGGCCAGTGGTGTAAGAATTTTAAAATTTACTTGCAACATTTATTTGAAATATTTTAATCCATAGCTCTTTGAGTTACAAGAGAAGCACAAGGCTTTAGGATGCACTTTAATCATCACCGAAAATCATTTGATTACATTACGTGAGGACTTTGCCGCTCCGCTACGTCAGCTTGATAAGCAGGAGTCTGCAGTAGCCAATGAGGAGTCGAAGCCATTGTTACGTGATGAAGACATGTTAACCGTTTTCGAAACGGGCAGCTTGGTAAGATGCTTAGTTTTAAATCCACTATTTCTTGCCGGAAGACACCATAATATTGTGTGTGACTCCTTAATTTCAGCTGAGTTCGACAATGAGCACGCCCACGCGTGGCACCCAACGATCTTGTTCATCTCTTAACTCCTCACCAACAAAGCTATCACGCACTTTTAGTGTTAATCACGCCAAGCAGCGGGCGATATTATCTAATGGGCAGAATATGAGCAGTGTCTATGGCAAAAACTCTGGACTAGAAATACTTACTTGTGCTGATATAAAAGCTATGACTGGCATTAAGATTCCCTCACATAGGGAGACTTGGTGGTGCATATTGGAGTTTTCTTGCCAGGAGGCGCCTTTGGAGTGCTTGGACGACTTAATTATATTTTTTGCAAGCAGTTTGGAAATGCAACGATTCTTGCGCTTGTTGGAGCAATTATGGCAAGCAAAAAATGTATGTATTTTTATATTTAATTATAGATGCAATATACTTCATTCTTGTTTTGTATATAGAACGATCTATTTCCTATAACCGTAATGGATGAAGATGAAACTTTGGCCGAGCAGTGCACCTTGCTAAATTTAGAAATAAATCGAGCTTGGGAGCCGCTTCTTTCCGCTGCACTGGGCTACCCACTCTAAACAACAATAATACCTTAACATACTCCTAATGTACTCAGTATATTGGATAAAAAAAACTTCCAAATGCATATACAACATATAACCAAATGCTTGATATTCTAATGTTATGACATACTCCAGCTAAATGATGACAACCATATGGTATCTATATATTATACATATATGTATCTCACTTTATACACAAAATATATAACGGTTAGCTCTCTTATAAATATACAACTTATTATAATTTATAACATTTACATTCGCTTAGCAATTAATTTGCGCTGTTATATATTATTTTTTGTGATATTAAACTTTTAAGTTGCAATTGTTATATTTTTAAAACAAATCATATTTATTTGTTAAACAAAAAATACAAAATTTGTTTCTTATTTTGGACTTAATATAAGCACCGTGTAGAAAAATGCACAAAAAAAATCAAGGCTTTATTATGTGAAATCGATTTTTTGTAAGATTTTTCTCAAATGTATGTATATTTTCTAAGCATTCGTTAAGATACGAAACCAAGTGCAAGATATAAGCTAGTAAAATTGTTAGATTTGAGTTACAAATATTTAATATACAATATTATGTGTGTTTACGATATAAAAAAATAATCTAAAAGAACGATTCGACTGGATTTCCGTTTTTTCTTTTAGTTCGTAATTGTAATGAAGTGTCAAGACATTAGAAGTATTGACTTATATTTATAAAATGTAACCGATCATGCCATATAAACACACATATAACTAACGTAATACATAAATACATAACTATGATAAAGTTTTCATACCTCCAATAAGTAGCTACTGATGACAATTGCCTTAACTTAAGCTTTATATGTAAACTATTTAATTTGCCAAGTGGAGTTACATAGACAATACATTATGTATAAAAGCAGGTACTAAATACCTCCTACATATCTTTATAAAAAGATAGAAACTTGGGTGAGGTAGCAGTATTCCGGCTGTGCGGCTTATGGTGCAATTATTTAAATTTATTCTTGCAATTTTCAATTAATAAAGCTAAAGTCTACACCTATCGCATAAACTATTTCTCATACACCTTATTATTTTTGTCATCAACCATATGAAAACATTAACTCAAAGCTCATAATAACAAATAAAAATAATACTAATCATAAAAAGTTGCAATTTTTATTCGCCTCAATTGGTTTGAGCAATGGCTTCCGATTACTACTTCCAATTACTCTCATTTCCTATAGTTTGCACGTTTGGTTTGAGAGCCCCACATAGAGGCCTATAAATGGAAGGTTCAAAGGTTTGAGCCCATAAATCGATTTGAAAACCATCGTATCTAATATACGAATGTATGACCGGATCAGAAAAAAAGTTGGACTTAAGTGTCAAGTGTATTTACGATCATAAAATATTTATTATGCATAAATTAAATAACCAACATACAAAATTGGAAATAATAATAAAAGTAATTGTATGGTATGAAACAATAAGAACTCGGAAATCCAGTTAAACAAAGCATTAAAGAAATGTGCATATAAGAGAGAGGCAGCGACACAGAGAAAGATGAGTGTAGAAGGAAAAAATATGCATGGAAAGTCGAAACTCCAACCCTCATAATAAGTCAACGAATGGAAGACTACAACAAAACAAAAAATCAAAATGAGGAAAATACTTTAACAACATTCGGGCTATGAGCAAGTCAAATGCGCTACAGCAATAGGTGTTAAAAAATAGAAACATTTTTGGCGTCTTTTTCGGGTTTTTGAGTTATATGATGAAGCATTGAAAAATTTGAGTTGGTCGAAAAAACACCGAGCAAAGCGGTACAATACACCTGTCGATTTTGAAACCAATTTAATTTTACGTGTATACCAAACTAGAACCAGACGAGATATCCGAATTGCAGAAATTGCCAACGCATTATGACATTAAAAACGCATATGAACGATTTGGAAAATCATTCTCCAAACTTCTCCAAAGATGGTAGAATAAGTTGCAAAATAGATGACATCGATTGTGGTTTGGATTCTCGTACAACATTTTAATACGGTAAGTTTGAGAATAAGAATCTTGTTTTTATGATTTAAAATGACAATTTTAAAAAAAATTTCTGTAATTAAATTCTGTAATAATTCTTAGTGTTGCAACATAAGAAATTCTGAGATTGTAATTCCCCACGAATCTAATCGTAGCGCATCTGGCAAAACAATAAAACACTTGCAGCACAAACAACAAATGCATTTGAGTGCGGCTGGCTGCCTGTCGTTGAAGCTGCGCAGCGCTGCGACGGCGCTGCCTCCGTTGCTACGCCTTACTTGCTCTCTTATTAGAGCGTTCTGACTGCGACGTTGTCATGGCCTTTACACTCACACGGACACACGAATGTGCTTATGCTGCACTCACTTTCATTAACGCAAACATAGAAGCAGCATTCTCGACGCGCCCGTATGCTCAGTAGAGGCCACTACTCGACATTACATACGTATGTATGTACATAGTACATACATACACCCATATATTTATGCGTATATATACATTTTTTGTATGCATGTGTGTGTCGGTGTGTCTGTTTATAAATGCACTGGCCGTATGCTGCGACTGCCAGGCGGCAGGCATGCCACACAACCCCAAAAGTTGGAAAACCAAATAAAAATACAAGACATCGCTTTGTATGCGTTTGTGTGTGTATGTGACTTGTCTAGTCTGAGTTTGGGCAATGGTCGACTGTGATGCGCTCTGCTTTGGGTAAAAAAATAACCATTAATGATTACTTTATCGAATGAATTCTGGTTAGGATACCGCCTGCTTAGTTTTATTAACTGCATAACTTACATTATGTTCGTTACCCAAGGCCTTGAAATGACTTTAGTATATAGTATTTCCACAATCGTATACGCGACATTCTTTAAAGTGCAAAGAAAAACTAAAATTAGTTTTTTCTTGTTTTTATTTTCAAAAAGTAAGATTTGCCTATTTGACGTTTTCAATATATCGGTAATAAATCTGCCGATTTAGTACGCAGCAAAAATAGAAGTCGTTTTCGACTGTATCCATAAAAGTGTAAAAATTTACGAAATAAAGAATAGTTTAAAAGCGATTAATTTATAAATAATTTAAAATATTTGAGCTTTCTATTACAATTTATATTTTATTGATATAACATACATACATATGTATATACACTAGTTTTTTTTATTATCTTAAGTCTTCGACTAAATCTAGAAAAGTATAAATTTAAAAAACTAATAAACAAACTAGTTACTTTTCCCACCTCTTTAGTTTTATAAATTAATAATTTTTATGCAAATAAATAAGAAAAGCTGTAAAAAACAATGCCTTATAAAATATACATAAGGAATTTTTCACTCACAATGTTAAAAAAAAAATTTCATTCGTTCTTATCATTATATTTCTCGGCTCTGATTGTAATGGAAATGTACTGTTTAAAATGTCACTGACATTTTTTTTAAAGATAAATAGTAAATATTATCTGCAAGCAATCCCCTTCTTTCTAGCTTTCTTTAAATTTAGAATGTATTAGAATTAATTTACTATTTTTAATTTCACAAAGTACTTTAGTATGAGTCCAGTCCGTTTTGCTTTTCTTTCGCGCTGTTTTTTATATTCCATTAAAATCCGATGACAAATTAGCACTAAAGTATCTAAAATTAGCTGAATTAAAAGCGGGTAACGACAAAAATTGTACACTAAACCAAAATGTAATGGGCAATGAATAGTCGCCATTCGATTTTTAATTCATAGTTGGTTGGGCTCAGATATATTCAATTGCATTAAACCATTTTATTACCAATTCATAAAGAACCAACTGAATCAATTAATAAATTTAACTGGTTATGTTTTCCCTATAAGATAGAGTTTGAATACTTTAAAATGTTTAAAACGCCGTAGGGTTATGTTTCCTTTCAATTCCATCCTAAATAAAAACATTCTTATTGGAACTATGTCGTGTGTTCAAAAGATATAAAGCAGTGGCTAGTTGGTGTCATATGCCATAACCAAAACATTGTACAGAATGTACAAGCGAACGCATTTTCCTGAGAAGTAGAAAAACTTCCACCCTCAAAACAGAGCGCTCACAAATGCATACAATCACACACACACACCTATACAGTTACATGAACAATGTGAACTAATACAAACAAGTAAGAACATTTTAATCGAAAGACGCCGACAATGTGCTACTCTTTATGGATGGTCACGTTACGATATGGAGCCCTATGCTTTAGTGGTTTAGTTCATGAGCAAACTAGCGCTTTCGCAATGTTTTGTTTGTTTTAATGGAAGATGCAGGAAATTATGATGATGTATTTGGCACATTAGAAATAAAAAATAATTTGAATTACTTTTTTAAAACTTTTTAATACAAAAGTGTTTGTGTTTTTATCTGGCATCAAATAACTCAAAGAAGGCACAACAATTATTCTCACATTGTAGGATGTGTTAAAATATTTTATTAATGTATACGAGCTTAATAAATTTTTATAATTGTGAAGAATTACCTGTTGTTCTTTGAACAGCTTTGAAAAGCCGTCTTGTCTATGGGGTCATTCTTTTCCTACTATGTATAACGATACCGCATCTAGGGTACATTTTTCTATTGCCTGCATTTCTACATGTATGTATTTTTGTAACAATTTGCCATATTTTTATATTTATTTATTTAGTTTAAAATAATAATTACATTTAATTTAATAACTGTATTTAAGGTAAATAAACAAACATCCTGTGCTTGTAACATGCAAGCCCACAAACTCAATGAACTTTTTGCCCTTTTTAGATGTGCAGTGTATAAAAAGAGAGCTGTCACTGTCATTTGTTGGATTGTCGCTGCTTTGGCCGCAGTCGCTGCCTCTGCTGTACGTTGCCTGCCCAGTGTTTCCGCTTTCTTTTGCTGTAATGTTCGTTATGTTACGTTACTTTTAGTTTGATGTCGGAGCGTGCCGGTTGTTTTCTTCGTCGCCGTACTGAGTACGCGTAAACTTTCGTTTAGTTCTACCGTTTCGCCGTCATCTCTCAGCGCCACGGTCGCGTGTGCTTTATGAGAGAGTGTGAGTGCGTGTGTTTGTGTGTGTGTGAGTGTTTAGTTTAAGCGAAATTGAAAGTTGTACATTTTGCTACCCCCAAAAAAGCTGAATTAGAAGTCCAAAGCAAAGCAAAGCACAGCATACATTCGCGCGCGCATACATTAAACTACGCGTGTGTGTGCGTATGTGTGTGTAAGTTTACGAGCCTGTGTGTGTTTTGGCTACGCCACACCAAAGAAAAAGCAACCACCACCCCACCATTAACAGAAACAAAAACAACACCATACGCGTGAGCAACATTAACAACAACAACCACAATAAACACAAAAGCACCACCCACTCTTGCAAAGCGCCGCATCCACATAGTCAGCGCCAACGTCAACGGCAGCGTTAACGTTAACGTCATCGTCATTGCCTTTTTCGATCGTTCGTTCGCTGTTTGCCGTGATTAAATCACCGCGTGCCACGGCCACACTAAACGTACGGTGAACGCGCTTTAAAAAAAATAATATAAAAAAACGACAACAAAACAAGCAAAAGCAGCAAAAAAAAAGGAGCAAAAGTCAATTGAAAGGAAGAGCAAGTGAAAAAGAAAAATATCCAATAACTAGACGGCAATTGCTGGGCCGCAAGTGTCTGTGCTTGTGTGTGTGGGTGTTTGTATCTGTGTGAATTACGTTAACTTTGTCATGATGAATTTCTCCGCGTTTGGCGGTCCATTCTCGGGCATACATCAGTTTGCCGCTAAATTTGATACACAAACGCCAGGAGCATTTGGCACGCCGCCGGGCAATGCAGTGACCGCTGCAGCTGATAACCATGTGCAGCGATATCAGAGCAATGGAAACCATTTCAATCAAAATGTCCCCAATGGTAAGTGCAAGCACACATAAAACATACATATACATTTACTGTGTGTGTGTGTGTGTGTTTGTGTGCGTTCGTGTGGTGTGTTTGTATGTACAACATAATCACTAAAAATTTATTTTATTTTTATCGATTTATTTTTGCCTGCTGTCGCTGCTGCGTCGGCGTTGGCGTTGGCTTTGACGCTGCCGTCAACAGCTCTGCCACGATATTTCGTTTTTCCAATGCACTACGTAAGTTAGGGGTCTTATGAATCGCTGGCTCTGTTTGTTTATGGTCCATGTTTGCTGGTACATATGTATCATACATATATAAGTACATATATAGTTTGCTCGTTGCTTTTTTTTATTTGTTTCATAAGACACAGCTGATGTATCCTTATCATATTGAGAAATTTGTACACTGTAGGTACATAGTTAGATTGCAGTTGCAATAAGATAAAATTAAGAAACTTGACAATTATTCGTATTGGTGCTTATATGTCGTTGAATCTATCTACACAAGAGGTTTTTTGACATCTAATTTTTGATAAATCTACGGCTTTAGTAAGATTTCCTTGTAGCTAAGAAACTGAGCAATTTTATATTCAAAAACTCGATAATTGAGATAAGTAATATTGTATATAATAAGTAATACATATATATATATATATATCATTTTTGAGTCTCTTTACAAATTTCTACTGTTACTATGTAAAGTTAATAAAGTGGCTAATAATATTTTGATTTTAATTGCAACAAGATTTGTTCTTTGCGAACGCGTCTCGAAGCGTTATTACCCAAGCTTTACCCTTTAGACTACAAACTTTGAAAAATGTTCAAAACAAGTTAGCGATTTTTTAAATATAAAAAAAATTCTTATTTAAAAAAAAGAAAAATCTTAATATAATTTACTTAAATTTTGTAACATAATTTCAAATTAATTATTATATATATTGTAATTATTAGGGCAAATAAATATTATGAAATATTATTTTAAAAATATAAATTTTAAAATCTATGCAACTATGATACAACAATTTAACTAAACTACATATTCTTATTTTTTTTAAACAATTTTGTAATACTTTTGAAAAACTTTTATTTTTGAAACTTTTAAAGAGCATGCTGGGTCGCAAATAAATTAAATAATTTTAAAAGTTATTATTTTTAATTTCGTATGTTCTGAAATGTTAGATATAATAAAATTGTGATTCTCTTTCTCGTCGGGTCTGGTGATACCTTGCAGAAATAGCGATAAGTAGGCTCTGGGCTTATTGGGTGAGGTAATAACAAAGCCCAAATTGTTAGGTTTTCTAATTTTTCATAAATAATAAAAATTTCTTAAAAGTTATTAATAATTTTTAGTACTATTAAAAATATATATATTATTTTTAAATATCAAAATGATGCAGAGACAACAACAAGCAACAAAAAAAAAAAACTATTGGATGCGCGAAAGAGCATTGTTAATCCTTTAAAAAATGAACCCCTAAGGCGTGTTTCAATTTGTCTGACGCACTAATGTATTTCGTTTTTGTTTTTGGGGTGGGAGCGGCTTAGAACTTGTCTTCCTAACCGAATGTAACGAGTTTGTTGGTGCCGCTTTTTCACTTTTTTCTGCGCTATGTTTTGAGTCATTACCACCCACCCCCGAGATACATATATCTATATATTTTATGTTAGTATTTGTGAGTGTTTGTGTGTTGCCAGTTTTTCTTCTTGTTGTTGCTGTGTGTTTTACTTCGCTTGAAAATGCAATGAACTCTAATAACTTTTGAATTTTCTGCATTTCATTTTGTATTGCTAGGGGTGGGTTTTGCCGTTAGCTACTCAAACATACATCAAACACGAACACAAACACAGAAATACAATTAAAATCACACAGATACAAACAGGCGAGCGCGAATGCGTACATATGTGTGTGTGTATGTGTGCGCACTTTTTCACCCCCCAACACCAAAGCGGCTCTGCTGCTGCTGCTTTTTTAATTGCACTGACTTCCTGCCAAGTTGCAACTTTTTCCATTGGCAGGGGTGGAAGTACGCCACGCCAAATTGCCAACGAACTCACCCCCAATGTGCTGCAGAGCTTCTATTTAGTAGTATATAAGCGGGCCTAAAGCGCCACCCAGCTCCCTACAACCCCCAAAGACTTACATATGTACAATACATAAGCTTATTTCTTTATCAATTCTAATTAGTTGCATTTACTTGCATAATTAGAACTCATCCTATTGTGCTGGTGCATATGTATGGGTGGATGGGTTTCTCCAAGCATCATTCTAGGCCTCTAATGGACCGCCGCAACTCAAGAACTTTCCAGGGCCCAAGGCTGAGACTGGGCTCTTGGCATTTTATATTTCATTTTGCCATGGCAACTAAAACACACATTAAATGCATTGACCGTTTGTACGCATATATTGGATAAAAAAAATAACCCAACCAAACCAAACTCACCTGAACAGAACAGAAGTGCCACTGTTTGCCTCGTCCATGCAGTTCATTGATCCCTACTTTTTAGATACGCATTATGTACATTTCCAGTTTGGTTTGTTTTTCTCTTTTTTTTTTTTGTTATAAATTTTATTATTTTTTACCTGCATTCGGGCAACAGGAAAATGCGTGCAGCACAATACATATATATATGCGTGAGTGTGCGCCGGATGACTTTGTGTGTGTGCCACGCAGGTAAACTGTCCCAGCAGCTACTACTCCCTATTTTCCCATGCTTTGGTTGCTTATTAGCTGGCTGCCACATTAAAGAAAATGACCAGTTTTCCTGATGATGGAGATACGGAACCAGTCGTAGAGCTGTAAATTATAAGATGACTCCATAATTGTATATACTCGTCGTATATGATGTTTGATGTCTTTAAGATATGGTTTTAAATATATTACTTATGGTGGATATCATTAGAGAATTTAATAGCCAATAGATTAGAAACGAAGGCCGCCAGTTTTAAGCATTTGTTAAAATAAATCCTTCTACTTTTCATCGGAGGAAAAAATGTAAAATGTATTTTTTTTTTCTTTTCTACATTTTGTAGACAGGCGGACACTCTAAAATTGTAGAAAATATAGCACTTTAATAAAAAGTCTATCTGAAGGTTTTTTAGAGGTCTTTTGGCGTTAAATTCTTATTATAATTTTAAGAATTCAAGTTCCAAATTCTAAGCCAAAAAAAAAAAATTAAGAAGTTAAGAAATATGTATATATCTTCGACGTCATTAGCATTTTCATTAAGCCTTTGGGCCAATAATTTTTTTTTTGTAATTTCTCTTGAAAATTTTAACTTTGAGGCTTATTTTTCTGACTTCATATTCGCTCTCAGAGACCACAGACCACAAAAATTTGTTCATCCTGTACATAACCTCAAAAGTAGGAAAAACGCGTTTTTCAGGTACATAAACTGAAATACATATCTTAAAATCCCGATCCTACATTCGGATTTTACGAAGTAAATTACTTTCCAACAATTACAAAAAAATTTTTTTTGGCCGATCGTTCCTATAGGAGCTATATGATATAGTCAACCGATTTCGATCAAATTTGACACAGTGATTTAATACCTTAAAAAATATCTGAATGCTTAAAAAGTTCAAAAATGTTTACTAATAAACGAAACAACGAATTTTGTATAAAAAATGGCGTACGGAAAGTCGGGCGCGGACGACTTTGGGATACCCTGTACCACTAGCTTGTAATAAAGTCCGATTTCTTCACAAAAAACCAAAAACAGAAGAATTTTGAACCAAAAATTTTTATTTTGACCGATCGTTCCTATGGGAGCTATATGATATAGTTAACCGATTTCAATAAAATTTGACACAGAGCTTAAATACCTTAAAAAATATATGAATGCCAAATTTATTTCAAATATCTTTACAAACAAACAAAACACATCGAATTTTGTATAAAAAACGTGTTTTTGGACCGATTGGACCTATGGGAGCTATATGATCTAGTCAAACGATTTGGATTAAATTTAGTACAGTGCTTAGGAACTATAAAATACTCACGAATGTCAAATTTGGTCCCAATATCTTAACAAACTAACGAAACACAACAAATTTTGTTAAAAAATCGATTTTTTGGAAGATCGGACCTATGGGAGCTATATGATATAGTCCACCGATTTTGTTCAAATTTGGCACATTGCTTAAGTGGTCTAAAAAATTTCTAGGCGCCAAATCTGGTTGTGATATCTTTATTAAAAAACGAAATATAGCCAATTTTTCTTTAAAAAAGTTATTTTAGCCGATCGGTCCTATGGGAGCTATATGATATAGTCAACCGATTTTGATCAAATTTGGTACAGTGATTGGGAACTATAAAAAACTTTCGATTGCCAAATTTCGTTACGATATCTTCATAAACAAACGAATTATTCATCTAAAACGCTTTTTTTTTTCGAGGTAGTCTCAAACACCCCCATGGGAGCTATATAATTTATCCCCGATATCAAAAAAATAAAATAAACTTGCCTCCTATGGAATAATATGGGATCTAATGTGAAAGTTTGGTAACTCTAGCTCTTACCATCTCTGAGATCTAGGCGTTCACACGGACGGACAGACGGACGGACAGACGGACAGACGGACATGGGTATATCGACTTCTCTATTCACCCTGATCATATATTAGGTAACTTTGGGGTGTCTCCGACGTCTCCTTCTATATGTTACATACATTTTCGGCTTGCACAAACTTAATATACCCTTGGACCATACGGTACAGGGTATAAAAAGACCGATTCGTTCTATGGGAGCTATATGATATTTTATTTAAATTCGGTGCAATGCTTAAGACCTATAAAAACTTAAAAGTGCCAAATTTAATTCCAATATCTTCACAAACAAACGAAACACAACAAATTTCAAAAATCGATTTTTTGGAATATCGGCCCTATAGGAGCTATATGATATCCGATGATATATGATCATCTGATTTCGTTCAAATTTGGTACAATGCTTGGGTACTCTAAAAAACGGTTGAATGCCAAATTTGAATTATTCATCTGAAACTTTTTTTCTTCGAGGTCGTCTTAAACACCTCTATGGGAGCTATATAATTTACTGCGATATCAAAAAACTAAAATAAACTTGTATCCTATGAAATAATATGGGATCTATTGTGAAAGTTTGGTTACTCTAGCTCTTACCATCTCTGAGATCTAGGCGTTCAAACGGACGGACGGACGGACATGGGTATATCGTCTTATCTAGTCCTCCTGATCATATTTTGAACTTTGGGGTGTCTCCGACGACTCCTTCTATATGCTACATACATTTTCGGCTTGCACAAACTTAATATACTCTTTGTACCATACCGTACAGGGTATAAAGATGTAATTCAATTTTTTGCTAGCGAAAAATGGCAAACGTTTATCTGGGTGAGCTTGGACAAAGGTTCAACTTTTTTACTATATTACACTCAGAAGAATAATTTTGTTGCAATTTATGGTTTAGAAATTAAAAACACATGGCTATACAAAACCTAAGCCGTTGATGACACTTTATTATTGAATTTTCTTGACTAATAATAATGAACTGCTTCGATTTAATTACATTCATTCCAACCAATAATATTGTCCACAAATTTCATACAGCAACGCCCCATTTTTAAAGGGCAACCCGCAGACAAGAAAAAAGCCACCTAGCAAAAAGACAGACTTATTTTGGTCATGAAAGGAACAGTGTGTCTCTAGTAACAAAATGTGCAATTTATAAAAACAATTATCAATATTCAGCTGTTTTATTTATAAATGGAAAATTTTTAAAAGCACGAATAAAACATAAATACATGAACGTTTATTATTATATTTTGTGTAACAAATGCTAAATATAATAATGGCATACGTTGCAGTTGAAATGTTGAATAAAGAAAAATCTATAAAAAGAGGCGAATCCAAGAAAAAGCGGTGTGTTAGGGTGAACCCATATTTAATGCGCTGAACTTAGTTTCGAAGATTTTGCATAGACGTGCTTTAAAGCACATTAATATAATAATTGAGTTATTTATTATTATATCTATTTTCTCTCAATTTCCCAACGATCCGCAACGATTTTGTCGACAAGCCATAATTTATCACGTTCAATATAACTACTTTTACATAACTTTTGTTTATGGTGCCAAAACCGAACAGTTGTTTTTGCTGATTGCGCCATCTATGGTTTGCTATTGGCATCATCAATCAAAAAAACAAACAACACTGGTCTACAGCTGCAACCGTTTGGCTTTTTTGTTTGTTTGCGTCTAGCTCTTAAAAGCTATAGAGTCCAAATGTTACCAAGAGATGCAAATTGTCTGCAGGTAAATTTATCAATTAATGCCGATATTTTTCTTCATTCCCCCATAATAGAACTTTGCCATTTATCGGGTCTAAATTTACCACACGTCTACGAACAGCAAATCAATTTAAAATTTTACTAATATTGATTGAAAACTTTTAAATATGGGTTGATTTTAATGCAGTTTATAGGGAGGCGTCTAAAATGATCATATAGCGTGCATATAACATTCTCATCCGATTTTAAAATTTGTGCCGAATTCTATTCTAAGTAGTAAAGGAATGTAACTTTTTCCAAAACTTTTCAGTATTCTGTTTTTACCTTACAGGTTCAGGGTATAATATTGGCGTACATTAAAGTTGGCAGCAAAAAAAAAATCTCTAGGATGTAGGAGTTCATAAGGCATACCAACTTTTGTTATCACCCTGATCGTATTTTAGGTTAGTTTGGAGGCCTTTGACGTCTTCTTCTCTCCAAATATACCCTTTATAATTCCGATATCAAAAAAATAAAATAAACATCTCTTCCGTGACATAATAAGAGTAATAATATGAAAGTTTGGTTGTTTCTGGCTCTTACCATCTCTAGGATGTAGGAGTTCATAAGGCATACCAACTTTTGTTATCACCCTGATCGTATTTTAGGTTAGTTTGGAGGCCTTTGACGTCTTCTTCTCTCCAAATATACCCTTTATAATTCCGATATCAAAAAAATAAAATAAACATCTCTTCCGTGACATAATAAGAGTAATAATATGAAAGTTTGGTTGCTTCTGGCTCTTACCATCTCTAGGATGTAGGAGTTCATAAGGCATACCAACTTTTGTTATCACCCTGATCGTATTTTAGGTTAGTTTGGAGGCCTTTGACGTCACCTTCTCTCCAAATATACCCTTTAAATTACAAGGCATAAAAACTGGTTCAAAACCAACATCTTGAAAAGCAATAAAGTGCCTTCAGAGATTCAACTTCAAAGGGAATTGAAATCTGTAAGCTTAAAGCTACAAAAAGTTGAAATTGGTGTGAAACTAATACAAACAAAAAGAACATTGATGTTTAAAAATATTTTAATAAGGTTGGGCGTAGAGTGAATGTAAAAAGTCTTTTGTTAACACTTAGGGGAACTGATTCAGGAATACTTTTAGAAAATGCTTCCATTTTTTTTTCAGCCCACATTAGTTTTTAGGCGTAATTTTCTGAAATGCTAATAATTATATTTTATAGCAAACTTTCCTGAAGTAGTATTAGCCCTTTCCTGTGATTTCATCAAAACTCCTAAAAGAAACGCATATGAACTAGTATCGCAACAGTATCAGTAATTTTTGGTGTATGATCTCATAACTCTGAAACGGCTGGACGAGTTACAAGTGTTCTCATGAACCCGTTGAAGAATTTCAAATATGATATTTGCGTGTGTTAAAAGTTGTCAATACGGAGGTTTTAAGCCTATTGCGATTTGATTGTGTGAATTGGTTCGTGAGATATATGCATTTTTGTGAATATCGTGAACCATAATAGAAAATTGTTCAACACCGGGTATTGGACATTAAGTACAGACAGAACGTAGTCGCAAAGGGGTTGAAAAGTAGTTTCTGTGGGGCATAAATTTATTACAGATGCGAGTTCTCTTAAGAATACTTAAGTTCGTCCATACGGCTTTTTAGAAAGTTATGAACGTAAACTAATCCAAAAATCTTACGATTGTGACAAATGTCTCTAGCTAACTAGAGAATCTTACGATGTATTCTTAGAGTATTCAAAAAGTTTGGGCAGGACGACGTCTGCCGGCTCACTAGTATAATAATAAAAATCAACACTATCAAATTATCATTTTAATGTATACGCATTTCACACATGAAACTTTCAGAGCAATAATATTCGTTGGAAGAATTCGATTTTGACCATATGAAAGTATGCGTGAGAAAAGTGTGTAACACAAAAATAGAAATAACAAAGACCTAACAACATTTTTATTCATTGATTTTTCGTGTAGACAGCAAGTATGACGGCATTGCAAGAAGGGAGGAAGGTATGAGAGAAAATAGTCTATGGATGGCTGATAATGTTCCGATGTCATACGAAAGCTATTCTCGATCGGAACGATGCTTATGATACTAAATTGCAGACTTGCATATAGAATATGATGACAATTTGTTTGATTAGAGTAGAATGGCATGGCGTCTGGGATGGGGGGTGAACAGCATTGGGGTTTGGTACAGCAGCCAACCCCCAGCATATGAGCCTAATGTGCCACAAACACCCATGCCATAAACAATTTGCACTTTGATGTACATACATATATAGCTACATTCGCATGTATATAGCGCGGTGTATGTGTGCGTGTGTGCTAAATGCTTTGGTGTTGGTGTGTTACACCCCACAGCGACGTGCGCCTGAATGTATGCAACACTAAAAATTTGCTGGGGTGTGATAATGTAATACACAAACACACACATCTACAGAAGCCAACTTTGATATAGTATGACAATAGGAATGGAATAGGATGGCAGACTAAGAAAGCCTACGCCTAGAGTTGTACCTACCAAAATTAAAAGTACTCTAATATAATACTACAATATACTATATACAATAATAGACGCCGATTTGCTGTTTGCCACTTTGTCAGTTTAAGTCTTAAAGTTTGCGTCAATGTCGCTTTTTTGTTGTTGTTGTTGTTCACGGTATGATGACTCAAACTCTGGTGACTGGCGCCGAGTCGCGGTGCCATCATTCACCCGCGCCACCAACATCGCCACCCTCAGTCCTACCCGCAGGCCTGACTGCTAATATTGGTCGAACAACCCCCAACTCTAATAGGGGTTGCAGTTTTTCCTAACCACATACTGTCGCCAAGCCACGCGCTCACTCTCTTATGCGCTCGCACTCTCTCTTCTCTGCTCATTGTCTCTCTCCTGCGCGCCTCATTGTCTCTCGCACCGCTTTCACTGGCACTCACACACATGTATGCCTATACTCTAGCAGGTTCTTTCACATACCGGCTGTATGCACTACAGACACACTTACACGGACTCTCGACTCTCTCTTTAGCGTCATGTTTTCCAAAGTGTTCCACATTAATAGCAGCTAAGGTGGGTCGTGCGGGCTGAAGCCCAACTAATTCCTTTCCACTTTGTTCCACTTTGACGTACCGCAGTCGGTCGCGTGCTGCTCTCTCACTGCGCTCGAGACGATCCCCCCAAAAACATGAGATGAAACCCCTAAACTGAGGCCAGCTTGGCGTCATCGGGCTATGAGTTTGAGAGCCTGCGCCGCCACTCTCAACAGCAACGCCACCACGACCACCAGCATCATCGTGTATTAGCACCACCATAACCAACAACATTTTCAATGCCCATGCTCTGGCGCTCTCACTCTCGCCTGGCCGTGTTTCAGTTTCACCGACTTTAACTCGTTGCTGGTAACACAAACAAGTCGTCGTCATCGTCGTCGTCGTTGTTGTTCTCGTTATTGCCATCGTCATGCTATGCCATAGCGGCAACTGAGGCCGCGCTCTGTTTGTGGACTCTGACTCTGGCTCCGGACTCGTTCGTGTGCCTTGTGTGAAAGTGATGTGAAAAGTGAAATGTTACAACGACAAGGCTGGCGCAGGACACAACGTTGTGGACGACTACGAAAATAGAGCGCCGCGTGCTTCCATCGTGCCCACATAGTTGTTATTGTAGGTACTCAGGCTTAGGCCAGTATTTCCGTACGGCAGTCAGCCATCCTCTTCCGAAATTCTGTTCCCGGCCTGTTTTGGGGTCTGTATTTTGGTACCGTGCTTGTTGTTTAGCCGTATCGTTCGTTTCGTTGTTGTTGTTTGTGTCCATTGTCTAGCTTGCTTTTATTTTGTCAACTTGTAAGTTGTTTGTCGCCAGTCGACTTCGATATGGGGCCTTGGGGCTTCTACTTTTTTTGTAGCATACTTTTGGGCCAATATTTGTCTGTGCGCTCAATTTGGTTCCATGATTAATTACTCTTCATATCTATGGGATTCGTTGTTATTTTTCTTTTGTTAGCTGCTGCAAAGCCACTTAATTGCCTACTCAGCATTTAACAGTATTAGCTTTGATTGAACTGTCGATTAAAGGAAATATTTTGGTTGGTTTTCCAATCGAATATTTTTAGACTATTGGGAACTTACACAAACCCTAAGCTGTGGTCACATTTTTCAAAATGAAAAAGACTTAAAAACTTGTCTTTAATTTTTGTATATTTAAGTGGGACTCATCATATCATATTTATTATGAGCAAAGCTACGGTATTCCATTCTTTTATTTACTTGAAATCTTTAAGGATGCGACTAAGTTAATTTGTGGTTAAATATTTTTATTTCTTATTACGGAAGTTTGCTTTATTGAACGATGGCTTCGAAGCTTAAATACGACTTAAGAGATAAACACGCTACGAGGACTATAATTATTATTATACGTTAGAATTTCTGGATTCACGTAAAATTAATTTGGAAAACAATTTGATGTTTTGTGTATTTAAACATTAAAATGGAGATTATAAAAAATACAAACATGGAAATATATTTTTTCGATCATTGCAAATGGATTTCAAAATAATTTTTAGAAATTTAAGAAAAAATTTCGTTTTTACAATAATTTTTTTATAATAGTATTTAGCTATTTCAAGTAACAATTTTGGCCAGAAATTGTCTTAAATATTCAGTTATGGATAACTCGATAAATAATCAGAATTTAAATAAAATAACGAGTGGAATTTTGTCTAGTAGCTCCATAACATATTTAAAAATCATGCAAATAGAGTTATTAAAAAAAATGGTTTGAATTATATTATTTTGTCAAAAAAACCTCAACAATCAGTTAAATTAAAATTAAAAAAAAAAATACTTTTTAAAATAGTACTTAGCTTAATGTAATAGTTTTGCTCAAAAATGGTCTTAAATACTGAGTTATCAATAACTTAATTAATAAAAAAAATGTAATAATAATACGAGTTAAATTTTGTCTAGTAGCTCTATAACATTGTATTTAAAAATCATCCAAACATCCAAAATTTAAAAAAATATTGTTTGAAATATATTTTTATGTCAAAAATAAACCTCAACATTAAGTTTTCAATAACACGATAATTAATTGGAATTAAAAAAAAATCAAATTGGAATATATTTTAACTATGAATTTATTTCTTAGCTTTGTTCAAAAACATTCCTGTTAACTATAACTTAATAAATCATCGGAATATAAAAATCCTTTTAAATTATTAATAGTACATCATTTACTTACTTAAAACCATCCAAGGATGCGATAAAGAAGGATTTTTAAACTAGCACGCCTCAGTTCGCGTATTTTAAACTCCACTTTTTGTAGACCAGTTTATGCTAATAAACAAGAAAAGTGTGACCGTTTATCAAAACCCACATCCCCCAACCCATCTGTATTAATATTCATTTTGCAGTTTAATATGAAAAAGTTTTTTCCGTACGAAAACAGATAATAAGTATAATATGTTTTTTCCGATTATGTGTAATCAGTGTTATAGAAAAATTTGTCGGCTGTATTAATTAACTTCCGAAATGAATAAGAAATGTTGTAAGCTTTTGAAATGAATCCATAAAAAAACGTTTTTCTTAAATACTATTTCTTACTTATTATTCTAAAGACAGAATACCGTAAGAAGTCGAGGAAGGAGCAGTGATTATGTATAGACATAAGCAAATGCTAAGAAGTTGCATCAACATGCCTACATGCAGGAATTGAGATCTAGAATTTTATTGTCTTAAGTGTTCCCCTCCCAAATTATTGTTAAGTCTACCAGAGTAAGCTAATTTCTGGATCTCCACTGTAGCATTTCGAGAGCTAAAGTAAAGCTCGTACCAATAGTAAGGCCGGTGCAGGATGCACTCCAATCGTGAAATGCTTTAAATGTTGCTAATAGTAATAAATACATCCGTTTTTTTAGTTAAATGCTATATTTAGCTTAATAGAGCTTAAACATTGATACCCAAAAAGTATGCAATACATTTTTCGGCAGCTTACTTTTTGACCCATAAACCATCGATGTTTGTGTGCAGCGCAGTGCGCAAAGCATTAAAGCATATAAAAAAAAACATATTAAATTGTATTTCAAGGTCACAAGTTAATTTATACAAAAGAACAGACGCTTACCAACACCAATAAGGGACACACGCCCACACACACAAACACACACAAAGAGAAGGACAGACACACAGCAAGTGCTTACAGCATGCAAAATCCAATGCCTGCCAGGCTACAGTCATTTTGTCCATTTAAGCTTTCCTTTTATGTTGTTATTATATCATTTTGTACCTCATGTTGGGTTTTCGTTGTTTTGCTTCTGCAGAAATTCCTCTATATACATTTATGTATAAAATGTGTGTATGTGTACACATTAAAATAATTTCTCCCAGCAACAGACGGAGAGCAGCTGTAGGTGCAGGAAAAAGGAAACAAACAGCCGAAAAAAAGGCAATTGGCAACAGTCAGCGTTGAACACATTTTATTTATACAAAAACAGAAAAAGAAAAAAGAAACCGAACGCCCACACGACGCTTTTTAAAAGGTACAGGCAAAGTATGCCCAAAAAAAAAGTTTCACACATACACACACAAGCGCATAAAGTATGAGGAGGCTAGGCTATGAAAAATGTGTAGCATACAGCGAGGCGTCGTCGCCATTGTTGGCGCGTGCAATGGCGACGGCACCTACGTGGCGGCCGGCATTTTCAGTTTTAATTTCCTTTTCCTATATATGTATGTATGCGTAGCGCCTAGAGGTAGCACACTGTCAGTGCGTGTCTGTGTGTATCTGTGTGTGCGTGTGTATACGTTTGTGAGCATTTGGCCTTGGCAGCCGGCGGTGCCGCTGCCGACAACGACGACAGCAGGCAGACAAAGCAACAACAAAACAGCTCGTATATACAAGACACGAATGCGCCACGCCACGCCAACCAGCCGGCCAGTGTTGCCAACTATACAGCGCACGCACTACCACAAACACACACGCACACTCGCTCAGATGTTCTATGTATATACAAATACTATTGCCTGCATAAGTCTGCGTAGAATGCAAACAAAATTTGAGACTAATTATTTCAACTATATATAGCATCAACATTTAAAACTTTTATTTCCGAAACAATTCGACATAAAAATCTACATTCATAGAAATGAGTCAATTATTTTACAAAATATTGTTTTATATTGTAAAATAATTTTGGTTTAAAGTATCATATAATATCAGATATCCTCAGTTCGAGAGGTATAATTTAATTATATTAGCTGTTGGTATGCCGTTCAACACTCGATAGGTCTCATCGCTCCAATACAAGAATGACTTAATCTGAAGATTAGGCTTACTCGTCATAAAGTCCGTAAAACGCAAAAGCGCATTGACTTTGCGTTTATTTCAGTATTACTTAGTTTTAGAGCTATTTGCTCTACAATTCGGTACCACTGGTGTACCAGGTGCTCAAGTTTGAATTATTGAAGGAAAACAAACTTGAGGCAGAACGAGAATATGGCACTGCGTCGATTGTCACAATCACAACATCTCTTGGTTTTATGCTGTTTGTACATACCCCATATCGTCACTGTAGAGAGTTACGAGTTCAAGGCGTTAAATTAGTAAATTTTTGAATATAACTTTTGTTGTTTTACTCAGGTGCAAGTAGACACTACGCTCAGTTAAGCTTAAATTAATATAGTAAACGCTGTAGCAGAAAACGGGGTTAGATACTAGAACAATTCAAACAATTTCAGCTTCTGAGGAATATATATGGTGCGAATATCAATCCATCTGCTAAAGTTTCGTGCCTCTAGTAGCTCTTATAGTCTCCGAAATCTTTTGGTTCATATAGACGAACGGACGGTCTTCCTTCCTAGATACAGGGTCTAAAAATATACATATTAAATAAAATTTCTAAACAAAAAACTTTCATAGATTGTAGTGGTGAGCGATCCCGAGATTTTCGTGCATTCACTCTGAAAAAAGTGCCCACTACATTTTGAAGATAACCTATAGGTACTGATGGATTTTAAGGCATACATTTTATTACCATTGAAATTTAGTTGTCATAGGATAAAATGCAAATCTAATAAACTAATAAAAATAAAATTTATAAAAGTTCGTAGCCAAAGTTCATTTTTATATTTTATTTTTTCACTGTACGCAAACTTTTGCATGCTAGTATATATACATATATATATAAACAGCGCTGGCAGACAGGCAGTAATGGCGGCGCTGCTTATGTAGATAAATCGTGCCACATTGTAGACGACGTCGTCGTCGTCATCATCATCGTGCTCGTTTTTGCCGTTACTTTGTGCCGACAAAGGCCCAGACACACACACAGACACACACTCGTGCGCACACACACGCACATATTTAGCCGGCACCCGATCTTCATTCGTGTTACCAGCTGGGCGCCGCCAACTCACGAGGAGTCCTAGCTAGAGTCAGCAGAGAAGCTGTCATGGCTTGGTGTAGCAGTTGTAGTTAGTCAGCCAGTCAGTTGGCGTGTATTGTGGAGCTCGCTTGGTTAGCTCTAGAGGGCAGCAGTGTGAAATTTTTTAAGTGCTTATAGAAAAAAAAAATCTATACTAAACTATATAGTATATATTAGACCCACACGCATACACAGGCTGTGATAGTATATAATCAAGATTAGCAGACGCGCAGCATTCGGCGGCTAACATGTGTAACTTACTTACCTTATACATATACTATATACAACAAAAAAGAAAAGTTGTCATTTGCACATAAGTTATATATAGATATAAATGAATACGTTTATTAAATCTGATGTTTTCTTTGCAGTTTCGGCGGCCAACAACATGCAATATGGTCAAAATATATCCATACCTTATTCCCAGCCGCAGAGTGATCTAAACTTTTTAAATGCTGCCGCTGCAGCGGATCATAAGGGTAAAATCCATCCAAAAATTGAACGTGACCGAGAAGAAGGTGAGTCGAGTCCGCGCTGCACTAATGTCAATGCGGGTTTCCAGGCACACGCACACACACACACAAATATACACACCCACATTTGTGCTATATAGCGGCAGGAAAAAATATTTTCGGTTATATATGTATGCATGTATGCTTGTGTGTCTGTATGTATGTGTTGATTTCAAGGACGCACATTATTCTTCGGAATTTGTTTGCCGTGTGCCTGCGACCGACTGCCTACTGCTTCCTCTACACAGCCTAGAAACAGAACCAACAAATGTAGGTCTCGCATATGATTTCATAGCCTACCTTTTTGGGCTAGCCAACTTTTTCCTTTTTTTTTTCAAATATAATATATTCGCAAAAAAAAAAAAAAGGAATTACTTTTTTATTTAATTTGGCACAAGTTTTGCGAAAATGTTTTCAATTATGGTACTTGAGCACACACATAAATCCCGCTCTCTATAGGCGCTTGGCTTGGGATGCCGTCAAAAAGAGGAAAACTTTAAAGCGGCAGCTAAAAAGTTGAGCTTAGCTCGGCGAGGGGCAGCACTTCCTGTGTACATACTTAATGCCTGTGCCTGCTGTCTCCAGTCTCCTGCCTGCTGCCTCCGCCTGCCGCTGTTTTGCCATGTGTCCTTGGCAGTAATTGGGTGGCAGCCTGGGTGGCTGTAGAAGCCTGCAGCCTGGGATTTTCAAGAAAATAGACTTGAGCTCACACAGTTAGATACACATGCATGGGCTCGTTTCTATGTGTGTGTGTGCGGGTGTTCGAGTACATAAAAACCAAAGTAATTTGTTGTTGGGGTAGGCTTTTTTCTATGAAGAAAATCATCCAGGAAGCTATTAGATAATGTATGAAGAGTTATCGTGTGAGAGGCCATATACAATGTCTATGTACACACAAGTTGGGTTATAGTTGGGCAGCCCACAACTTCTGGGCGTGGGCAAACAGCTTTTTATATTTGTGGTTAGGCACAAATTAAATAAATATATGTATGTACATGACATATAGTACATAATATACGCACTATACTAGGCGAAAGTAACATAGGGGAGATGTATAGAAATTAAGCCTGGATTTGCGGCCTGCGCTGCTGACAGCAGCTAGCGCCATGGGTTTGGGTTTTACGTTTATTCCAACTCCAGCACATACGATTTGCTCTACTTATACTATTCTATTTCTCTTTTCTCACTTGCTTTTGGTGACACATAGTGCTCAATCAGCAAATCTTACAGAATGTCAATCAATCATGGCAAACATTGGCCAATACGGCCAATACCGTCGACTATTCATCGCATTTGCTATCCGCAACACTGCCAATATCCATACAGCACTTCCTCAAGTACTCAGAAACAATAAAAAAGGAATCCTCAGGTATTGTTGGCTCACAAATCAACTCAGGTAACTTGAACTTAGACGCCTCTTCGGGTTTCAACATCAAAGGTGATGTACTCAAGAATGGCACCAATTTGGCCAGTCTTGCATTGGGCGGCGTAGCTTTAACGCCTACAAACAATGGCGCTAACGGTGGCGGACATCATAATGGCCTGGTGGGCATGGATCATGGCGGTCACATGACCAGCATGACGGATGCAAATGGTGCAGCTCTGGCCAACGGCCAGGCGTCTGCTAATGGTGTCAATGGCAATGGAAATAGCGCGGTAGCCAATGGCGCAGCTGTCTCCAGCACGGCTGCGGTGGGCACAACGAATGCTACAGGCGGTACTACGACCACCAGTGGCAAGAAAACCAAAAAGAAGAAACCACCAAAGGAGAAGAAACCACGTCCTAAGCCAGGTGAAATACGCGAGACCAAGGCATTAGATGGCTCTACTTTGTACTGCTGCCCGGAGTGTCAGATGGCCTATCCGGATCGTAGTCTAATCGAGCAGCATGTCATCTCACATGCGGTGGAGCGTCGCTTTGTCTGTGACATATGCAATGCGGCACTCAAGCGAAAGGATCACTTGACCAGACACAAGTTGTCCCACATACCCGACAGGCCGCATGTGTGCAATGTGAGTAGTAGTATAGATTTTAGTATATAAGAAGTGTCTTAACCAAAGAATTACTGACTCTATGCAGAAAGTTACTACGGTAGTAACGAAGAAGAAGGCATCTCCGAACCCCATAAATGATTTCCATATGTTCTTGATCAGATTTAACCGACTAAGTCGATAATGAAGTTGGTGACCTGCTACCCACATTTTTTTTTTCCTGAAGGTAGACCAAAAGGTCTTTTGTACCATACCCTTAAGTTAAAGCACAAGACTTTCCGCTTTCTGCATTAATAGCAGTAGCTCTTTTGTTGACATTGACCTGAGATGGAAGGGACTAATCCGTTCCTTTCCCATGTGACAGAATCTGTCCCATACCAGCGCTGGGCAGTCACAGAGAATATGTCTGGTGGTTTCATCGTCTGCTAGACAGAGCCTGCACTCTGAAGAGTCCGATAGGTCGATTTTCTGTAGATGGTATCTAACAGTGTGGTGGCCAGATAGGTAAGCTACCAGGAGCTTTAGGTCCGCTCTGCCAAGACCTTTTGCCTTGATCGCATCCAGAGGTTTGACAAGCACTTTTGCTTGACGAAGTCCCGGAAAGGAGAACCAGTATCTCCTATGTTCTCCTGCGGCCCATTTGTTTATCATGGTTTTGATTGTGGGCCAACCAATACCACAAAACGGCGCAGGAGATGTGGTCAGGGTGGAGGCACCCTGTCGTGCTAGATTGTCAGCGATCGTGCTACCATCCACTCTCGAGTGTCCAAGCACCCAATATAGCACGACTTCGTTGCGGGCGGACAGGGTTTGGAGGTAGTTTTGGCATTCTTTAACCATCCTGATGAGGAGATGCTCCAGGATGACAATGCCCTAATAGCAGCTTGGCTATCTGAATAAATGCAGATGTTTGCTACCCTAGTTCCCTTGAGAAAGATACTAAGGGCGCAGATCTCTATGGCATGAATCTCCGCTTGAAAGAAGCTGGGCCAGATGCCCATTGCGGTAGAGATTCTGGTGTTGGGTCCAACGATTCCAACACCCATCCGTGAACCAATGTTGCCACCGAAGGTTTCCACAGGGGCTGCCAACAGCCCAAGTTTCCCGACTTGGGAGAAGAGATCTAAATTTCTTGTTATAAAAAAGTTCCGTGATCATAAGATCTGATATCGAGCAGATCGATACGTCAGGAAGGAAATATATAAGTGCGGCATGACCATTGTCACTTGCTAAGAGTCCAGACGTGATCTGGATACGTTGTAGACTCCGCATGGCTGACTTTTTGATGAATATGTGCAGTGGCGTGGGTCCACTGACTGACCCCGTGACAGCTGTCGGACAGGTACGCATCGCTCCCGACAGAGATATGCATACTAGTCTTTGAAGCTTGCTGCATTTATTGATGGCCACATTTTGCTGCGTCCTGGGCCAGAATGTTTTAAAATCTTTTACATTTTTTGAATTAAAAATTGGAAATTTACGAAAATAGCCTTTTTTCAATCTTAATGAGTTGAAGTTAACCTAGGATGCTATTTCATTCTGATTAGACCTAAATACATTTTTTTTAATTCACAAATATTTTCGCAAACGATTTGCAAATGAATATTATTAAATTTTTTGCTATATTTACAGATCTGCATGAAGTCCTTCAAACGCAAGGAGCAACTCACATTGCATATTGTCATTCACTCGGGTGAAAAGAAGCATGTTTGCATCGAGTGTGGCAAAGGTAAGCATAGTTGTGATATAATAACTTCAAATATATAATTAACTTTATTTGTTTCAACAGGTTTCTATCGCAAGGATCACTTGCGTAAGCACACACGTTCGCATATTGCGCGTCGCGTCAAATCGGAGGTTTCGGCTCAGAATGTTAGTGGCAGCTCGGGCAACAACAATGCGCAGAATAACTCGCTACACGGCTCCTGAGGTTCGTACAAGGACTTTTGGTAAATTATTATACAAATTTCATGCGAGGAAACACGGCTGAGTTTTTGCTAGCAATTTCTTGTCAATTGTCAATTGTCAAGAGCTTGTTGGCTCAAATTCAGCTGAGTTTTATGAAATTTGTTAAGAATTTACCAGGGGTCCTGCTGAGCGTCACCCACCAAGAAACCACTACACGAAACCTACACACACACACACACCCACTTAAAAACAAAGACAATTATAAGTTAGATTTTGTTTTTATTTCTTGGCAATTTCGGTTCTTTAGCTTTGGTTCTTTCAGTTGAACTTTTCGCACAAATGCAAAGTTTACACAGAGAAGTACATATAGCAATAAAAATGTACAAAAATTAATTGATAAACTATTTGAATGCGCATAGAAACATAAAACAGTAGAAATCTAGTTGTTTTCATTAAAATCTTTTGGGGATCTGTGATCTTTGCTGCAAAAACAAGACAAAAAAAAAAAAGCTTCAATGGAAACCAAAATTTTACAGCGCATAGTTAATAATATAATTATATATTTAAGTATAAGCAAATATTTTTTAGCGATTTATGTGCAATTTTTACAAGCTTATTTTGCATTTCTTTTTGTTACAAAACAGTCTTGATTTATTATTTCTTTTTTAACGATTACTCTTAAAAAAAAGGAAAAACTACTTAGTATATGTTGAAGTTTTTCATATTTATTAAAAAAAGGAAGAGCATACGATTTTTTAAAACTGTGCGAAAAATTTCAACTTACATTATAAAACGTTGAAAAGGAAACAAAATGGTATATATATTTCTAGTCTTATATGTATGTATTTTATTTGAGTAATAACGAGTTACTTAAAAAAAGAAAAGAAAAACGAATATGATGTCATGTAATTTTAAGCTTTTAAATTTATTGTTCAAACTGCAAGAAAGCGAGAGAGCGTAAAAAAAAATTTCAAAACGTCACTTCTAACGAGAAACAAAAGAAAAAGAAGAAGAAAACAAACAAGAAGTTAATGAGTAAACTTGAATCTTTGTATGCCCAACTTCCAGTCATAACAAACTAAATAAACTATAAGCAAGTACATTTATACAATATATAGATATAGCCCGATATGCATATACTATATAGAGACAACTTACCAAGCTTAACAAATTAACTACAGCATACAAACTATATAAAATAAACTAATACCAAATATGTGCAAAAAATTAAATAAAACAGCTCTCAGAACAAATTTAAATGCTAACCAACTAACAATAACGATCTATAAACAAAAAAACAACAACTATAAACAAGTATTTTTATATAATATGCAAAAAAAAAGATTATATACAATAATGACAAACAAAAAGGCATAAAACAATAACCGAAATAAAGTGCAAACACTTCAAGCAAGTGAAAACGTAATTTATTGTTCAAATTCATAGCATTTTTGAGATTAACAAACAAAAGCAAAACGATAACGATAACAGCATATTTACATACAATACATTACCGTATATATATATATTTATATAAATATACAAAAGCTTGAATCTAATACAAATAGTTTTAACAATTTTAGCTGCACTGAGAAAACTAACTCGTTTCTCAATGCGAGCTTTAAAATTGGTTTATTCATAATTTGTTCAAAATGTATCTACAAATTTTTTTTTTGTACTTTTCTTTCAGTAAGTGTAGAGTCAATGAATGTTCTTTAAATATACATATAACGATATAATCTTAAAACAAATTTGCAAATTTTTCCAACACATTAAATTTACTTGTATGTATATGTATTAGGTGTGTACTATGTACTATATAAACAAACCACTGTCCAGATCTTTGGACAGCTTGCTGTTTTTTGTGCAACATTTGCAAATTTTGTGTAAAGATAGTAATTGAAATACTTGCAGTGAAGTACAAATATTTTAAAGATACAAAACAAAAGCACCCACAATACAACAACAAATTATATACAAAATGCAAGTGAGCCACAAAAAGTATTAGCCAAAAAAGTTACAATAGCTTGGAGCCGCAATTTCGATTCCAAATCTCCACAGGAATGCGCCTGAAATTGTAGCGAAAAACAATTTGGGCTTAAGCCCAAATAATAAACCATTAAGAAACCTTCATAGCCAGCAAATATTAATTTTTGCAAATATTTATTGTTTTTTTTTTGTAATAATGTTTAAATAAGAAATGATAAAACAATAAGATTATAAATGAAAATCGCAATAAATGACAAACAAAGGAAATTAAATCACTCAGGGATAAAGCCTCCAAAAAAATAAAAAATAAAAAAACAAAAAGAAAAGTAAAGAATATGCAATATTTTAAATGAAAAGAAAAACAAATTAAATTTAAACAAAACAAAAACAAAAAGGAAACGTTTTAAAGTTAAATATTTTAGTGTAAAGCAAAGGCGAAAACACATTTAAGCGTAAAAAAAGAATTATTAGAAATTTGCACAAATTTTTGGCATTTTATAAGAACAAAACTGAACATAAATCAACAGCAAAGCATAAACAAAAGTATAACTAATTAATAAATACTATTTTTAATATTTAACAAACATGTAAATTGGTTTAGCGAAGGTATAAACGAAAAACTTATGGCAGCAGGCAATTAAAAACAAAAAATACTTAAAATAAAGAAAACAGTCCGTTTAACTTTTAGCGAATTAAAAATGATATGAATTTACAAACGAAAAACAATTTAAGCGGAACGTGTGCGGCCAAAGATAAAGAAGTTAAACTGTAGTTAGAAGTACGGGCAGAAATGCAAGATAACGATAAAGATGTAGACTTGGAGAGAGTAGAAAGTAGCGAGAGTTTATAAAAGCAGGCAGCAAAGTTTGGCATTAGTACGAAAAAGCAAATTTACGTATAAAGTAAACTTTTTTTATATATAAATGGATTAAAACTAAAAAAAAAAAAACAAACAAAAACATAAACATTAAACTGTGTGTACTTTATGTCAAGAGCGTACATAAAAGCACGAATGAAAAATGCTATATACAATACATTTTAAGGTTAGGTTTTCTTGCGAAAGGACTGAAGTTAAGGCAACGTAGCGTTTATAAACAAAATTGAACAAGCGAGTGTTAGTAGAGACAAAGAGTTAGAAAGCGGTTGGTGACCACCCTCCCCCTCATTTGATTAAGGTTAGGCATATATGTATTTTCGAGCTAAACAAAATTGAAAACAAAACAAAAAAAAAATCATATAGAAATTATAAATGCAAAGAAACTTTAAAGTGCGGCTAAAATATTTTTTATAAATACAAAGCTGAACTTTTGTTTATGTTTAATTTAACTAAATTTTACTCGTTTAACACATTTACTGTTTGTGATTCAATGAGTAAACGTCATACACAGTGCATATGTACATACGTACATATATGTATGTATATATGTACCAGTACACAGAAATTCTATTTCATAAGCTAAACACTTACAAAAAAAAAAAGCAACAAACTAATAATCGGTTTAGCACGAAAAAATAAAAACGATAGAGATCAAACAGAACAGTAAAATGTACTTAATATTAAACTAAATACACACTTTAAAGTATATTATCTTGAATTACATAATAATAACGACTATATATAACTTTGTACTTGAATACTATTTTATTTATATATACTTAAGTCAATAAAAATTCAAATAAATTATAACCACCCATTAAAAACCAATAACAATTGTATTTGTATTCTATGCATGCAGTCCTTAGCTCTAAACTTGCTCTATGCAAAGTGATCCTTAATAGGTGGGCTGAAAAGTTCGTAGGCTAACTAACATATAAAAAACATTGTTTTAATACGATATATCACTAGCTTCAAAATGGGCCTTCATTTCGTCGATCACCTCTTCATTGGAGCTAAATCCCTTTCCAGCGATCATTCTATTGAGGTATGAGAACAGGAAAAAATCACTGGGGGCCAGATCTGGAGAATATGGTGGATGCGGAAGCAATTCGAAGCCAAATTCAATCAATTTTGCTATCGTTTTCATTGATTTGTGGCACGGTACATTGTCCTGATGAAACATCACTTTTTTCTTCTTTAAATCGGGTCCATTTCGATGGGGTCCTTCAAACGCTCCAATAACGCTATATAATAGTCGCTGTTTATGGTCTTACCCTTTTCGTGGTAATCGATGAAAATTATACCGTGTACGTCCCAAAATACCGATGCCATGAACTTGCCAGCAGACTGTTGCTGGAGTTGAAGTCGTTGCAGTCCACTCGGCTGAATGTCGCTTGGACTCTGGAGTGTAGTGTTGGAGCCATGTTTCATTCATTGTGATATATCGACGGAAAAACTCGTTTTTGTTGTTTTAATCGACTGTGAGATCGCGTGGCACCCATTTTGCACAAAGCTTTCACATGTCCAAATATTCATGCATGATGATTTACGATCACCCAAAATTATTTTGTGGACTTTTTTGATGGTTTCGTCCGTAACAGCCTCTTTTGGGCGTCCACTGCGTGCATGATCTTCGGTCCTCTTTTCGCTACGCTTAAATTTGGAAAACTATTTCTGAACCGTAATCTTGCTGGTGCAGAGTCCGAATAATGTTTAATGGTCAGTCTACGAACTTTTCAGCCCATCTAGTACTTGCTCTTCTCGCCTAACATCTTTAACGTGTCTGCTCTGCGATCTATTCAATTGTGTGACTCCTCTGCTCTGCAATGCTAAACTGTAAGTTTTCGCTAATTTGTCTGCTATGCCATAGTATTCCTGCTCTGCAATCTTAAAGTCGTTCATACCTTCCTCTTCTCACTGAACTTCTAAATGTTGTCTGTTCCGTATAAACCGAAATTGTTACACCATTTCCAACTTTTAAATTTAAACAAACATTGTGCTTAAACCAATTATATGATAGATAGTTTTATTTGCAACAATTTCGACCTTAAAGTCATATCATTAAGGTTGATACAAAAAAACGTTCATGCAAAATCCGAACCAGCATACATATATTGTCAGGAGTCGTGCCAAGCCCCCTATTCACATACACGAAAATCCGGTTTAAGACTTAGCACAAGGTCCCACACGATCCCAGAAAGATTTTTTTTCAAATAAACTGTTTTTTAAGCCTTCGCTTAGTGTACTATAGGCCGACATAAACGTTGCGAAGGATTGATCACGACGTCACGTGTGACTTTATACGACGATCCCTTATAAAATGCAATTGAAATATGATACCCTCAATAAACAGGCGTGTTGCATGATACGCCCTATGATGTATGCCTTTCTTTATAGTAGGAATATTAATTATTAATTTCTATCACACACTAAGTTTTATATAGTGTGTAGCGATTTATTTATGTGTCAATGTTGGTTTATAAACCCTTAAACTTATCGGTTGATTATCAATAAATAAATAATTAATAACTTAACTCACGAGTAAAATATTGTTCTGTTTATTAACTTTTATTGATTAGTTATTTTATATTATGTTTATTACTTTTAAGCTTTCTCGTTAACTCACTTCGTTACTTACAGCTTTGAAACTTAACAGAAAAGACTAAAAGTGCATAAAAACCAAATAGCAAAGCTTTCGCTTAGTATTTTGTTGCGCGCCTAAATACCAGATTGCTTCTAAAATACCAAATACCCTTTTCGGTATTTTACCAAACACATTGTTTGGCTCGCTTAGCGCTCAGTGTTTGGTTTTGTTTTGACTTAATACTTTCGAGCTTTGCTCTTATTTACTAGGCGCACGTGTGCAATAAACGTGGTTGTGAACTAGGTTAAATAATTAATTATCGTTTTATTGTCAAGTGTTAGTGGTCGACGACAATGGTTGCTCCCAATGCCGATAAACTGAAGGCGCTAGCGCTTAAATTGTTTGAAATCAATGCATTTAAATTCGGCGACTTTAAAATGAAGGTCGGCATTAACTCACCTGTTTACTTTGATCTACGTGTTATAGTTAGCTATCCGGATGTTATGGTAAGTACCTGCTAAGCTTGCCAGTATTATGTGCTAACCAAGTGTCACTAACTTAACTAACATAGCAAACTGTTGCGGACTTGCTTGTTGCGCATATTAAAGACTTGCAACTGAGCGCCAAGCACGTGTGTGGCGTGCCATACACCGCTTTGCCGCTGGCCACCATTGTATCACTGCAACAAAGCACGCCTATGTTGGTGCGCCGCAAGGAAGCAAAGGCCTATGGCACCAAGAAGCTCATCGAGGGCATATTTCATGCCGGCGACACTTGCCTTATTGTTGAAGATGTTGTTACATCTGGCTCCAGTATATTGGACACAGTTCGTGATTTGCAGAGCGAGGGCATTGTGGTGACCGATGCCGTAATCGTTGTGGATCGCGAGCAGGGTGGTGCGGCCAACATAGCCAAACACGGCGTGCGCATGCACTCGCTTTTTACGCTTTCATTCCTGTTAAACACTTTGCATGAGGCCGGTCGCATCGAGAAGGCCACAGTTGATGCGGTGGCCAAGTATATTGCGGCGGTGCAGATAAACAGTGATGGGTCGTTTGTTGGCGATAAGCCAGATGTGGTTGGAGGTGCGTATACAGTCATTTAGATACGGTACGATAATAAAAAACCATGGCAGTTGTGCGTGTCCAACTTAGCTTAACTCAATTAACGCGATCATATAGTAATACCAGGGTAACTTCCACGTCTATCTGCTGCTCGTATACTCAATTAAGGAATTGACACAATATATCTAAAATTTGTTGCCAGTCAGTTGCTTGCCGTAAATTGGATAATTTGTTTCTATTTACGCCAGCCAAATATGATATATGATCTACACTTGAACTTGAATGTAAACACCGATTTCAGGCAAGCCGTAAGCTAAGCGAACCTGTATATGCATTCCATTGAACAGGTTATCAATGTAGGTGAATTTAAGGCACTAATGCACGTGATTAGGAAACCCATTTCATTAGATAGTGTCATGTATTATAATTATAAGAAATTTCAACTTATTTTACTTATCAGCTGCTACTCATGTTAGTCGATTGTAGGTCAGTAAATCTCAATGCAATAATATATTTCTTACTTCCGACCAATCAAAGCTTAAAAGTGTCTACAATTAAAAATACAACAAATAAAAGTCTACACAAGTTTGTTGATCGCATGGATCGGCTTACCTAAAAAGAAACAAAATAAATGTTGGCATTTTTAAGAGTACCTACTACAAAAAAAAAAAATTAGAAACATGAACTGAATATTTTTCGGCTTATGTGGGCTATCATCTTATAAATATTTTTTAAAATGACGATAACGTATTTTAACTGTGATTGTATTTTGATATAAACACTTCTTAAATGAAGCGTATAGATGCCACATATCCCGAAATCGGTTTTGTCCATATGCCTCCCAAACATAAGCCCATCTCTTCTAAACTTGACAGCTGACTGACAGCTCTAGAAAACGTCCCAGTGCCAAATTTGTTCCAAATGCTGAACTTGATCACAAAATGTAAATTAAAAAAAAAAAAAATCAAAATATTCGGTTTTTTCGAGGTCCTAAGGGTGCTATATAATATATAATAAAAAATATAAAGTAATCTTCCAATAATTTTGTTGCTCTAGCTCTTACCATAAGGACGTCTAGTTACCCCGATCTTACTTTAGGTAACTTTGGGCAATCTCCGGTTTCTAGTTTTATATTAATATAAACAAACAAAAAACAGACGAATTTTGAACGAAAAACAGGTTTTTGACGAGCGGTCCTATGGAGGCTAAATGATATAGTCATCCGATTTTGATCAAATTGAATATATAGCTGAAGAGTTCTAAAATCTATAAAGGGTTGAAAAACTATACAATCTTTTTTCTGATCCAATAATTAACAAATTAAAACAAAAACACAAAAAAATAAGAAAAATACATCATTAAAATGAAAATGCAACATTCTGCATGGGATAGTTTGAGCCAGGGAGAACAAAAATGAATCTATACTTACTTTTTAAATTGGTATATTCTGTTTTTTCAGTGAACGAGTTTAGCCGCACAAAAATACCATTTGAAAGTCGCGCCAAATTGTCCAAAAGCCCGGTGGCCAAGCGTCTCTTCAATATTATGACTTCCAAACAAACTAATCTCTGCCTTGCTGCTGATATAACCAAAGCAGATGAAATACTAGATATTGCAGACAAATGTGGTCCCTATATTTGTTTGTTAAAGACACACATTGATATCGTTGAGGATTTCAGCGATGCCTTTATTGTCAATTTACAAAAATTGGCCACAAAACACAACTTTCTGCTCATGGAGGATCGTAAATTTGCTGACATAGGCAACACAGTATCTCTGCAGTACAGCAAGGGTATTTATAAGATATCCGATTGGGCGGACTTGGTCACGGCGCATACACTACCAGGTCGCAGCTTGTTGCAGGGGCTAAAGGCAGCGTTTCAAGGCGAAAATGCAGCTGGCGGTGATGTCAAGGATCGCGGCGTATTTCTTTTGGCTGAAATGTCCGCAAGTGGCAACCTTATTGATGACAAGTACAAAGAATCTAGCAACAAAATTGCCACTGAAGGTGCAGATGTGGACTTTGTCGCAGGCATAGTCTGTCAATCCTCAACGTGTTTTGCTGCACCAGGTCTAATACAGCTTACGCCAGGAGTCAAGATCGACGAAAGCGTGGATAACCTAGGGCAGCAGTATCAAACCCCCGAGCATGTGGTAAAGGAACGCGGCGCCGACATTGGTGTAGTGGGACGAGGCATAATAAAGGCGAAGAATGTGCAACAAGCGGCCATTACCTACCGCGATCGCTTGTGGGCGGCCTACACAGATCGCGTGGCCAAGTAGTCTTGGACAACGTATGTGACTATAGATTACATTAAGCACAAAAAAGACAACCTTTTTAATGATTTTAATGTTTAATTGCACATATCCAATTAACTAATGGTTGCAACAAATGAATTTGTATTATAATGAAAGGTTCAAAAATATACACTTACAATGATTCACAAATTATATAAAACATGATGGTATTCATTTTGAATAGATAACATTAAGGTTTAATAAGAAACCAAGCTTTGTAAAACGTAGCAATAATCGCCGGACAAGTCATCCTGCAAAACGAAATAAAATATATATATGTTTGATAAAGAATTAATAAACAAGAGTCGAAAATCCTTGGGCTTTATACATAAAAAACTTTATTTGTTAATAGCACGTATTAAGTGAATGTATAAAAATTTTCTAAGCTCAAAAGACAGACACAATTTTCAAGAATGTATACAATTTAAATACTTTACTTAAAAAATCAAAAATTATATTGCAACAAATAGATATGAGCATTAACGTTAACACAAGGAATACTGTAGTTATACAATCTAATGACAATTGGAATTTAGTGCATCACAACACGGGACCAAGATATATTTAATATATGCATATAAACAATTTTAAAAATTTATTTATATTTTTTATTAATGCTGCCTTAAAATGCAATTTTGTTCATATTTTTGGCATTTCTATTGCAATTTTATTAAGTAAAAAAGTTGGTAGTATTGCTCTACCAAGCGACGACTGTCACAAGTAAATATCCAATTTCAGAGCCCGAATCCTCCTGTAGATGGCGTAGACAGCGCATTAAAGAGAGAAACAAAGCGTAAAAAGAGCAGAGAATTAAACGCGTTTTCAATTCAATTCTTTGTATACATTTTTGCAACTATTGTGTGACTGTTAAACACTTAACCGCCGTCCCGTGTTAGTAAGGCTTAACAGAGTTCTGTTAGTGCATTAATGAAGTCTGTTAATTAGCAGCAATTACATTTGAGTTTACAGTGGTTTTAGGTTTTTGTAAAATAGAAGCGTCGTAAATCAAGACAAAAGTTATTGTGACTAACTTGTTAGAGTTAAATTAACTAAGCTATAAAAAAATTAATTTTTTAAAATTGTTTTTAAGGTAAAACTTCTTTAACGAGGACAAGTTTGTCATCTTTTTTATGTATACCATGAATCGCTGAGATCACGCATGATGACGATCTACTCTGAAAAGTACGTTACTTTTAATTCACAAAGCAAACGAGTTTAATGCAAAGCGAAAGCTTAGCTCTTTGCTCAATGCATGGCGTGTACTTTCTGAGAGCACTAACAATGCAAAAGCTCAACGTGCTCTTAAACATCAATATCGCTTGAATGAAAATGTCAGTTTCTATAAAAGCACAATTTTAAAAATTGACAAGTGTCAATAAATTCGATAACATTTTCGTTTGTCAGTACTGACAAAAGCGGGTTTTCACACCACAGCAAATTTCATACTGGTTTTCAATTACCGATCACCATTTGAAGTTTCAGTTTAATGTGCCCTCAACGACACAAAAAATACAAAATTTGTTACTTTTATTAAAGTTTAATTCCATTTACAATCGGATATTTCAAATAATTGCAACAAATGAATTTATATAAATACGAAAACTTTTAAAATACATAATAACAATGATTTACAAATCATTTTATCAAAAAAGAATGCAATTTTATTTTGCTTGGTTAACGTATGATTTTAATAAGAAACCAAGCATTCTAAAACGTAGCTATATTCGTCGGATAAGTCATCCTGCAAAAGGAAACAAAATTGGTGTTGTTGATTTAATTGTAAGCAAAAACTCGGAGCACCTTGGGCATTGTATAGAACTTTATTTGTTAGTAGCACACATTTTGTGAAAAATTTGGTACATGTACAAAAGACAAAGCTTCAAACAAATTCAATAATGTATACAAATAAAATACTTTAAGTAGAAAAATTAATTCATTTAATGAAAATAAGTATTGTAAATGCAAAAAAAAATTTGTAATTCCAAATAATTAAGAGCATCAAATCAAAGATACAAGATATATTTTATATATGCATGTACCTAATTTAAATGTCTTTTTGGTGCTTCAAAATACAATTTTTGAAAAAGTTATTTTTTTTTTGGCATTTCTATAGAAGTTGTTATAGACAAATATATAGAGGGTACGCGAAATCGCTCTACCAAGCGACGACTGTCGCAAGTACATATCCATTCTCAGAGCCTGAATCCTCCTGTAGATGGCGCGCATATGTGTGTGCGTGTTTGTTGAAATAGACAGCGCATAGGATAAAGAAATAAAGCATTAAACGAGCACAGGATTAAACGCGTTTTTTGAGTATTATTATTTGTATACATTAATTCGTATTTTGCGTGCTTGTTAAACATTTGACCAATGTCCTGAATTAGTTATGTTAAGTCTTAACAGCATGCTGTTGCGACAAGCTGTTAATGAGGACTGTTAAATGGCTGTTAGCAGCAGGCGCGCAGCGTCAAAGCTTATAAAAATAAAATGGCGCCAATTGGATATCTTTTGTTGATTTGTTTTTATTATGAGTTTTTCTTTTATAACAAATAAAAATGTTGCGGCTTAAATTGATTTAAATGAGAATCGATATTAAACAAAACAAAAAAATATATATCAACGTATAGAAATAGTTACAGGTTATATATATAATATATATATAAAGAGCTTATAAAATGTGTATGTAAGTGCATAATAATAGTTTTAAACATGATGTAATTTGTAGAATTGGCGGCCTTAAATGCACACTGCGTGGTTTGTAAAACTGTTCCAGTTTGTGCAGTTCGTATATAAAATATTTATGTAGTATATAACTATTCAATAGTTGGATTTTTGTACAATATCTCAATATATGTATATTGATATCTTAAGGCATGGAACAGACGACAGTGACAAGTTATTGTTGGGCTTTTAAAAAAAAGTTGTGCTTAAGTTTGGTTTTTCATTTCTTTTTTTCTTTTTTAGTATCCAACAATAGCCAATAGGGCACGCTTATAATCGCCAGATGTATCGCCCTAAAAATATAGAATATGCCAAGATTTAATGTTTTATGCACAACAATGATGTATTTTCATATAACAATATGTGAATGTTCAACGAAAAGTTCTTTAAGCAGCGTTAAATTAGAAGGAGCATTGCAAAGAGCGAAAACTTTATGAACACAAAATGTGGCAACGCTGGCAAATGACTATGGTATACGTTAATTTTGAAAGATTTAAGAATTTCGATGATTTTATTTATGGGAATAGCTAGTTTTTTTTTTAGGTGCGTTGGGTGTGTATTAGCAGCTAAGGTGTTCTATATAGATATATTAACATATGTGCGCCCAACACCAAAACACAAATTTGAGAAATTGAATGAGACGGTATTTACCTTAATCCAGGATTCCAAGCTCTTGCCGTACTTATTCTGGAATGCTTCCTTAATATCGCCCAAATCGATTTCTGAGCGGCTGACCACAATGCGAATCAAAGTCTTATCCTTGGTGCCCATGCCGGCCATGGAGTCGTGCAAACTGTTCATAAATAATGCATATAAATGAATAAATTGATTAAGATATACTTAAGAATTTAAACCGCACCGTTCAGCGAAGTAGTCAACTTTGGATTTGCAGCATTTTACTGTGGAGCAGATAAGTTATATGTATATTAAATAAAATCCTATATGGTAAGGCAGTTTTTTACTTACCAATTGCAAGGAAACCCTTCTCAACTGCGCCGCTGAACTCGCGCTTGATGGCCTTCTCAATGTCATTGCCTGACAGATTCTCGTATTCCAGGAAAATCTGACGCAGCTGTTGATATGAGCGTGTGATCAAAATAGAATTGAAGGTGGACTCATCTGTGCCCCATTGACCTTCGCCGGCATCATGCAGCGCCTGGGCATCAGCAACAGCAGCAGCTTCATCAACACCTTGGTTTTCGTCGCGGTTACCCTGCACTAGAGAGACGCACAGACGCTTAAAGTGACCGCTGGTATCACCCTTCAAGTCCGATTCTAGCGCTTTGCCAAAGCTTTGCTCATAGAACTGCGCAATGGTCTTGATGCCATAGTTGGACAACGTGCACAGAATTTCGATGATGGCCTCCTCATCGGTGCCCAGACCAGAGATGGCATCATGCAGTTCTTGTGCATAGAATTGTGGCAGCGGCGTCATCAATGCCAAGATGACATCTTCGAATTTGCCCCCCAGCTCCGATTTCAATTCCGAAATCAAATCCTTTCCATAGGAAGTCTTGAAAGCCTCAGCAATCTCCAAGCGTTGCACAATGCCGCGACGTGCCAAGATCTCAATGATAGCCTTCTCGTCGGTGCCAAAGCCCTTCATGGCCTTACGCAAAATGGCAGCATCTTCGACGGGGTCGAAGGGATCAGCTGGGTACACGGTGGGTGTGCACTATAAAAAAAAAAAAGACAAAGTATGAGTAATCAGAATGAGTGAGTAAATTGACTTGATTTAATGCTTTACACGTACTGGCAGTCTCAATTGCAATTTTTAGAATTTCCGCTTTTGTTGATTTCAAATTTATCAACAACTTAGTCATCACTAAGCAAATATTTTGAATACAAATGCTAACTCAAAAACTGATGTAAACAAAGTAAAAGGTTGTATAAACCATCCGTAAACTCCTAAAGCTGTCTTTAGAACTAATAAGTATCAATCTTTTTATAGTAGAATTATCTCTTCAAAACGGTTTTTATAAGTAAAATGACAAATTTGTCTGGGTTGGGCAGAAATACCCTTTTTTTTTCATTGAAAGTTATTGGTGGACAAATTTTCCTTTTATGGTTCACCAAATGAATGAAATTAATTTAATGCATTTTAATTTAATGCCATTTCTCGACAGTTTCTTCCTTATTTAGAAATCTCTCCAATGGTAGATTTGAAATTTTTTGTTTACCAAATTAAGTGTATTCAAACTTCGGCACTTTAAAATAAGTCTGTATCTATTCTTAATCTAATCGTTTAATGCTTCCAAAATTTTGTGATAGATTTGTATTTTTTTTAAGAACTAAACACTTGAGATTGCGTAAAGAAAACCAGAAAGACAAACAATTAAGAATAATTGCCTAACAAGACGCGCATTCCACAAACTTACCTTGAATGGATAATATTCAGCAGAGCTCATGTTTCTAGTTGTTTAAATCTGTAAGTAGGAAACACAAATGGCATAATTAAAATATTTTTTGATAAATCGTAAACCATTATGTATTAGACAAAGGTTACGCTGTGATTCAAATTGAAGCCACAACAAGGTCAGTCAACTAAAGTACTATATATAAAGCGTATACTACTTAGGGCGGCAGCTAATGAACCTGCAGCCAGCTGTATGACATCATCGGTGGCAACATTGAGAGCAAGGAAAAACAGGCAATATAAAAAAAGGAAAACATGCCATGAAAATGTCGCATAGTTGAGTATTTGTGGCGCCACAGCAAATGTGTCGCTTTTTTGACTGTGCTTGGAACATCGATTTTTGTTGAATAATATCGAAAGAACTCAAATCAAATAGTTAGCATGCGTTAGAGTAGAGTTTTGTGTTTTAAAGGCTTTCGAATAAAAATGAAAGTAGGCTTGTTTAGGGCTCGGAACTTGCTGATTAGCCTGGAAGTGTGGGTATACTGGGTGCAGTCTGTGGGCGCGTATGCGTGATAAAAATGTTACTCACATATTTAATAGAGCCAATTTGATGAGCTCATGAGTTTAACGATATGCTTAAAAACACATTGGGTATAGTAGCATTAGAGAAAGCACTTGGGAAATGTATGTCACACATACATATGTATGTAACGTAGTGTGGAGCGTATCTAGAACGCAATGGGTTGTCAAGTGCGGTAACTGCTAGAAGAACCAACGCTTTTTGCTATCTTATAACTAGTTAAGCCTAAATAACAAAGAAATTTTTTAATGTGTAGAAAGTCAACAAAAAAAAACAAAAGTTACGCTAAAAAACATGACGTGGCAACGTTCCAAAAAATCGACTTTTGTCTACTATAAAAACTTCTCAAACACACACAAACACAACGCCTCTGCGTTTGTTGGCCAAAGAGCTATAAACAAATCCAATGTTGCTTTAAAAGAAACAACAAAAATTGTACTAACATGGCCGAAACTTGTGCTCTCAACCGGTTCTAAGCGTGTTTGTGTTTGACGTAGCAAAATGTTAAGACCACAAATTAGAATTGTTTTTTTTTTACTGGAAATCTGGAAACACATGGGAAAACTAAAAGTGAATAGACCAAACTGATGTATGATTTGTAATAGCCCCACCCTCATCTATAGTTGATGATTTATCTAAAAATAGACAACATATTCATTAACAAATTCCTCAAGCGCTCCGACTCATGTTATGAATCATAATAAGTAAGCCTCAAAACTGAAGCGCACATTGACGTCATGACGTCAAGCGCGACTTTGACGTATGACGTCCTCATATATGGTATATCTCTAAGTCTAATGTAACTTGGGCTTAATCTTTTAAAGGGTACAAAATAATTAGCACAACAGTGTTGGAAATATGTATAACTAAACATAATCTAGAAAACACCAACCGCAAGTCAAATGAAAGCTCGTGACTTTTATAGTATGAAAAAAAAAGAAAATGTTTATTTGTTCAAACATGGCCGACTGTACTGTGACATTTTTGAAAAAGTTTTATCGTATATTCCATTGTAGTTACTCAGCTAATAGCTGTAATAAAACCTGCTAAGGCCACTTATAAAAACTATGAATTCAACTATTTTGCACGACGATATTATCATAATATTTATAAAAAAAAGTGTTTATAAGGCTGGCAATAACAACAAAATGACTATATACATATATCTATATCTATAGCATATATTGGAGCAGATACACTGAAACTAATTGAGCTGATTGGAATATTTAGCAGTTTATCAAGATAAACTATAATAAACAAGTATTTTCTTCGAGCGATTCAAATGCCATTAAGTCTGTTGAGAAGTTGATATAGTCAGACGCGTCTGTAACATCAAAAGACTAGAGAATAGAGTGCAGTTGCGAATTGAGAATCGAGCGGAAGAGAGCACATAAACTACGATATTTGTGTGGCACAGATACAGCTTCTGTTTAGCATTTGATGATGTCATCTTTTCAACTTTTCAACTTAACAAATTTTACTTTGTACAGTTCTTTTTATTAATATTTGTACAACGATTTAAATTCGAAGAATTAATTCGAATTCAAGTGCCACGTATTTTCCAAAAAATATTTTCTAAAGCAGCCGCGCCCCAAACTAACACTATGTTATATTTAAATCTCTCTTTTATTTTTTTTTAAGTTTTAATTAGGTACACTTTTGATTTCTTTTTCACTCGTTTTTTGTTGTCAGATGTACAGATTACCACTGTACAAATACATATATGTATATATATAATGTATATAGTTGATACACAATTAAATAAACAAAATATATATGCAAAGAAAAATTTTAAAAATTTGTCAAGTGATATTCTTTCTGTACGTACAAATTTCCCGTTTAAGCGTTGCGCACTCTTTGCTATATGAATAAATACTGAAAAAATTACGCTCGCTTATTCCGTTTTATATGCGACGTTGATTGCGACTCTGCCAATGAGAAATGAAAATAAAAATGCCGGTGTATGGGGATCCAAGAGAGACATTGCGAGAGCGCCGTGGTGTGTTTTAGCTTTTGCAGGGCCTGCGAATTATGGAGCTGCTTACAGAAGTTCAAAATGAAATTAAAAAAATTATTTGTTTTATAAAGTTGATAAGATATATTTTTTTTATTTAAGTGTGATTCGTAAATGACATTAGGAATATACTTATTGCTGGAAGCGTATTCTGTGATAAAAAATATATAGGGTGATTTCTTAAGAATTACACAAATCATAATAAAACGAAGAAATATATTTATAATATCCATGAAACGGGCTTTCTTGAATAAAAAAATTTGTGACATTAATTTTTATTTTTAAATATCTGGAACACCAATTTAAACAGACTTTCCGCAGCATTTGCGGACGTATTTCGTCAATAACTCTTCGAAAGTTAATTTCCAGGTGTTCAATTGGCTCTGGTTTATCGACGTAGATAAGTGACAGTAATTTTCTGTGGATGTGATGGTATTTCGACAAAAGCTTGTGGATTATCTTCACTCCAAATGCGACAATTCTGCTTATAACGTACCTATTCAACCAAAGGAACTTCATTTAATTTTGAATAAATCTGATGAACTGGTTATTTTGATAAAAAAAAATTTAACATAATGAAATATCAAATCAAACTCAACAAAAAAAAATATGGTATAGTCGAGGCCCGACAGTGGAATACCCTGTATCTTTTCTCTCGAAAACATTTTTTCTGTATATTCCTACTTAGAACTTTTCAATTGGAATTGTTTTTTTTTTGGTAAATTTCGATATTTATACCAATAAGAACCGAAAATTTTTACTGATTGTGATGAAACTCAAAAGTTACATCAAAAAAGTTATTAAAGTGTATGTTCAAGTTCATATGTTGAGGGATGTGGGAGAAAACATGGTAAATCGATTGCGGGGGTGGGGGGTTTGCATCGATAAATTTGGATGTGGATTTGTTCGTTAGAGCCACATGAATCAGCTTAACAAAAATTGTGATTCAAGGTCACCTGTAACCATAATTAGGTAGAGTCAAATATTGACGCAGTTTGTATATTTTTGACTATAGCTTTTGCTGTATTTGCGATTTTCATTAATTTTCGACACACACATGCGTGGAACCGTAAGGCATCACTCTTTTAAATTTCAGATGAAAACGGTGAACGGTGTGCCTAGAAACCTCGAAAATCTACTGGGTGGGAACGGGTGAAGATATTGGCATGATTCAACAAACTTAATCTTCTTAGGAAATATGAGCACCAATTGGTAAAGTTTGGTGTTTCTAGCTCTTCTAGTCTCCAAGATCTAGGCGTTCATTCGGACGGGCGGACGGTCATGGCTCAATCGCTACCCGAGGTTACGATAAGCATTTTGGTATTTAAGACTTGTGGTCAGCCGTGCCACCTTCTGTCCGTTACATACATTGCACAAATCTAGTATACACTTTGTACTTTTAAGTACAGGGTATGCAGTTGCCAGATAAAGCTGTGTTGCCAACTCAAAGTTGTAAACATAAAAAAACACGCTGTAGCTTAAAAATTTGACAGTTTTGCTCAACAATTCTTTTTTATTTTGCATGTCTGAAAGAATAAATCAAGGCATTCTAATATTTTTTATTCGATTTCTTTACTTCATTTATAAGCGAGAAGGCATAATTCTTTTGATTAAGAAGGTATCGTAAGTAATTTTGCCTTTTGGAAGCCTGAGGAACTGTAGACCCAAGCACTGTAAAAAGTTTTGTCAAAACTAAACTCACTTTGCAATTTGTATGGCTTTCGTAAATGGAACTTGCACATTGCAGCCCTGGTTAGTAGTTACTATGGTACTTGCAGAGTATATGCGCACACCTGGATCTAATAGAGAGTATTTATGAGCCTTATTTAAACTTACGTCATGATATTGCCATGACTTTGTTGAAAGCTTGCGAAAAACTTTTGCAAGCAACCGGTATTTCAAATTGCTTTCATTTAAGAAGTCTGACAAGCCTTTGTTATAGTTTATCTTGATTACCACAGAACGCACCAAGTTTTTAATGCAATATACTTTGCAATATGTACGACTAATGGGCGCAATAACACTGTGTAATCGGATGTTATATGCGTAATCATAGTCATAGTGGAAAATATACAATGAATCATAGCTTAGCGAGAGCAAGATGCTGGCACTTAAAATAAAGAGAGTAAACAAATAATTAAACACTTGAAATAATTATATGAAAATGCGGCTTTGTTGAACGAATACTCAAACTTATTATGGCACTAAAGTCTCAGATATATTGTTTTATCATTTGAAATCAATGCAGATTTACGAAAATAATTTAAAAAACCAAAAATTGGGATTTTGTATTGTGACAAAAGCTCAATGCTAAAACATGGACATAATTTCCCATGATATATCGATACCAAAGTGCAAAAAATCGATGCTTAGCTGTCGATTGCAAATTGCGGCACAGATGCAACTACAAAATATCGGCACATCAGAAGTAGTCGCTTTTCATTTTCAACCTTTATTATTTTAAAGTTAATTGTTTAAACATTCAAAACAATAGTTTGTCGAAAAAATAAATTTATGTTAGTCGGTAGAATTTCCATTTTCGGCAATTAATAAATTGCACGTGTAGCAAAAGCCAATAGCCACCAATCGGCCCCTCCCTTGATTATCTGCAAAAATTCTCACTGTTTATCTTTCGGCTACCACAATTAAAAACAGATAAGGATGTGGAAAGCCACTGCTGGACACCAGATACAGGTAAAAGAAGAAGAAGACGACGACTGGGAAACAGATGCAGATTTTGTAAATGATGTTACCGAACAAGAACAACGTTGGGGCTCAAAAACCATACAGGGCAGTGGACGGACTGCCGGAGCCATTGAGTGAGTCATTGTCATTTTTCATTGCTTGCTGTACATTATTCATACTATCAATTTGATTAATGCATTGTCCGCGCAGCATGGACAAATTACGTGAGGAGACCGAAAAGTCTGACTTGGATAAAAAGAAGCAGCTGTTGAAAGACCAAAACGCCGGCTATGGTTATGGTGGCAAGTTTGGCGTTGAAAAGGATCGTATGGATAAGTCCGCTGTGGGTCATGATTATCAGGGTAAAGTTGAGAAACACGCATCGCAAAAAGATTATAGCGATGGCTTTGGTGGCAAGTTCGGTGTACAAAAGGATCGCGTGGATAAATCTGCTGCCGGTTGGGATCATGTTGAAAAGGTAGAAAAGCACGCTTCGCAAAAAGATTATGCTGCAGGATTTGGTGGCAAATTTGGTGTGCAGTCTGATCGCGTGGATAAATCAGCAGTAGGCTGGGATCATGTAGAAAAAGTTGAAAAACACGAGTCACAAAAGGGTATGTTTTGTATTATTGCTGAACCATAGCTTGTGTTAATAGATTTGGCTTACAGATTACTCCAAGGGATTTGGTGGAAAATTCGGTGTACAGGAAGATCGCAAGGACAAATCTGCCGTTGGCTGGGATCACATTGAAGCACCCCAAAAGCATGAAAGTCAATTAGATCATAAAGTCGGTTTCGGTGGCAAGTTCGGTGTTCAAAAAGATCGCATGGACAAATCTGCCACAGGTTACAATGATAATGAAAAGCAGCAGGTGGGCACTAGCTACACAAAAGTGAAGCCCAACATTGAGGGCGCCAAGCCTTCAAATCTGCGCGCCAAGTTCGAGAACTTAGCTAAAAACTCAGAGGAGGAGTCTCGTAAGCGTGCGGAAGAACAAAAACGCTTGCGTGAAGCTAAGGATAAACGCGATCGCGAAGAGGCGGCCAAACAGACTGTAGTAGAAAATACTCCACGAACACCATCCGATGAAGCACGCACTCCGCCTTTAAAGGGAAGTCGCACGGCCATAAACACAGGTCGAGCTGGTGGAATCGGTAATGCAATTAGTGCATTTAATCAAATGCAATCGCCAACAACTGAAACGCCGCCTGCGCGAAAGGAGCCAATTGTAATACCTAAAGAGTCAAATGTAATACCTAAAGAGCCAGCACAGCCAGAGGTAGTTGCCGAAACCACAAAGGAGTTAGCTAAGCCGCTTAGCGAAGAGGCACTGCTGACAGCAGCGCCTGCCGTGGTCAAGGAAATAATTGCTCAACCACAAACTAAAGTTAGCGCGCCCCCTCCAGATGTGGTGCCTAAAATAGAGGTTGAAACTGTAGCAACGCCACCATCAAGTGAGGAAACGTCACCTGTTCATGCCGCTGCTAAAACACAGCAAACCCCGCAACCCGAGCCGGAGCCAGAGACGGAGCCCATTTATCAAAATCAGGCTGAAGTCAAGGCAGAGTCTCCAGCACCACCTGCAATTGCTAACAATCCGGATGCAAATGGCACTGGCAATGCGGGTAACGAGGAGGCCATCTATGCCAATTCAGACAACTTAGCTGACTACATAGAAGACACGGGCATACATGCCGTTGCTTTGTATGATTATCAAGCGGCTGATGACGATGAGATTTCGTTTGACCCCGATGACGATGTTACTCACATTGAAATGATTGACGAAGGCTGGTGGCGTGGCTTATGCAAAAATCGTTATGGACTATTTCCAGCAAATTACGTGCAAATTGTTAATAAAAATACCTAAACCGGAAAGACTATTTCGGTACCTAATCCAAGCAGACTGCAAATCATATGTATGTGTATATACATAATTTTGTAAACGCAACGAAATGCTTCCGTTAAAAATTCAACAAAATACATAAGAAGAAATGAATTTGTATTTACCAACAGCAATAATTTAAATTCCTAATGAAAGATAAAACAATTAACTGATTTTTTAACACTATCATATACGTTTAATTATATTATTTGGATGCAACGAACAGTCGTTAGTCAGACGATGAAAATATTATTTTAATGTTTGTATTTTGAATGAAATTTTTAACATTTAAAGAGCGCATTTTTGTTTATACGAAAAATATTCCATATTTATATCATCATTTATTTTATCAATTCTAAATAATGTATTACATTCTTTTTAACATTTAATGTGTATATTTTATATAAAATATGCCAGTCTATTTATGTTTTTCTATAGAAAATTGTTTGAAAGTCCTAATTTTATATTGTTGTGTATGTTTTGGCTTTTTATGCAAGTTATTACAAATTATTTAGTAATGTCGAAACCTTTATAAACGTTAAACTATACTGAAAGTCTGTTTTTATAAAAGTTATAAAAACCGAATAAAGTAAAACATAAAATATGAAAACTAAAAAATGTTTCAATACAAATTTTAAGACATTAAAATTATGTCATTAGCTTATCTTATTTTAGGCCTTATAAATTCGTAGAAATGGTTTTAATCAGAAAACTAGTTTTTGTGTGATACTTTAAAGCAAATTATTTAAGCAAGTTGGCATTTATCAATTCCTAAGTGGATAACACAATCATACACCGCGTCAATAACTGCTTAAACTCTCAACTTTCATTTTTAAATCTAGTCAAGAGAACAAGGACAATATTTATTCTTACTATATCCGGCAATGCCGAACTCTAGCAGGAGTGACTGTAAATGATTTATGCCTGTTTATGTTATTGCTTCGTAATGAATCATACCGATTAGTGATATTTCGCTCTGTGCATTTCTTTGATAGGTATACATTTGCATGTATATTGGAATAAGTCAAAAATACAGAATATATTCGGATCATAGTGTCTGGCAATAAGATTTGATGACTTATTGTACTTTACCAGTTTTCCCTGTAGACACATAACTTGTATATGTATTATTTTTCATACATTATTATTATTATTGGGTGCATAAGTGTAATGCGACCCAGGTGGATCTATTGAACACCTTCTCGGCTTAGAGCATTTCCAAAAGTCCTAAGGCCTGCATGTATTGCAGTATTTTGTTTGAACTTTTACATGCCCAGGAGCTTATTTCTTTTACCGGCGAGTGCCATACATTCACATAATATATGCGAAGAAACTTCTTACTCTATGCTACAGAAGCGGCATAGTCCACTATCCACTATGCCAATTTTGTTTAGGTGGTTGCGGAGTCTACAATGTCCCGTCAGAAGGCCCGCCATGATTCTCTCGGTGTTCCTCTCGTGCGTGGTCATGACTTTGAACCTCTTACGGTTGTAGTAGGAGAGAAGGGTTTTTGACTGTTTGAGCCCTGGTAAATGCGCCCAGTGAAGCAGTCGATTTTTTATTCTCCTCTATTCTCAGTAGGCCCCGTACCACGTAGTTACTAATCCCACAGTGTGGTGTTGCTGCACTTGTTCTTGCAATTTAATCTGCTAGCTTATTTCCAGGAATATTGTTGTGTCCTGGAATCCATCTAATCGTGAGCTTATTCCTGGATTCTAAATTATCCAGTGATGTTCTCACTTCTTTAACCAGCCTTGATGTAATCTTGGCTTTACTAAATGCCTTTATTGCTGCTTGACTATCAGACAGTATGGAAATATCCTTTTCATTGTAGTTCTTTTGAATATTGAATTCTGCACATCTTCCAATAGCACAGAATGCGGGTATGTCTGCCTAGAGGTTCATAATATTTGATTCGTCTGTGAACCACTTTATTTTATGTGGTTTCATTGGGTGAACTGCCGCAAGAGAGGTCCAAGCCTCTTTTGTGCTGAGTTTGGTATTAAAAAATTGATTGAACCTGTACTCAGCAAGCATCTCATCCCTTGGCTGCAGAAACATAGGCATATCCTTTGCTAGATCTGCAGTATCTTTCTTTGTGAGGCTAAAGTCGTCATCTACCCTCCTAATCCTTATTAATGTGGTACCGCATATTGACAACGATATGTAGCGGTGTGATCTCCATTAATATTTCTAAGGCAGCAGGTAGGACAGGTGCTCCTGTCAAACTCTACATATGCGGCCCATTCATTCTTTACGGTTTCTGAATTTTTATTTTTGTTCAATACCTGCATATACCTATATATGTATGTATATTTATATTCTTATTTTTGCACAAACCATATGGTTTATACAAATGATGTGCAGAGCGTTGAAGAAAAAAAAGGATTTTGATGCAATTCGCTGTTGGGGATCCCTTGTGATTCTACTAAAGGCTCCGAGTGGAACTTCACTAATGACGTTACTAAAAACTCTGCATAGCCTTTTTTCATATTTTATTACTCTGCAAGTGCTTTGTGCTTTTGCTCTTATCACAGCACATAAATTGAACTTGACTGACAGCAGTTGTAAATCCCTCGTCCACTTATTTGAAAGAAATAATTCGGCAAGAGGCTGAAATATTGTCCATACTAGTTGAAAAGTCTGACCAAGCTTTGGTATTCCCGCTCTTGTAGTCAGCCGACTAGGGTCTTAAGATAAAATGTGCGTGCTGCTTAAAACGTTGGAAGCAACAAATCCATATTGTCGTTTTTAAAAATGATTATGAGTGGTTCTTTAATTCACACATGCCATTAAGTGTTAGCGCAAGAGCGCGTCAATGTCAAGTAAGAGATTGATAAGAGAAACCCTATGTCTGCTACTGGAAGAACAACGTACTTTTGGATCGTTAGGTAACAAAAAATTAGGAGACGCATTGCGCAGGCTCGGTATTCGGACGACAAGATAATATTACCGAGTGACGCCATACAATCCAAGTTGACTTCCTGATTTTATTATTTCTTCAAAATAACATTTTGTTATATTACTATAAAAGTTTTCTTATTAATTTATTTTAAATGCAGTAAGCCTTAAATTATAAGAAAATTTATATAAAATATTGAGAACTAGAAAGAGGGAAAAAGTTAGAAATACATAAACTAATTAGCAGTGGATGAACTTTTTGGCGATATGCACCGAAAAACTGGCCAGATACTTGTATTTACAATAACCAAGTGAAAAACGAAGTTAAAATTCAAATTCAACATTACATAGAGAAACTTCGCTACTGTATTCAGTTTAAAAGTAGAATGTAGGATCACGTCAATCAATCAATCTACTTTTATGCGTAAGAAAGGAAAATTAACAAGCTATCCTTAAGTTTGTTATCATAATTATATTAAAATCATAAATTTTTAAGCGAGTCTTTTGACATACAATTTTATTTTATTTTTTTTGCATATATTTTATTAATTTTTGCCTTTATAACTATTGTAAACTTGTTGGAAAAATAATGATTGAAAGGAAAAATGAGTCTAACAAAACTTTTGGCTTTCCAGATTTCTTTCAATAAATTTGTAAAGTTTGTCTTTATATTTGGAAATGCATAATGTCATAGCTCAGAACATTCAATTCAATAATTCATTATTCTTTATAGAAAGATGTACATTGGGTCAAAGAATATAGAACTGTATTCTTTGATTGTGTAAAATTATATCACAAATACTTTCCGTGTGACAAGAGAATAAGTCCTTATTTTATTCCATTTATTTCAATTATTTTGACCAACAAGAGCATATAAAAACATTTTTTGAGCATATAATAGATAGCTAGTAATGTACGGAATAACTAGGTGTGTCTTTTTGTTTAAAATTTTGGGGTTGATCGAAAAATTTAAGTGCATTTTCTGCAAAATTAAATTTTTTGAGTTATGAAGTTCTTTATGTAAATGAGAGATATATAGAACAGCCTGTAAATACAGTATAAACTAATATGTAAGCTTAAGGCCTCTGTAGCTATAGCTTATAATGAAGTAACATGTGATTTCAAATTTTATGTTATTAGTTGTAAATAAATAAATAGAACAGTGGCCTATATTCTACTTAAAGCGAAGCGATTGAAGTTATTTTGATCGTGTGACGTCATATAAAATGCGCTAAGAGAGTTCAAAGTTGCAAACGTAATTGCGATTGCTGGTTTCTTTACTGCTTTGACAAAGATTAGGCAAACATATCTTAAGGGCGTTGTTACAAATTTAGAAACCTTCAGACAATGGCTAAAAAATTCAATATTTTGTGATTGCCTATTTAGAATAAAAGGCTCAGCAACAACTTTCATTTGAGAACAAATTGTAGTAGGATTAAATAAATAATGCCTGATATCATAGAAATAGCCACAAAGCGCTCTTAACATGAAGCCGCGCTATCAGCAATCGTTATATTGTAGTGGTGCTCAGCTCAACTCGTCAAAAGTGGCGGAGAAAAGTCGAGCAGTTTGAATATATAGCACTGCGCACATTCCGTTGCTCAGTCACTCGTCAGTTTGCGTCGCATTAATAACAACGGCACGAAATGCGCAACGGTTTGTTTGAAAAATAATCAAACATAAGTGGAAAGAAACTAAACACAGCGTCAGCTGTTTTATCGAGCAGCAGCGTTGCCACCTTGCACAAAGTGTGTGTGCAAAAGAAAAAGAAAGCAGCTGGTGCGCGCAGTTACGGATGACAAGAACAAGCAACAATCAAAATATTGTTTTCAGTAGTGACAATAATTAATAATAGAAACAAACAAACAAAAAAAAGTCATATTTTGTCATAACGAAGGTTGCGAAATTTGATTATTGTTCCGACGAGCGATTGATTGATTTGAATGAGTTTTGCGGCTTCGCGTTAAAAGTGTAAAAGAGTTGATTGTTGACGCTGGCAGTGGCAGTCGCAGTTGGACGGTCAACGCACTGAGTAAAGTAAAAAGAATATCAGTAAACCCATATTTTTCCATAAGTACATACATGTGTATATATATGTTCAACGTAATACGGGTATAGATGTAAATACGAGGCAATAATAAATGAAAAGCTGATGCGACTAAATTTTGTTCGATTTCTTGAAAGTCTGTGCCATCCGCAATTGTGTGATATAATCCATAAGTGTTAATAAAAAGTGGCTTAAATATTTAAACTTCAGGCAGTTTTGCAGGTGCCACAAGTACGTAAGCCTCGTAGTTATAAGACAACCACTATACCTTAAAACCTTAATTAACCAGAAATGTAATTTGTGCAGATTGTTTTATCTAAATGAAAAACGCACAAATCGTTTTCCATGTGTTGTAAAGTTATTTGGTTTAGGGGTTATGGCAGTTAGCACGGTGTGGCGTTAGGCACCACCGGCTAGAAGTAACGAAATTCAGTTTCGTTGATTCCAAATGACGTTCCTCACTAGTGGACTATTCCATTGTTGCTGTGCTTATTAGTAATTTATGAAGCGATGTATAGTACGTTAGTTGATAAGCACCTGAAACAATATTTAGTAATGTATAGGTACATTTGTATTTTGAACAATAGAATTATTTCCCCACAATTTTTTTTTGTTGAGGCGGTCTAGGTTGGCGTTAATAAACATGAGTTGTTTTCGAAAAAAACGAATAAATTGTTGATTGTTAGCAATTATTGCGCTGCAATTATTTTTGTTACTTTTTTTCGACGTTTATATTTTGTATTACAAAGCTAGTTTATGGAGCCAACAGAATTATTTCCATTTCCCTATGAAATAAATAATTATTTAAAAGGGTGGGCTGTACGTTAGACATGTTATTAAATATAATGTAAATTTTGAAGCCTACGACAACTGATATAAATTTAATAAAAGCTATTATATTATAAATTATCAAATTATTAAATGCCAAATGGCACTTTAGATAGTACCAAATAAATGCAATAGCATTACCAAGCATTATACAATTTATAGATAAGTTTAAGTATGAAAACCATTAAAATATTTTTTCAAAAGATTTGGCTCTAATGCTTGAACCTTTTTGGAAGACATTGCTCCCACTGATAAACCAGTTTGAGGCAATTTTAATCTAAAAATAAATTAAATGACCCAGTAAAAAAGACTCAAAACTTTTGTTCGTTTTATAAAATAATAAATGTTTAATAATAAATACTAAATGCGAGTATCGAATATTGTTCATAGCAAAGCGGGCAGTTAGTTAAGAAACAATTTTCTAACCTTTCTTTAAAACATAGTTAACACCGATATAAACTAATAATTTAAATGATTATTTGAGAGAAACCTACATCCATTTGTGTACTCTTGTGCACTTAAATAAACAGAGTCTACCAGCTGAACAAACTAAATTTTTGGTTAAAAAAAAGTTATTTCCCATTAGCTTGTCTTACTTTAACTTAAATGTAATGACTAAACGTAAGAATTTAAAAACAAATAGCTTAGCGATCTACATGCCATAATAGGCACTGGAACCACTGTAACTTGGCTATTTGCTAGTCGGCATTGCCAACTTTGTGAGGCTTTAGCATAATTAAGTAGACATATCATATGCTCTTTTTTTTGCTTCGGCTTTGCACCACATAAATGAAGTGATGTGTAAAAAGCGTGGCGTTTGTCAAGGTAAACCACATGTTGATTAATTCAGCTAGCTCATTGATAATGCGGGGATCGCTATAGATTGTGTTGGTCTAACAATGGAGTTAAAGAATCTTTACACAGACTCTTGCAATATACATATATGATATATATTGAAAAATTATTTAAATAAAAATGCTGTTTAAAGCACAAATTATCATGGTTTTCCTGCATTTTATATTATCTGTCAGCAGCAACAGCGTTTAGCTTTAAGTTTCTTTTATCTTGCGTAGTGAGAAAATTATATTGCAGGTTGTTGACTTGTACTTTGTGCATAAAACATTTATAGTAGGTAAACAGATCATCGTTTAAAATTTTATTGACGGAATTATTTGCATATGAGCGGTGGCTATAACAGCGTAAATAAGAGCGGTATAATATAAGAAAATACACATACGCTCGAGCCAGGGAAGAGTGCGAATTCTAAGCATTTTAAAATAGTTTCGTGTTAAGACCTAATGTAATGTATCCCAAAGCTCAACCATTCAACTTTTCCAGCAACTTATACTTCCATCTCTGAAAAGTGAGAACAAAGAAAATTTTAGAGCGCGATAACAAAAAATATTATATTATGAATCAACAAAACGCTTTCTTATATGATTCCTTAAAATTAAAGACACCGTTTTTTATCTAAAAGTGCATATTATAAAAATACCATAAAATATATGTTTATTCAAAATATATATATTTTTTTCCATTTTTTCTTATCGCCTTGCAGCATGTCTACAAATGAAGCGTATCACAGAAATTATGAGCCAAATGCTGACGCTGGATTTGAAGATGACAACAGTAGACGGCCTTCGGGCCAACAAAGTGACAATGTCGGTCCAAGTACTAGCCAACATCAGCAAATTCTCAATGAAAATTCTATTTAAAGCCTGCTGCTAAACAGGCTTATTTTAGTGATGAGAAAGTACTTATACCCGACGATGATCGCACAAATAATGTAAGTAACAGCCACATCAATCTAGTAAGCAAATATTAAAAGCAGACTAGTTTATATTATGTTTTAACAAATTTTATGTAAACTCTCATGCTTTATAAAGAAAGTAGTACAAGGCTTAACTTTACAATGCACATCTTATTCATGTCGTTTCGTTTTGCAGGTTCGCTTCAGTTTTCGAAAGCTATGGGCCTTCACGGGGCCCGGTTTTCTGATGTCTATTGCATATCTAGATCCCGGCAATATAGAATCGGATTTGCAATCAGGCGCAGCAGCTAAATACAAAATACTCTGGGTGCTATTGTGGGCCACCGTATTGGGTTTACTCATGCAACGCTTGGCTGCAAGGTAAGTTGCAGTATTATTTGTCAAAACGTGTTGACTTATCTGTATTATGTCTTACAGACTTGGTGTTGTAACGGGTCTGCACTTGGCCGAGATGTGCTATAGGCAATACAAACGTATACCACGCTGGATGCTTTGGATAATGATTGAGATAGCCATTATAGGCTCTGATATGCAAGAAGTTATTGGCACAGCCATAGCATATATTTGTTATCCAATAAAGTGTAAGTAGTATATCGATTTGTCCATTGTGTAGTTATTTTTGACTTATAGTCTACTATGTTTGTGTTTTCAGAGTGCCTTTATGGGGCGGCGTGCTGATAACTATTGTTGATACGTTTACATTTCTATTTTTGGATAAGTACGGACTGCGCAAGCTGGAGTTTTTATTCGGCTTCCTAATTACAGTCATGGCTGTCACATTTGGCTATGAGGTAAGCATTATACATGCAGTCAATACAAAAGCTGCATATTTATATAATAAAAATCCCCTGCTTTGTAAGCAAAGCTATCACAGGCTCAACATAAGTATAATTTAAAAAAATTCCCCTTGAGAAGAAAAAAAAACATAAAACATCCAGTATCGCGCATCTGACTCAATTGTTGACAAACGGACAAATAAAAATATTTAAACAATTGTTACCGAGTTGATAGCAGGCAAGAAAAGGGGGAAAATATTTCTGTTTGTTGTTGCTATTCAACTTTACCCATTTTAATTTTTTGTGATTTCTCAATTGTCTCGTTATGGCACTTTGTTGAATGTCATGTGCATTCTGGGGCGTTCCCGCTATCTTTCTTACGCTTTAAATCTTTCAGTTGTCATAAAATGACTGCTTCAGTAAGAGATTGAGTAAATTTTCTGGTGCTGTTTCTGCAGCTTAAGCATGCAATCATTTTTGCTTGCCTAGCTGCGACACTCAGTCATACGCATTTACATGTCATTATATTTTATTTTTTTGATGTCTTGGTTGCGATTAGATTAGGCTAACAGTGTTAATCAACCAAGAGTGTTACTAAGAAAGTTTCAGTTGTACATACACAAAAACCCATTTTTGCTGGCATTGGCTTTGCTTAATCATTAAATGTTGTAGGAGTAGTATTGCCGGAAATACAGATTCATAATTTAGCTTATCTTGCAAACATGCATATGACTGTCAAATGAATAATGAAATACTATATAGGGGTTTTCGAATTTTCTTATCTAAAAAATGTTCTATAGCATCTACTTACAATCTTAAACAGTTTTGCCTACGAAAGAAAGTGTTTCTTAGCCAAGAAACATTAAATATTGTAATAGTAATATTAAAATGCATCGTTTTGTTTTTAAAATATAATAATAATACTAATGTTAATCTTTTCAGTACATTGTCTCAGCGCCCAGCCAGGTGGAAGTATTGGAAGGCATGTTTATACCTTGGTGTTCAGACTGCAACTCGGATGTGCTACTGCAGGCAGTGGGCATAGTTGGTGCCGTCATAATGCCTCACAATTTATACTTGCATTCTGCTTTGGTTAAGGTAAATTACACGAATCTAAATATCATCAGAAATTTCTATATATCTGTGGTATTTACCCCATAGTCACGCGATATAGATCGTCGCCAGCCAAAAAAAGTGAGCGAGGCGAACTTTTATTTTTTTATAGAGGCGTCTGTCGCATTATTTGTATCCTTTATAATAAACCTTTTCGTGGTAGCCGTATTTGCACATGGCATGTATGGCAAAACAAATGCAGATGTGGTAAGTGGTAAAGTAATATTGATTCGTTATACGTAAAAATCTAACCTTTTTTACATTTGTAGATAGACGTTTGCGTCAACAAGTCAATGTACGAGGATGCCAAAATATCGTTTGTCGACCAACACAATGGAACAGATATAATCAATGCTGATCTCTACAAAGGCGGTCTATTTTTAGGCTGTACATTTGGTGCTGCGGCTATGTATATATGGGGCGTCGGAATATTGGCTGCTGGTCAAAGCTCGACCATGACCGGTACCTATGCTGGCCAATTCAGCATGGAGGGCTTTCTTAACTTGCAATGGCCTCGTTGGCGTCGTGTGCTCTTCACGCGTCTCATTGCCATTATACCAACATTTTGTCTGGCCATGTTTAGCAATATGGAGGATTTGACCAATATGAATGATATTCTAAATGCCGTGATGTCCTTGCAGCTGCCATTCGCAGCTATACCAACAATTGCGTTTACATCTTGCACAGCCATAATGGGAGAATTTGTAAATGGAATGTAAGTTTGTAGTAAACTAATGGCATTACTGAACTTGATGCCTAATTAATAACTATCTCTTTGCAGCGGCAATAAAATAGTTGCCATACTGCTTACTATTGTGGTAATAGGTGTTAATTTGTACTTTGTTGTGGTCCAAGTGGAACAACTTAATATAACAGGCGGCATGCTTGCCTTAGTCTGTAAGTTGTTTGAATAATTCTTTTATCGAACTAGTTAATTTATTGCCGTGTGTTTATTACAGGTATATTTGCTATTTTATATATATTATTTATAATTTATATTGTGATACATATGGCTGCGTGCATGGGCAATCAACACCTAATGAATAGTCGGGTGAGTACGAAATTCTATCTGTGAACTTGCCGCAAGTCCGCGTGCAACTTTAGGTAAAAGCTGAGTCAAGACATGATACTTTGTATGCCAGTCAAGCAAATGAGTTAGTAATTTGCAGAAATCCGAAACCACGACCTAAAGAGTGCTGTTTGAGCGAATGTTGTAGCAAATGTTTTTTTATGTTGACATTTTAAGTGCAGTTGTTATATGACACCCGACATTATCTATTTACGTGACTGGGCATAGACAGTTGGTGAATAGACTTTATAATTCAATTGTATACTTGAAGCATGAAGCACATATGTTGATTAATACCATTTTGTCTATTATCTATTTACAGTGGGTTCAACGTTTTGTGTTACCAAGTCAGAACAGTTTTTCGATAAAGAATGCGAATTCAACATATGCCAGGTATGTTCTATTTTTATGAATAATGTTAAAAGGCGCCACACTCTATATACTCACACATATACACAAGTATTACTATACATACACATATATGCACACTTAATACCGCTGTCAAATCAACTAACAAAATTTTAATCTTTGCACGTCTTTAAGCCTCTAAATTGGTTATCAGTTCTAAGCAATCTTTAGTTTTTCAACTTCAGCCAAAACTATTACTATACTCTACAACTATACTTCTTCTACAACGTTTTCATTTGGTTACTTACTACTATATACACTTATTATCAGAAACTTAATATGTATTTTATTACTATGCTCTTCTTTCAATTCTTCACAGTGATGTGACCTTAGTTGTAGGCGATACTAACACACCAAAAGGCCTAGTTACAGTTTCGGAGAAAGTGCCTCAATGATATACATAATTTATTTGTTTTTGCGGTGCGATTAACCCAGTATTACACACACTCGCTTACTATATACTCATTTAGAAGGCTCCTCACAATTGTGATATTAACTAACACTACTAAAGCACCTGAAACACCATCTTATTAACACACACACACATATGCATATATGTACATATAGTTAAATTTACTAAGAATTTATAATGTGGTTTATGGGCATGTTTTTAGGCAGCTTACAAATGCTGTGTGGTATTTGTTTTAATATTGCAATAAACTTAGTAAATAGGGTAAGTTCCTTAAACATTTTTAATTTGGTATTATGATTCATACATTTTTAATACTACTCATAAGTTAGATTTCTCAGTTTGATCAATAAAATATGCATCTGAGCAGCTGAACAATTACAAAAGTGGTTCCCTTTATGTAAAATTTAAAATGTAAAACATAAGCTAAGCCCTTGACGTGCCAGGACTGCCAGAGGAAGCTGGAAATTTGTACAAGCATACAATAAAGATCTTCCGCCCTATGCTCTGTATAAGAGCGACAACTACAGTTATATTGTTCTTGTCAAGGAAATAATAATAATAATACAATAAAGATCTACAAATACTTCTAATGATCTTTAAGTTTCTTACTTTAATTATTTTTAAGTATTTTAATAGTAATTTAGAAATGCACTTTACAATAACAATGGATGGCTGCATGCAGTTTTCAATGGTTATCTGTTTTCTTATCGTGGTCAATTTTTTATTAACAAACATCTTGGTAATTTAATAAGGTGGCTAACATAAAAAAAAACAACTCTATACTTAAAAATTTTCTTTTTATTATATGTATGTGCTCATCGACTCTGTTTCCGCTGTACTTTAACTGTGTGCCTCACTCTTAAACACAACATTTCTAAAAAACACTCCACCGTACCACTCTTATACCAAACCACACTCTTTTTGTGTTCGTTCCACTATAAACAAATGTTGCACTTGGATTGATTGATGTCAAAAAAATTATTTTTGGCTAATTGAAACCACAAAACGCGCATTAATGTGCCCAAAATTTAAACGATCCCATGCAAATGGATTTTTTGGCATGAGTACAAAATTTTTCAAAATCATATAAATATGATGAAAATAAAACAGAATTGCGCATAATATGCAAGACATCAATACAACATAACAATAAACAAAATAAAAAAAAAAAACATATTAAATAAAATATGTGATTGAATGAAAATCATTTTAAACAAAAAACTGTTCAGACAAGCAGTTTATGTTTATGTTTACTCAAGCAAACAATAAAAACAAAAAAAAAAATCCATTTAAATTATAAATTGTTGTATACATATATACTATATACCTACTATGTGTTTCCCACATCATGCAAAAATTAAAATGCCTTGTCGCACGTGCCTCCAAATTTTTGTTCTCTGTATTTTTGATTGCTGGTCATCACAACAAATATCTGCGGATCGACTAAAAACAACAAACAACAACAACATTGCTCGCCACATTTGGATATTGCTACAATAAATACAATATAAATATGTACTATACTATACATACCATCTATATACGTATACTATGTACATATGTGCCATGTACCAGCGAGCTGACGCTTAATGATAATGGAGTCTCCATATGCCCCATTAGAAATCTGCATAAATCAACCTAAACTGCAAGTTTGATCCTCCATAAATAAAGAACAAAAGCCTATTTATTTCTAAGTTTCTCGTGCTATCTTCTACTATGTACTCTGCGTATTTTTGTGATCCTTTAAGTATTTATTCAAGAATTTACGTATGGTTAATTATCTTGTTGTTATTGCTGCTAGTACATTTTTTTATACTCTATAATTTAGTCTGTACATATGTAAAATAAAATAAAAAGTTTAAAAAATAACAATTTAATGGTTAGCTTTATGTATTGTAATAAACTATTTAGCCAATTGTTTGGTTTTCTCTCTCGGCTTGTGTTTTATTTGTAAATTACATATTTTTGCATGTAACATTAATATTATATAAAAAAAGTATTAACATATTTGTATATTTAAAAATCATGGAATTTTTCACCTGCGCCTTTATGTTTTTATGTACATATGTGACCCAGCTTATGCTTTTTTCCCTTCCTTGATTTACAAAAAATATATGGACAAAAAGTAACATAGTCAAAAATGTATGGAACCAAATCTTAGATCACGAAATATAGGGTAGGGGTGAACTAATTTTAAGCAATTAAAATTGTTGTTAAATTCTATGGGGGAAATTATTAATTGTTTTAATTTTTAAAATGATTTTAGATTACTTATTTGTATATACCCTATACTTAAAAGTACAAAGGGTATACTAGATTTGTGCAATGTATGTAATAGACAGAAGGAGGCGCGGCAGACCCCAAGAGCCATGTCCTTCCGTCCGAATGAACACCTAGATCTCGGAGACTAGAAGAGCTAGAAACACCAAACTTTACCAGCATATTCCCTGAGAAGATGTAGTTTGTTGAATCATGTCAATATCTTCACCCGTTCCCCCCAGTAGATTTTCGCGGTTTTTGGCAACACCGGTTAATATTTTCATCCGAAATTTATTGGAGTGATGCCTTTTGATTCCACGCCTATGTGAGTCAAAACCATAACCCCATATACTTTAAATAGCTTTTTTAACGAAACGTTCGAGTTTCATTTTAATCGGTAAAAATTTACGGAACTTATTGGTATAAAAATCGAATTTCAAAAAAAAAAATGTATTTCAATTGGAAAGTTCTTGGTATGATAATGCAGAACACATTTTTTCGATAGAAAAAGTACAGGGTATTCTACTGTCGGGACACCTTGACTGTACCACATTTTTTTTCTTAATCTCGAATATTGGGCCGAAATGATGGAAACTCACAACAGAAACATAAAATTTACGTTGCTATGTATATATTATAAGTCTTGGAAAATTCATTGCACGTGATAATAAGTAATTGCATTGTTTATTTATTCAATTGTTTAATAATAATAAAATTTCGCATTGAAATCCGCGAAACGAGTAATAATATTTTTCCACGTAGAATTTATTAACAAAAATTATATGCTCATTAAACAATCGAAATTAAAGTCGTGATGTTTATAAATCCTTTCAGGCTATCTTCGTGCATTCATTTAGTAACTTATAAAGTATAGCTAGGAATTTCCATTCTAGTACATTCAGAGAGTTCTATTGAGTGTTCATTTTTGGCTTTAATAAAAACGCTCACTCAATGAATTGAGTTTAAATTTTTTTCTTTAAATTAATAGTTCATTCGATAAAATAAACAATATTTACGAACGTAAAACTGAATATACCCTGAATGCTCACGTATTATATTAGGTACTGCCTATTTTAAACCATAAAACTATTTCGCAGTCGTGCCTTGCCAGCATTTTCGAACTAAATAAAAAAAAAACTTCCATATAGAGGGTGCTTTTTTAAAACTTTTCTTTCCAATCACTGTGCACAGTTTGATACAAAGTTATTTCCAATGAATGTACCACGCGAAAGGAGGCAGACTTTCTAAGGTGTATATATTTCTGATCAGCTTGATTAGGCGAATCGAGCAATATTATCTCAGAGACTATAAGAGTACAGCCCAAAAGTTGCGTAGGCAGATGCAGATTGTTCATTCATTTCGATATCTTGTCACGTCAATCATAGAACAATTTCGCGGATCAAAATTTACCACAGTAGCAATTTTAGTTAGTATAAGTTGGTTTTTGGTGAACTTTCTAAATTTCTGATATTAAAAAATGTCAAGGCGGTGCCCAATTTTAAGATCTTTCTTATCGAATTTTTTTTGTGTGCAAATCGATATTAATATTTATAAGTTTCATAAATATTAACCGAATTTGAAATTTACGTCAAGGATGTTATTGAAGATATACGGAGCTAAGGTCAAAAAGTATAAACATTTTATTATAGTTTATTTTTATACTTTTTACTAGTAAGCCCGGCATACGTTGTCCTGCCCAATCTTTTTGAATACTCTTAAAGTGAATAAACATCGTAAGATTCTCTAGTTAGCTTATCTGGAAAAATGTAAGATTTTTAGATTAGTTTGCAGCTCGATTCAAACTTGCACCATTTTAAGTCGAATGTCGCGCTTCACGGGTCTGTCTTAATCGAATTCTTTCACGTTCATGGCGTTCTTCAGCATCGCCAAGCATAGATCTTTAATATGAATTAAAGCTTCATTGTAAACTTCCGACATAATTCCATCACTGGATTACGTTTTGATTGACGTACTCGACACAAAATATCTTCTGATAAATAATATTGATATTTTATCCACAATTCAGGTGGGTTCGATGAAAAACATGTTGCTATATTAATCGCAAATAGAACACGTAGTTGATATGGATGAGCAGTAATAGCAGCATCTGCTAAAATTTCATCCCAGTGCAAATCATTTGCCAACAAATTCAATTTTTGACATGCCTCTCGATACGTTGCATACAATACGCCATCCTCAATGATTGAAACGATGTGGGACTTCGAACATTGATTAACAACACTACCAGTTTTTGTATATATGGCAATATACACACAAAAACCGATATTCAAAAAAAGCGTATATTTCACGAACCAATGCACACATCACATAGGCTTAAAACCTCTGTATTGACAACCTCTAACACACGTAAAAATCTAATTTGAAATTCATTGATGCGTTCGTGAAAACATCCGTAACACGTAGAACATAAGTTTCTTTTATATATATAGATTTACAACTCTGTCCGCGTTATTTTTAGTTTTTTTTTCTTTTATCTATAACTTTCGATTTCAATAATAAAATAATTTAAGCCATTAAATGAGTATCAAAAGGAAAACCTTGAAAATCTGTTGAGCAGAAGCGAGGAACAATATTAAAAAACTGAATACATGTCAAAACTAAAGCAGAGTAAAGATAGGTAAAATGTTATGGTCTTAGTTCTTTAGATCTTCTGGCAGATAGATAAATCGATTCTTTTTATTGCCCTGCTCATTTCCATTTACTTCTTTCTCATTTCGTAGCATTCTTAATACGATGAGTACTGCGAAACTAAGGGAATGCGCAAAGTTCCACATGCGGGAAAGGTTATATTTTATATAGAAAGTTTAATTGGGGGTGTGCGTGGTATTCCCTTTCATTTAGTTTTTTGTGCACTTGAATTACCTTAGCATCATTTTAACCAGATCATACTTAATACGATAAGATTAAAATTTTTAGAAATATAATACAATTCAGGATTCTGTTACAGATAAATTATTTTAACATTTAATAAATAATTTCGTCCGCCTCTTTAAATGCACGGTTTTTAGAGACGGCATAAAACCTCCTATGAAATTAAACAAAATGTTAACAAATGTATGGATTTTCGACACCTACAGTAAGAAGTGCACCAAAACTTTGCATTATTAAATCATGTTAGCCAAACAAACCACTAAACGTTGACTTTATTTTTTAAAACATTTCAATGATCCACTGAATATTTTCCTTTTTTTTTGATTTTGAGGCACTGTAAATGGCATTTAGCATATGTATTACACGATTCTTTGCCTTATGTTATTGTGGATTAGTCAATTATTTCTTTAAGGCTCATTTCTAAAATAGTTTTTATTTATTATCAGAATCTCTGTTTGAGCTTTAGTAATCTTGAATTGGCCTATGACAGAAGATTACACAAAACATTCGTATAAAAGAGGTTTTTATACAAAGGTTCATTCGATGAGCCTTAAATTTGTAAACTAATGTAAACAATAAATTCTAGAAAATTAATGGAAGTTATAATTTGCAAAAACGAAAAAACAATAATTTTTAAATGCTGAATTTCTCTTCGTATCTTTTTGTTTATTCAGTCACGAAAGATTTTCAACTCTTTTTTTTGGAAACTTACATGTTATTGAAAAATCTAATAAATAAATTACAGACAATACATCGAGTTGTCACTTTCATTTGGCGTACATACAAACTTGGAACCAATTGATGTTATTGGTCTATCGAAGTGTATATACAATATAAATCATTGAACCGAACCGTAACCGCTAACCGATATTAACCGATAAGATTTTCCAATATTCTAGTACCTTGACCAAAGGTTGACGTTACGGTTCGAAATGTTTTATAAAGGAATTTTGAAAAATTTTTAAAAAACGTTCGTGTTTTTTATTACTCGAGATCTTTTGGAAATTAGGCTTTTTAAAAGCTTATACTACAATTGTGTGCGGAGAGGAATTCTTTTTGTAAAAAATTCGCTTTCATAGGCTTATTCTGGGATAGATAGATTTTATTTAATTGGAATTATTTAATGAAACTTTTGAAAACTGACTGGCTATAGGCTGGTAATCCTTATGCCAAAACTACATCACTAACACTTACACAGTAATGGTTGTGGCCTAAATTTTGATATCGAAAACGTTACATAACTAACCAGAACAAAACTTGCACTCACTTTGTGTCCATTTCTAATTCCACTCCACAGAATCGCAACTAATGCCGATACCGATGCCGTTGACGATGATGATGAGGATGCGTAGCCATTACTGTGCTGCACTGATTCCGAAGGCAGTGAAGAGGTTTGCTTCAGTAATAACAACGAGATTACGTGTCCCAGTAGCAATGTCGATCCCGAGCACGTGCATCCAACTGGCAACGGCCATGTCATCATTAGCTAACAGTGGCTTCATTGTTATATTAACAAACCCACCAGCAACATACACAATGTGGCAGCATTTCGAGATGCCAACACGCAGCATGCTCTTCATATTCAAGATTTGAGCTTGGAAATGTTTTGTGTTTATTGTTGCATCGGATAGTCTTTAGTTTTCGTTCATGTCCTGCAGGAAAACTAGCGAATCAGTGTAACCAGATATTCATTTTTTTAAATTTTCAAACCAAAAAAGAGAAAAGCGACTATCAAAAAACCAATTTAGAACGTCATTACTAGGCAATAGTTTAATATATTGTACTATAATCGCTCAGAATTAAAATCATACTATTTCAGCTATACACTTAGTTAAATGTTCGTAATTTAAGGCTGTGAAGAAAATCATTTTAAACACCGTGGAATCGTTTTTCGAAATTAATATTTTTGATTAAGCATTTAATTTCAATTTAGCCATGCTTGAGAAACCAGTTTTTAAAAATTTGCACTTTATCTGTTTTTACTGCACAATTCTCTCTTTTAACTAACTAATATAATATTTAAGAAATTTGTACTTGTTTTTTGTAAGAGTCAAAAACATTTTAATAGTTTCAACATGTTTGTAAAAGTTTTCTAAAACAAATTGTAAACTTAGCTAGTTACTTAATGAATCGAAACATTGTTATAAATATAAACTTAAATTGCTAATCTCATGACTTTTTTTCAACGTTTTTTTTTTTTTTTAATATAAATTGAATAAATTTTAAAAGAATTCGGCATGACTTTTATTTATTATGGCGACTCGTTTAATACTTTCTAATTGCTGGAAATGTTATTTTTAATATAAAAATATATTTATCTGGGAAGGATGCACAAGTGCTATTGATGACGTTATCCGAATATAAAGCTATTGTATTGAAGCTCTTTCTGGAACAAGCATAATATTTTACAAATTTTGAAGCTTAAATTGCCAACTCAAAGGGTCTAACTGGATAAGGAACTGAAACTGCCCACAGAGATTTTTGAAAACTAATGACGCTATTCGATGCATAATGCGAAAAAAAGTTTTTTCGCTAAATTTTATTTTTTATACTCTGTACCGTATGATAAAAAGGGTATATAAGTTTGTGCAAGCTGAAAATATATGTAACACCCCAAAGTTACCTAAAATATGATCAGGGTGACTAGAGAAGTCGATATACCCATGTCCGTCTGTCCGTCCGTCAGTCCGTCCGTCTGTCCGTTTGAGCGACTAGATCCCAGAGATGGTAAGAGCTAGAGTAACCAAACTTTCGCATTAGATCCCATATTATTCCATAGGAGACAAGTTTATTTTATTTTTTTGATATCGGGGTTAAATTATATAGCTCCCATAGGGGTGTTTAAGACAACCTCGTAAAAAAAAAGTTTTAGATGAATAATTCTTTTGTTTATGAAGATATCGTAACCAAATTTGGCGTTTGAAAGCTTCAAGCACAATACCATAGGACAAATCGGCCAAAATATCTTTTTTACAAAATTCGCTGTATAACATTTTTTAATACAGATATCGTAACCAGATTTGGCATTCAGAAGTTTTTAGAGAACCCAAGCATTGTACCAAATTTGAATAAAATCCGTTGGCTTTATCATATAGCTAACAATACAGCTAATTCGGCGACTTCTTTACAGAACATACGAATTTCTGAAAATTTTACTACGACAGTAATTACAGCGGGCCCCTGAGAAAAGTCCGTGCCTGGGGGGAACCCCTTCATATATTCATTGTAAATCCCAAATATTAAGCTTTTATAAATTAAACTGTCAATTTAGTTACTAAATTGCTTTTACGATTAGTGAAAAGAATTAACTAATTAAATATTTAATTATTTATCGCTTTATTTACATTTTAACAATTTACGAGTTTAGTATTACAATCAAATACTCTGCGATTTATGTGTAAGGACTATATGAACTATTAGAAAGAAAACGTTGTTTTCTTAACGTGGGTGAGATTATGACTTAGCAGGCGGAAGCTGATCTTAATGTTTAGGACTATCTCGGGCATATTCGTCGGTAAAGATGTAAAATCTTCCGGGACTATAAGAGTAACATGCTATGATTACGATCAGATTAAAACTGAAACAGACATATTCATAAATTATGAATCAAATTGCGTCTATTCCTTCCCTCGCAAATATACGTCTATATTCCCCATTGCAGCATTTATGAAAAATAATTTTCTTTTAAATACATAGATAGGTTAGATTTACGCCATTAGCTTAAACATTTTTATATTATTAATAGTAATGCCGAAAATGTATGTGACATAAAGGAGACGTCGCGACACGTTGGTGCCCCCTTTAAAGTATGTCTAGAGAAGTCGATATAACCATGTCCGTCTGTCTGTATGAACGCCTAGATCTCAGGAAGCCATTTATATTATAATTTTACCAGCCGTCCGTATTCAGATAAAGTTTATTGAATTATTTCCACGGTTTTCGGATATTAAAGCTAAAATCACATACGCAGCATGTAAAACATACCAATGGGAGCACCTCTGTACTTGAAACTTACTCATTTAGATATTTCCAATAGGGATTTCTAGCAGCAGCGACGCGACGTCGAGACACTTACAAGTACCCTCCGCATGCACTTGTTTGCCATTCTCACAAACTCAATCTAAGATCTGAGTGTGTTTCATGCCGATAACTGCTCTAGATCCATATAAAAATCAGTTAAAATTGACGAAACTTATCAGTAAAAAATATACAAGTATTTTCCAAAATAAAACTGCTTGTATGCTGCATAAAAGCAGTTTGGATTTAAATGGTAAAGTTGCAATGATAAGGTGGAGTATCAATTGTTTGCGGGAAAAGATCGGGCAGCGCCTCATTTTTGTTGTAACCCTTTGTTTTAAAGGGTTTTCCAATAAGAGGTGTTATTAAAAGAAAAATGTAATTTTTGAGATAAATGATCGGATTATTATGTTTGTTTCATAATAAAAAGAAAGGTATGCCGTTGGCCACCACAACCACGCTTACAGGACCATATCCTTTTCATGATATTTTCCATAACCAAATCGTAAAGTGGCTGCCCTACGTCCTCGATAGCCTCACGAATTCTATCGCTGAGGTCTTGAATCAACACTGGGCTGTTGGCGTAGATCTTATCTTTCACATGACCCCAAAGGAAGAAGTCGCAAGGTGTTAAATCACAAGATCTCGGTGGCCAATTGTGATCACCTCTTCGAGAGATAACACGGTCCGGAAACTTTTCCCGTAAAAGAGAAATGGTTTCGTTGCTTGTGTGGCACGTAGCGCCGTCTTGTTGAATGTAAACGTTGTCCAGATCAATACCATTCAATACCATTAATCATCTCTCGATAGCGCAATCCGTTCACCGTAACTGTTGATCCAACCTCATTTTCGCAAAATAAAGGTGCAATGACCCCAACGGGCTATAAACCGCACCAAACAGTCACACGTTGAGGATGGAGAGGCTTCTAACTCTGGGGTTTTTCGAGCCCCACATGCGACAATTTTGCTGGTTGACGTAGCCACCGAAGTTAAAATGGTGGAATTCCGGATCATTTTCATGCATTTCAAGGACCCAATCAGCAAAGACACGACATTGTTGATGATCGGCCGTCTTGAGTTCTTGTGTTAACTGAACTTTATAAGCCTTAAGACCCAAGTCTTTATGCAAAATTCGGTGTAATGACGTTTGTGGAATGCCTAATTCCAAAGAACGACGAATGGACAAACCGCGGCTTTCTTCAACACTTTGGGGGACAGCGCAACATTCTCAGTTGTTCTTGAGCGACGATTCTTCACATCACTAACTTGTTTCAACACCTCGAATTTTTCCACCAATTTCTGTATTGCGGTCCGACAAGGTGCTTCACGACATTTCAATGCGTTGTTGAAGCGTGTATCGTTCCATTTTTAGTAATGGCGTAGTTTCTACTTGTCAAATGTGAAAGAATAAAAGCTTCAAAAGTGACAGCTACCGAAATACCGGGTGATTCAAAATAACACCTCTTGTTGGAAAACCCTTTAAAAAGAGAAAGGAATTTAAATTCTTTTAAAGACTTACTAGGCGGATTTGTTCCCCGTATACTTTCCATGAAACACTCAACGTACGCATTCTCGGGCTGATCGGAATTCAAATTTCAAAACATTAATATAGGTACACATGTTTCGGGATTGTTCAACCGTAAACATGTATATAAGAAAATGTAATGGACGTGAAGCGAGGGTATCTGATACTCATTATTATATCTACATAGATACTCGTTAATTATATCTCAGTCAGTTTAATGCCTCATTTATTGTGTGCTTTGGTCAATGAGGCGTTAAAGCATTTAATAGATTTATTTCAACCGTAAAGGCGTTACTATCCAGTACTTAGTGTTAATTAAATTCTTGCTAATTATTCACAAATTAAGATAATTTCCGGTATTTGTTTATCAGCCAAGTTGAATGGGTTGTATAAAAACTAAATTTGTTGCTGTGAATTTTAGTTTTATGAAAGCGTTAAGCGACTGCAAACAACATAATGCTGAAAGGTTACAGGAACGTAATATTTCTTATTATGCTAAGCTGGCTAGGAGCTACGGCTTTAGCAGAGTTACGTAAGTTCAAAAAAGTTATTGTATAAGGAAGAATTATTGGTTAACTTAAAATTCGTTTCACAGCAACCGAGATTGTGAAATGTTCGCCAGGCGATAAGAGATGCATTGTAAGCATTATAACTCACGTAGTACATACCTATCCGAAAGGTATACCGGAAATTGGTCTGGCTGCCATCGACGCTATTAATCTCGAAAATGTGCTGGTCACCGAAGCGGAGCCCAATACATCGTCGCAATTGGACCTAAAATTCAATACGTTGATAATACGAGGTTTCGAAAATACTACCATCTTGCAAGCCAATGGATTTGAAAAGGAACTGCATCGTGGATTTGAGTTGACAGGCGTAACGCCGCGTATATTAATGAATGGAACATACGAGGCGAGTGGTAAAGTATTGTTTTTGCCCATTCAAGGCAAGGGACAGGCGCAGGTCGAACTTAAGGAATGCAAGTTCACGTGCAAGGTGAAGGCTGCAGAGGATCGGCGTGTTGAGGGAAAACAATATATCAAGTTAACCAAAGTCAAGTGCGCTGTTGAAGTCAAGGGGTAAGTAGTTTGCCGTGAAAACTTGACATCCTACTCAGTATATTCTTACAGTGTACATGTTAATTTTGAGAATCTGTTCAATGACAGAGAGCTCAGTGATTCCATGAACGAACTTGTCAATAGCAATTGGCAGGACATTTGGCATACAATGCGTAGAGGCATTAACTCGGCTGTGGACCAAGTGGCGAAGTCTATATTAGGAAGTGTATTAGCTAAATTATCCTACGATGATTTCTATACAGCGGATACATTTAATAAATAATACAAATCAGACACGATCCAGGAGGTGATTTTTTTGGGCAATATTATTTTAACTTTTGAAAATTAGTAAAGATTTTTACTTTGTTCAAAAGTTATTCTTAAAATCGTAGAATAAGAATATTTATGGCAAGCTTTAGGAGGCAATCTTGAGAAGTCAGGAAGAGCTCAATGGGGACAAAAAAATAGTCTGTGGAGGGTTTTGTAGAGGTTCACTACACATACCTTTAACGAAATCATTTTGGAAAAAGTTGCGCTGAAACACCCTTCCTGTCCAACATTAATATCGACAAAGCCAGTTTTCAAATTAAAGGTAAAATTGAGTGGATAGTCAAGGCTTTAAGTTCTTGTAACTCTAAAAAATAACGAAAGTCTACTCAAGTCTCAGGAACAACATCCCATTGGTAATGGCTTGAAAAAATATAAAGGTAGCACCAAATAACAGCCAACGAATAATTAAAAACATCTATTCCTATATACTGACGGCGAAGGTTGACCCAGATCAATAGATTGGCAAAAAAGGCAGTAAAAAGCCTTTATAAAACCCGAAGTCAGCCTTGTTAAACTTCAAAAATCGAAGAAACTATTTTTTCTTCCAAAATTCATTATTTGGCAAAAAATTTCCGAATAACTTATGTGCGTAAAAATGTTGCTTTTTTGATTTTTTATCCTAAATAGCAATTTTTTAAGTTTTAGTTTTTGAAACATCTCGTATAAAAATATAAATTTGTAGGTGTCCGAATAATTTATGTGCACACTGTATATGAAACAGGTGTTTCCTCTTGCTGTCAGTTATCCTTGCTAATATTACAAATTGGGATGAAATTGGTAAATGTGTGACTATAACTTCACCGATTGCCTTTCTTTTTGAAAGGAAGAGGCGAACCCTGTCACGATTTCGATTAAAATATTAAACTGCAAGTCTAACGATAGGGTACGTAAAGTCGGGCGCTGACGACTTTGAGACACTCTCTAACGTGACATTCTAATCAAATTCCATATAGTATATACTGCTTCAGTACTCCGATACTTTTTGTCAGAATCTATTTTAATTATATGTTATAATCCGTGGATAAAATTTTGATTGTGCAATGCTTGATAAAGTCTGCTTGATAAATTCGTCCTTAAAAGACGCAAAAATATAAATTGGGTATAAGAAATTAGCTCACAGCTTATTTGAACCAAGCTTTTTTTTTTCACATTTTCATTGCGATTATTGTGTCATATGACGGTAATTCTTTTTTGATTTTTCATATCTTTATATGTTCTTTAATTTAATATGTTTTGGAATTTAGAATGATTCCTTTGGTTAAATATAAAACATATGCAATGGACCGCCGTACTACAACTCATCAGCGTGGTCTTGGATTTACACACTTTAAGAATGGTCATTCACGCAGAAAAATGTCGGAAATGGTTAATCCTCCAAACTCCACCGTTCAGCATATTATAAACTTTTTTTTATGACAAAAGAGTGCATAATAATCGCCCTAAACAAAATTTTTATGCAATCGGATGAAAGGATTATTGCTCGCAAAATTAAGGATAACCAAAAAATGGAGCACCTACGTTGATGTTTGGAGACGAGTCGAAATTTAACATATTTGGCTTTGACAGGATGATAATATGCATCTTGAAAGCTGAGCAGCAAAAATTGAATTTAAAATTAGGTTTTAAACACGGAGGTGGCAGTGTGATGGTGTGGGCCTGTAGGTCTGAGTAGGTGTAGGAAATCATGTTTTTATTGAAGAAAACATGGGTTAGAATATGTCCCTAGATAAATTAAAAAATAATTTGCTCTCAAATGCTGGTAATCTTGGACAGTCTAAGCACAAATCAGACAAAGTGCAGTTGCTCCCAGAATAAATCCAACGATATGGCACTATCCTACCAATCGCCACACATTATATGTGATTTAAATTTTGTAGGTTATTTTGATTGGAATCATAACATTTCGTCCAAAAATGACCTAAATTTAGAAATCAGTACAGAGTGGGGCATAATAACACATGAAGTCACCTCTAAATTAGTTAATTCCGTATCCTAACGACTTAGCAATGTATTAGTTTAAAAACAAGCCATACTAAATATTAAAACGGGTGGGAAATAAAAGAGAATAATTAAATTTTTAATTTTTTGGTTCAATTAAGGATTTTTTTTTTATAAGATTGTTATAAAATTTAGAAAACCATATCAAGATGATAATTTAAATATTGATCTATTATTGTGCATTTAAAATATTTTTGTTACCACATGAAAGTGATTACAAATGTTTCTTCTGGTTTAGTTCATTTAAGCAGCGAGTTACAATAGATCCAAGGGGTCGAAATATTATTACTACTTTAATTTTTGTACCTCATACTTCATTCTTCTTCTAAGAGCATGGCTGATCCAACGGCACTTGCGTGTTCTTATCTGCGTGCACATAGGAACTTTACGTAGTGTAGTGCCACAGTTCCGCGTTTGATATCCTGTTGGGCCTGAATAGTTTTGATATTATTCTCTGCGGGACCAGCCACGTCTCGCTGCCGTACAACAAGATGGATTTGACGCTTGCATTGAAGATCCTCAGCTTTGTTCTTCTGCTTATTTGCTGGTTTCTCCATATGCGGAATAAGCGTCCTAGATCCTCATCCACCCCACTACTGGTGGAAATTGTGGTGCTAAGGCATGAGAAACTATCGACAAAGTCGATAGTTTTCCTGCAGATGGTTATGCTACCTTTGCTGGTGTGGTTGAGATGCATCGTTTTGGTTTTGGATGGGTTTATCGAGAGTCCAACTTTGCTGGCATGACGTTATGTCACTCTAATTTCGTTAAAGAAATTCTATCTAAAATTGTTGACCCTCCATTACACAAGCCTAGTATATAATAAAAAGCTTAGAAACTGTTTTATTATATTAGTAAGTCGTATTAACAGCTAGTTTAAGCTCAATTTATCTGGCGAAACTAGTTTAAGCTTTCGTTACAATCGTTTCCATAATAGGTATATAATTGTTGTACGTTTACCAGAGCTGTTTTTACAGTCAATAAATTCAGACCCCGAGTACTAGAAAGCCGGCGGTGTAACTAAAAGGTCGTGACAGCAATCGTTAAATAAAATAATAATACTAATATAATGTTGTATTTGATTATTTTATTAATTCTTTTACAATTACTATTAGTGCCGTTGGGTCAAGGACTACGTGAGTTTTCATTTTAGGCTCCAACTTCAATTTGTTTACATAATATCTTATAGTATTTATTATATTTGTATAGCAAAGGATATAAAAAAATGTCGTTTCGGCGATGCAAAGTGCTTAGTGGATACAATGAATATGGTTATACGCAAATATCCGAAGGGTATACCGCAAATAGGCTTAAAGGCTATTGATAAAGTCGATATAAATGACACTTCTTTGCTGACTTCTAAACGTTATGGTTTTTTTTGGATGAATATAGACTTAGTCAATCAGGTGAATTATGGTTTTGAGAATGCAACTATAACTGGAGTGGAAGGTTTTATTAAAGATCCAACGTCTACGTATGTCAAAATCTATGGTAGAATACCTAGTCTTATACACAAAGGCGACTTTACAACAGTTGGTCGGCTTTGGATCGTGGATATGAATACTACGGGGCAGGCTACATCAGATTTTCAGAATTTTCATTTCGATCTTAAACTGAAGGTTATTATGGAGTATCGCAATAATAAGCGGTACTTGAAAATCTACGAGTTGGTACCCGTTGTTAGTATGGATCGGTAATTTGCTCAAACTAGTAATCTGTATGCTTTTACTAACAACTTATGTATCCTTTTTATTAAATATATAGCTGGTCATTGCACCTGGATGGGCTTTTCCGTGAAAATACCGATTTGACACTTGCCATAAATAATTTGTATAATGAATACTGGGTAGAATTTTGGAATGATCTGGAACCAAGCATTTTAAAAACGTTTTCCAGTGTTTTTACTTACATGTTTGAAGATGTTTTTAAACACGTGCCATACGATGATTTGTTTCTACCAGAAGACAAATAACCCGTTTAATTTGTCTAGTTAAGAAAACTCTCTAATAAGACTGATCGGACTATAATATTATAGAATAAATGTATGTGCATATGTTGACATTGTCGATCAGTTAGTAAATATTTTTCTCATATTACATAATAATAAGATTTTATAATTTATGGCATATTAAAATGCATTTACAATGCAAGAAACTACTAACGGACCTATAAATAAACGTTTCACTATCGCAAAACCATTATGTAATTGTTGTATTACAAAAACAAAGCTTTATTTGTTATTTAAGATTAAGCATTATTTCAATAAAGAAAAGTTTGGTTGGATGCATCTTAACTTATACCATAGACAGTTTTTCAAAATTCATCTGCCAACGACATGTCTGTCCGACATGTTGGTACCAAAAATGTGCTTTCAATAAAAATAATTATTATAATAATTAAGTAATTATAATTAAGTTTCTATCTGGTGTAGAATATATATTGAGAATAAATGATCGTACAGACTTTCGGACTGTTTAGTCACTTTGCGATTCCTAACATTTCATTTAAGAGCTTAGGGTATAGTTTGGATGAGGATTGTCAAAGATACATTCAAAAATTTTGGTATTTTTCGAGAATCTTTTCTTCGCTTAAAAACAAAAATCATGTCACTGCATCCGCATGAATTCAGTGACAATAGATGGCGTTCACTAAATTCGGGAGTCGACGATATTGAAATCAAATTTTCAATAAACTTTGGTAGTGATATCTACACAAAATATCGAAAGCTTCAGGTTTTTTTTTAAGGTGCTCTGAAGCATTCTAACGGGAGTCGATGGCGTACGCTTAAGTCGGGCGCGGAGGGATTTGGGATACCCCGCACTACTAGCAAAAAACAGACGAATTTTAACCACTTAACTTAACTATGGGGGCTATATGATATAGCCAACCTATTTTGATCAAATTCATTCACAATTGAATCGGTTTTTTCAAAAACCTCATAAGTCACATTTTTTTGCAACATGCTTTTTTTGCTGAAAATGGTTCCTTAAAGGTAGATACGTATTCTGGCTTAAAATTACATAAGTCAATACAATCCTTCCTCTTCAAAAAATACCGTGAAAAAGACGTTCGTTGCAAAAACAACATAAGTCCAGTGACTTATGAGGTTTTTACATGACGTTTGATGTTTAAAATTGAATCGGTCATTTCAAAAACCTCATAAGTTACCAAATTCAAAATTTTTCAGGAATCAATAAAAACTGTTTCATACACAAACAAATGAGTTTTAACGGACTTTTTTATGCTTAATTTAGTATTTAAAAGATAAAAATTTTAATTTAAATAACCTTAACAGTTGTTTTGGTTAAAATTTATACCACTAATCCTATTTCTTGCTAAAACAACATAAGTCCAAAATAGTTTTTAGGGATTTTTTCATTATTTTCATTAATAAACTGTTAAGGTTATTTACAATTCTAATTTTATATCACTCAAATACTAAATTAAGCATAAAAAAGTCCGTTAATACTCATTTGTTTGTGTATGAAACAGTTTTTATTGATTCCTGAAAAATTTGAATTTATGGACTTATGAGGTTTTTGAAAAAACCGATTCAATTGGTCTCCAATAATTTTACATCATAAAAACTAAACACAACTAATTTTGTTCAAAAAACGTTTTGGGACCTATGGGAGCTATATAACGTAACCCCGATAACAAAAAAGTAAAATAAACTTGCCTCCTATGAAATAATAAGGTATCTAAACTGAAAGTTTCGTTGCTCTACCCCTTACCATCTCTGAGATATAGGTGTACATACGGACAGCCGGACAGACGGACGGATAGACAGACGGACATGGGTATATCGTCTTCTCCAGTCACCCTGATCGTACTTTATGTACTTTATGCAACTTTGGTGGGTCTGCGACTTCTCTTTCCGTATGTTACATACATTTTCGGCTAGCACAAACTTAACACACCCTTTGTACCATACGGTACAAAGTATAAAAATAAAATATTCTTTGTTTTCCGTAAGATAACAAAGTTATCTTACTGAAAGTTTGGTTTGTCTAGCTCATACCATCTCTGAGATATAGGCATCTATAGAAACAGACTTTGAAAAAAGGGGTAAGTTCTCGCTTACGACATAGTGACTAGTTTATAAATATATAAAAAATGCTTCTTAATTTTCGCTTAGCAGCTTTTACTTTTTAATTTTAAGATTTTAACCCAAAAAGTTTTGGTATTGAACTGAGCCCTTCCTTGTTAAGAAAAGATTACAATTTTTGATTAGTAAGCGACCTGCATATACAAATTTTTAATACAATTTACAGAAATGTTTTTATCGTGTCTTGAGAGTTCATGGTCTCTCTTAAACTTTCTCTTTTATCCGTTCTCAAAAGCATTCTATTATTGCCTCTTTAAGCCTTTTTATCATAATTTGAACGCGTATAAGACTTTTTGGCTGCTTCCCATTTTTTTGAGATTTCTATAATTGACAACGTTTATAAGCTACAATTTTTCTTTCATAAAAAGTTATTTCACTATCCTATTTTAAAGCTAATTGTCCACACAAGCACTCCTACGTCACACTTCAAAGTTAGTAAAATAAATTTCAGTGCGCTTAGCTGATGAAGACAATAAAAGGAATTTTTTTTAATCAAAAATGCAAGGAGTATGCTCGTTTTTCCAGTCGAAATATAACAAAAAAAAAAAAGAAAACAGAAACATTCCTGTATGTGGACGATAGGAATAGTAAAGCTATAATATTCTAAGCTGATGACGTAGAACATATTTGGTAATATTTAATTCGACAAATAATTGGAATTTTTCACAAATTTCTCACGACTTGAATTTAAAAATTCGTTTCTTTGTCCATATCAATTTGGTACCTAATGTAAGTCCTCTTTAAGATGTTATATCGTTTATTTGGAAACATTGTTTTCAGTGTATTCTTACAATGTTCCCCTTCTACACGTGCCTGCATATTAATAACGAATGTGCCATGAGCAATTAATTTAGATGCCAATTGGGAAAAGCTTTAGCAAGCGATTTTATTCCATTATCAAACAGAACTGCTTTGTACTATGCAAAGCTCATATTAAATATTGTTGCAACTTGGTGGAGCTTTTAACATGATATATGTATACTGGTTATGATAATAACTACAAGTTTTCTTAGCTTACAGTCCTTATAAAGTCTTTAACAATATTCTAAAGCAGTTTTTATCAAACACTCGAACGCAAAACGCGTATTTTTTTTTTCCAAGATATTAGTTGTAAATATTATATAATACTTAGACCTAATAAAGTGCAACGTTAATTGAGAGATGATGGAATATTTCTTTATAAATATAAGAGTACAACTTTTAGCAGGTTTAGACAGCTTTATAAAAATCTTCAAAGTTTATAGTTTTCTTTCTATATATACTATAGAGATGCATAGTAAGTGTTCTATATTAGGTTTCTAGTTGTGGCAAAGGGCCTCACAACATGCATGTAGGCCGGCTTGTTGTGATTCAATCTAAAGGTGTAAAAAGAGGCCGCTACATTTTCCCACCCGCGGTCCGGATTTCATCTCTACGGCACTTTATAAAGAACTTTCTTATGGTCAACGATCCTCCGACTGGTGTTGCTTGGTTTATATTTCATCTGTTGAATGACGTGAATTATAGTTTTGAAAATACAACTATAAAAAAATAGAGGCTTTGGCAAAGACCAGCTTCAAAGTTAAAAATGCAAAAGATAATGCCTAGTCTTATATAAAAGTAAGAGCATACAACTAATGGACACGTGCTGTAATTAGTCGGAATCAGGCCAGGATTTACCATATAGGCAGTGTAGGCAACTGCCTAGGGCGGCAAGGATTGGGGGCGGTATAAAATGTTTAGCCTCACGAGGACTTCCATTCAGGGGTGACGACAAAAAATTTGGTTTATAATATAATGGTAATTACATGATGCTTCTCGAATTAATCGCTCGATTCGATCCATTCCTTGCCGAATATATTAGTTAATTTGGCGGTAAAGGTAGCGGCAGCAGAAGTTATTTATCAAAAACAATTTCCAATGAGTTTATCGAGCTTCTGGAGAAAAAGTCCTGGGCAAAAGTGTCGAAGAAATCAAGATAACCAAATATTACTCAATGATTGTCGACTCTTCTCCTGATATATTTCATGTGGATCAGCTGTTATTCATCATAAGATATGTAAAAGAAGAAGGAGTTCCAGAGTTTCTCCAATTTATCGAAAATCCTGGACACAAAGAATATCGAAGATTCTGTTTTGTTGCTGCATGAATCCCTCGGCATCAACATTAACGATTATCGAGGACAAGCGTACGATACCGCTGCAAACATGTCTGGCCATAAGCAAGAATCAAAGAAACCAAAAAAAATTCGCTGATTATACGCCTTGTGCTGCTCATTCCTTGAATTTAATAGGAAAACATGCGACAGAAAGTTCTCCAATGGCTGTATCTTATTTTGCAAAGTGTACAATTTTTTTTTCTGCATCAATGCTAATTTGAAATCAGGACGCATAATTCCTGTGAAGTCACTGTCTGCTCAAGATGATGCCGTTCACGCTCTTCAATATCACTTCCCAGAAGTCCTCTTTTGAAATACTTTGAAATACATAGAAGATGACACAACTGAAAAATGTACGACACGAATGCAAATTTCGCAACTGCCTAGGGGCGCCAAATTTCTAAATCCGGGCCTGATCAGAATGGAGTCAAGTAATAACCGAATATCGTAATAATAAACGTTATATGAAGATTTATGTGCTATAGTTGTACCAGTTGTAAGTTTGGATCGGTAAAGTCTAGAAAATTAACAAGCTATATAGTTATTAAACATAGTCTTACAACTAGATACAGTGGTTCCATAAATATTTTTTTGAACGCACGGGTTTGACTATTTCTGTAAATACTTTGTTTTATGCGAATTGGGTTATCCAGAAATACATATGGATAGTTACAGCAATTAGAAGAAATTTGCAAATACTACTATAGAAACTTGTTAGTGAACTAATCGACACAAATCTTTGTTAGATTGTCTCATGGTAAAAGTTTTGCTCACCGCTTTCGCATGACCAAATCACCCGAACGAAATCTCTAACTCATCAACAATCAGAAGACTCGAAATTGACCAAATTTTTATAAATTCTAATGAAGCTGATGGGCGACCGTTCGACGAGCTCCATAAAGACATGCGGTACTATCCTTCAGTTGACAACGACCTTATCCATGATATCTTGGTGATTTTTATTTAAAAACTATCGAATCTGGTTCTATTCTGACTTAAAAATTTATTTTAATCGGTGTGCAGACTTTGACGTCGATGTCCAACTTAACTAATCTAACTTAGTTGACTTCATCCTTCAGTTAGTGAGTTTAGTTAAAAAGATAAGTTAGGATACTATCACTGCAGCACTTTTGCTTAGAACTTTGAAATCCTTTAGCAAAAGGTTTAAGGGGACTCAAACTTTTTATAGGGGGTGTTTTTATGGGCACCTAGAGTTTGAAGAGTATTTTATTGTACGTGGTTTAATTTTGATGTAACGAGTTGCAGCCTAATATATTAACACACCCTTTATTGCTATCCCATTTCTCAAAAAAAAATTCAACTTCTATCAATTGAAAAAAAAAAAAATTGATAATGTATTTTATTGTTTTAACGTAGCTCATAAAATAAGTTTGGTTGAAGACCATCACTCTAGTAATCTATGATAGATTCACCGTGATTATCAAATTCGCCATCTAATTTAAGTTCATCATAGAATATGTGATCGTTATATGTTTCATCACGATGATACATATGCTGATAGCCCTGGGTACGACTACCACGTTTCAATTTACTATGATCGGAGTCTAGTTTCAGCAACTTTTGTTTACGATGAGCTAGTCCTAAATACTTGAGTGGTGTGTCCTGATCTTCAACAAAAGCGTTGCTTAATGCTTTATCTCTTCTCTTGTTATTCGCTGGAGTATCCTGCCGCTTGATGCGCTCGTAGTTCCAACTTAGTTGTAAGGACATGGGTGGCGGTAGGGGGCGCAGTACAATGCGAAAAGGTATCATGTGCAGGCGTCTTTTAGGTTTTGGTTTGCTCCATATCTCCTTATACTGATCAACTACATTACAAATTTGCATGTCCTTTGGCTTTGGTATAGTATCGTTTACTTTTGGTGGGCACTGTAGCACAAGGTAACGATTTGTATCGTTTGTTTTGCGGACATCTTCCAAATCGAGTTTATAAAGCGGCACTTTGTAGTAGGCGAATTTGTTGTTTTCCACAATTATTGCAGGTGTTGCACCCAAGTGCTGCATCAGACCCAAAACTATCTGCCACATGGCTGTAGCCAAACTACTTGGCCACCTTGAGGTGTCTTGTCATTTTATATGACAAGTTTCCAATGAGTTTTGCATTGCAATTTTCGGCTTCACCGATTTTGGTTGCAACTGAAATTTGCATAACTTGCGGTTAGTTGGTTGCTAAGTAAGCTAATATATTATATATTGGCTTTAGGACTTACCTTGGCCATAAACTTGATGTGGCAACAGGTATCGTAAACAATCTGTTCCAACCATGGCAACGTAGTCAACAGTTGAATGAACCTTAAACTTGGGTCAATCAAATAGTAATTCCATTGAATAACGCTAAAGTCATTCACAAACGGAAGTCAGGCAACCAACTGTTGCAGATTCTACTACTGGCCTGGGTATGGGCATATAGACCCAGTTGCTAAGCACTTGTTGCACTAGTGGCTCCTATAAATCTGGACTTGCTATAAAAGAGGCGTGAACTTCCATTCAGTTGCTATGGAATTGTTGCGCTTATGCAACAGTTTTTAGCGTGTTTAGCAAAAGTTTCATCAAGTTCATCCAAATGTTGCAACCTGTTGAATTTTGGGTTCCGGTAAGTGATTGACTTGCAAGTTATTCCAAATGTGTATAAAGATATTGACTATTTGCAAATAAAGATGCACGATTTAAATTTTAATTAATGAAAAGCGACTATAACGAAATATCCGCAGAGGTCTGGGAGCTTTCCGCAAAGACAAAAGGAAAGGAAGGCTGATTCTGGACTTTCAGCCATGGGCAAGATGTTATGCTGGACTTGGCTACTTTAAATATTATTTTTTGTATATAAGCATGAGACGGATCTTTACTGTACACATTTTGCACGGGTGGTCCGTCAGTCTTTGACTTGGTGTACATTCCATAAAGTTGGCAAGCCAACTCCATTTCTATACCATGTACCATATGGTCTGTTTGAACGCCTAGATCTCAGAGATGGTAAAAGCTATAGCAAACAAAACTTTCAGACTAGCTTCATTATTACCATGCGGGAGATTTATTTTACTTTTTTGATATCGGGGTCATTATTATATAGCTCTCATAGGGAAGTTTCAGAGAACCTCGAAAAAAATCAAAAAGTTTGAGAAGATATCGTAACAAAATTTGGCACTCAATAGTTTTTTATAGTTCCCAAGCGCTGTACTAAATTTAATCAAAATCGGTTGACAGTGTTATATAGGGTCAAAAAAAGTTTTTTTTTAAAAAATTCATTGTATTTCGTTGGATACTGGATTTTATTGCAAGGTAGTGGTACAGGGTATCCCAAGGCGTCCGCGCCCGACTTTAACGTACGCGATTTTTAAACTTTGTACCTAATAGGTATAAAGGGTATACTAGATGCAACTTTGCTATGTAACAAACGAAAGGAGGTGTGGAAGACCCGAACTTCGTTTATACCAAAATGTATATAAAGACCTCGGATAGCGGTTGAACCATTTAACCATTTGTCTGCCCGTCAATCCGATTATATGAACACCTACATCTCGCAGAGTTACCAGCTGGTGCGCATATTTCCTGAGCAGATCAAGTTTTTTAAATGTACGGAACTTATAGTTATAAATATCGAATTTCACCAAAAATAAATAAAAGTTCTTTAAAGGAATATGTTGGATTACAATTTTTTTCACAAAAAAGCAACAGGGTATACACTGACGGTCACCGCCTCGACTGAATCATATTTTCAAATAACACTTCATCCAAGGTCGACGTTAACTTTTCTTGTTCGGAGAATAATATCCAAGCGTAGCAATTCCGATTATTCAAAACGATATTTTTGTCCCAGCTGAACAAGATGAGCACAAAACGCCGGACGGTATCGTTAAAAGAATCTCTGGCAACAACTAAAAATCAGCCTATGGGGGTTGACACATACCTTCCCGTAATAACCACGACCACTAAAAAAATATAAGAGAATGATAAACGAAAAGATATCGACAGCAAAAAATATGGTATTGGGAGCACGCCAAATCGAAAACCAACAAAATGTAATTAAATAATGCCGAAATTAAATTTATTTAAAAAAAGTCTTGGTGCATCCCATTTATTTTATGGTAATAGAGAGTGAATTTTCCTTTTGATATGGTCATAACGACTTTTAAAATATTATTTTATTTTTATGTTAGGTATTATGGGAAAATATAGTCTAAAATATTTTACTGTTAGTTAAAGTAGCTGGGTATAAAAAAAATGAATGACGCCAAAGGCTAGTGTGGACGATCTAGACCTAGGCCTCTATGGCAACGGACGAGCAGACTTCCATGCCTTTATCGACTTTTCTGGCCACCCTGATCACGCTTTAGGTAACATTGATAGACCTTCGATGTATGCTTTTCTATACTGAATTTTCTGCTTACACATTCTTTGAATACTCTTTAAGCCTTACAGCAGCAAGGTATAAAAATGTTCGTCTTATAATATAACAGATGTTATAGCTATTGAACTTAAAGGATTCTTTGTTTCAAGTAGTAAGTAGTGTTTCATATAGTAAATTAAGGCATAAGACCGGAGGACTCACCAAAGTTACTATGGATAAAGTAAGAAGGTGGAAGGACTTAGACCATTTAACAAAATAAGTAATGAAATCAACACTTTCATCGTTTCCACAGCTATCATAGTTGAACCAGACACCAAAAATTAACTTTTTTAGGCACGAAAGCATTTCGCAAAAATTGTGCACGACATGGCGTGTCATGGTAGAGCTTCAATACCTCTAAAAACTGCAAGTAAAACGCAACTGTGGAAAAGTCCCGACTCTAAGATACACTATAACCATATCTTTATAATTAACTTTAATAAATACTGGTAATTTTTTTTTTAAAAAAAGCTTAATGTTTAATAGAACTTAAAGAGCAAAGCTTTAAATAAGCGTTCTAAGATGAAATAGCTTGGCTGACGATTATTTATACCCATGTTTCCATTCAATCAATAATTTTTAATTTTTTAATTTTATAAGCCTAATAGACTCCTTAGAAGATAGAAGGTAGTGCAAATAATAACAAACTATATGGCAACGGGGTATAAACAATGTTTATGGCAGAGCACGTGAAGGAGGTACACTAGTGGACAAAATATTAAGCCTGCTAGCAGTGCGCAGGAGCAGATGGCTCTTTAGGGCGAATATAAACAGCTCCATGGTAACCAAGTTGGACGGCGATCAGTCCTTAAAACGTTGTTGGGTTTAGTTGCATACCAACAGCCAAGGTATGCAGTTGGCAAATATTTGCCACTACGGAGTGTTAGTTTTAAATGCGTAGAGGAAATATATTATAATAAAAGAAATATTAATTTAATATAAAATAGTGTGTGAAATGTGCTATTATTTAGATTTGACAATTAAATTATGCTCAAAAAGTTATAATATTGCAAATTATGTGATAAAAATAAAAGTTAGAGAAAATTTGATTAATTTGTGGTAGTTACATAATAGTGCAAATTGTGCAGCTGCTTAATACTAATCAATATTGAGCACTAAAAAGTTTAAAAAAATTATAAATGTAATTGTTTAACAAAAAAATTACATAATTATGCAAGTTTTTAGGAAATTTAGTGAAAATATTGATTTTCTACTGCAATCTTATACATAATATAATAGTTGTTACCAGTAAACAAGGTCACTCAATCACGTACATACATACATATATTCCATACCTACACAGGGCAACCAAATAACAACATCAACAACAGCTGCTACAGAAACAGAAAATAATAGTGCACCTAGGTGACAACCCATCACTAGGTAAGCACATTTCAACATGGAACCCTCCACAAGCGCCGAGGCGGCTGCAGCCGCTGCAGGCGGTGGGCCGGATCCACGTTTGGAGCTTATGGGTTCATTCGTTATCAAGTCACTCAAACTCAAGCCAGAGAAATGGACGCGTGTCATAACGGTGGAGGAGCACAAGGGCATAATCAAAGAGTTTCTGGATCGAAATGTGCCGGTGGTGCTTATTATAATACTTACGCCTGCTGCACAGTTGGTACCCTCCACCACATTTCCACTATCGCAGCTCAAAAGCAAAGGTGTTTACTTTATAAAGAAATATGCACAGCCCATACCACGCGAGGATTGTGCCAATTTTATAATATTTGGCGATTTGGCTACACGCACCATAGACCAACTGTCGGCACTCGTAGAGGAGGTGCTGGTGCCATTACTTTCCAATGAGGATAACTATCGAACTTGGCCTACTATGGTGGCACAGGACGTGCAGAAACATGTGCACAGTTTAAAGAGCACCGTCCACCAAGTTAAGGGCCAGGTTAGTGGGGAGACCATTCTGGCCATGCCTGTGGGTGTGGAAAAAATCGTCAAGGCCGCCAAAGAGCTTGTCGAAACTGAACATTGTCAGTTTGATTTGTATCTAAAGAGCGCCATAGAGGGCGTAGTAATTAAATGGGCTACCCAGATACATGAGGTCATTAAGGAGAGTCCATCGAATGCTTTTGCAAATGGACAGAACCCAACTCCTCATACCGGTAAGTGGTACTTAGTGCCTTTACATATGTTGTATATCTATTTTTGGATAGCATTTTATTTATTATTTATTGATATAATTCAAGTCAGTAGTTGACATTTGTTTGATATGCATATCCTAGCAACGAGGACGTGGGCTTTTGTCAAATTTGCATGTTTACATGTCTTTAGAGAAGGATTCAAAGTTTTTTCTTTATTATCTGTTTATGAATGAAGCTTTACGTGCATGCAATGTTTCCTTATATGCTGAAATAATGGATGACTTTAGTTGTGAGCTGGCATTTTGTGACATGTGCTGAATTTTAATAACTCTAATTGAAGAAGCGCATTGAACCCTTTGGTCTTTGGCATAGAACATCAAAGAATATCAAAAGCAAAGCTAGCCAAGAAATTTTTCGATTTCTATGATATTAATCTTATCAGAAAGAGTAAAAGTAGCATATTAAAAATGACATCATGGAAGCAGTACTCATCCAATGACAGAATATAAAACTGTATAAAACATAGTTTAAAAACTAAAATCCATAAATTATCTAAAAAAAAGTTTGGTACAATCAGAGATATTTGCTATCAGGCCCATTCGGTGGTTGTTGGATGGGCTTAATTCTGTTTTTACCCAAATAGTCTTGGAAATTATGTTACGTCTCTTGCGAGGTAATCTTTTTACATGAAATTCAGGTCTGAGACCCAAAATGTCTTGTATGGATCCTAAAGCAATGACCAACTCCTCTGCCAAATCTTTAATAGTCACTTTGCGGCTTACTGTCATTCATTTTTTGATTGTGTTGATGTTTTCGTAGGTTTTCAATGTCGATGGGTTGCCACTGCGTTGATCATCGTTGAGAACTCATGAGCACTTCTGAATCGTTCGTAAATTACTGTTTTCTTAAGAGTATCGTTGCCGAAACACTTTTGTAACATTTCCAATGTCGTCGTCAATCGATTTTGAGCTTAAACTTTTATACAAACTCGTTGTTGCAAATTCAATTCCATTTTCAAAAGTGTGACAGATGTGGCAATTCAAGAAAAAAAAACGATACATCAAATTGGGTAGCTGAGAGCGCCACACGGTAATGACTTCGGAAACATTTTGATCAGGGTGGTATGCTCAAGTCAATTTACTGTAAAAGCAAGAGAGGTTTTTCATACAAACTCTGACACACCACATCCTGGATTTCCTTAAAATTCGCTTTACCGCTACTCTCACCAAGCAGTCCAATCAGTTTTCATACTGCCATATTGCCAAAATAGGAAAGCTGTTGTTGAGACGGCAACTTGCCTCCTCACAAAGTTTAGATATATTAGAAGAAGCGAAGATGGCAACGGCTATTGCCAATATTACCTAAAGTATCAAGGTGTTTCCTAAAGTATCAATTCTGATGTTCTTTGGCCTCTAAGATCAACGCCATGTAAACCACAGAACGGGATCCAATGCGATATTTGTAAGAATGTCATGAAAAGAATTGCGTTCTTGATAAATAATCCAATGCGCATCTTTTAAGAACGAACAAAAAAAACGATTATGTTCCCATTTTCAACGATTTCAACGTGCTTATTTATCCAGTCCAATCATAAAAATCCATGGCATAGGAATGGGGAAAGTTGTTCCCTATAGGAAACGCCTTGTTCCAGAGTGAATCTAAAGTTCCAACTGCAGCAAATGTACCTTTCCAAAATGCCCCGATTCGCAAGAATTGCTAAACTTAAGAAAAAAATAAAGCCGAAAGTGTGTGTCCAAAACCCCGAAAAACACAATTTTTTTTTTGTTAATTTTCGTACAAATATCGCTATTGCTGTCAGAATAAGTAATTTTTGCAACTTACTGAATTTCAGAATTCATCTTTTGGAACAATCGTCTCAAAAATCTATCCTTCATCTACGACCAATTACGCAACGAACGAATTCGTGCCATGGCACTAATACTCGAATATTCACAGAGTGCTTACCATCCGTGCTTTCAAACGCTTTTCAAAAATGTGGTTACAGGTGAGTAATATCATTCAAATATTCACTGACATGCAAACTAAATCTTGCTATTAAATTTCCATAGCACTGGCTGAGTCGAAGGATATAACACTTTACCTGAATCCTCTTAAACGCCCACTTCAACATCTGGAGGAAATTGACTTTGCCGAATGCAAGCCACTGCTTATACCATTTATGAATACTGTCTGCACTTTGTGGGGGAACTCGCGATATTATTGTCAGTCCTCGAAGATAACAGTTTTATTGCAGGAGATATGCAATTTGATTATACATCAGGTGGGTTTTATTTATCCAATTTGTGTTTGCATGTTTATGCATTTGTTTATTTATTATAGGCTAAACGTTATCTGGATCCTTCGTCAATATTTCATAGTGATATCGATGAGGCTATGCAACGTCTGACGCTCTCCATACAAATACTCAAGTTCTTTCGCGAGCTTTATGATTATTACAAGGAACGTTTGGCCGAATTTTTTACAGAGCCCGAAGAGCGGCCACCGATTTTATGGACTTTTCATCCAAATTCAGTTTTCAAACGCTTTAATGCTTTTCTGGAACGTCTAACAACCATTCAATGGTAGGTCTCAAGTTGTATATTCCAGATATTCAGATATTTTCCAGATTAAAAATTTGCAATTATTTTAGGTTTTTCTTTACTGTGATTGAATTCCTGAAATTAGAGAAAGTCGAAATCGGTGGACTACGCGGTCGTCAACTGAGCACTCGTATTACCGACGTCTATGTAGAGTTTAATCAATACTTTACCGCTTTTGCTTCGAAAAGTTACGATGTGCTGGATCCGGATGATCATGAGTTCGATGAGGATTTTAAGGGCTTTCAAACACGCATACTTGACTTGGACATGAAATTGGCAGCCATTTTATGTCAGGCATTCGATGATTGTCACAACTTGGAGAGCATTTTCAAGGTATTTTGTATAGATACAATTCAAATACTGCTGAAACGTTACATCGCTAACTATGCTCACAGCTTATAAGCATTGTGGGCAGTGTTCTGGATCGACCCAAAATTAAAGAAGAGTTCACACAACGTTATGCCGAAATCGTGCGTATGCTTGATGAAGAAATGACGGTCTGTGAAACTATTTACGATACTCAAATGGACTTGAGAAAGCAGGGTGAAAATCTGTACCCGGACTATAATTGTCCGCCTGTGGCTGCTTTTATACGTTGGTGTCATCAGCTGGAAATACGCATTACTGGACCAGTTAAAAACTTCAAGGCTCTGCAACATGAGTAAGTATTATGCAAGATTTCCAATGAAACTTTACAAAACAATTACGCCTGCAGAATTGTGAATACTGAAAAAGCTCTGGAGATTGTAGAACGATACGAACGTTTAATGGAGAAACTTGGCGTATGTAAGACACAATATTTCGATGACTGGACTATGCAGTTGGCCGAGCTAATAGAGGAAAATTTAAAAAGATCGCTCATAGCGCGTGGTCCTCATAGTAACTCATTAATTTTAAACTTTAGCGCTGCTCTCTTCTCCATATTACGGGAGGTACACTATATGCAGCAAATGAAAATCGAGGGAATACCCGAAATTGCCATAGCCTTTGCTGATAAAAGCGATGTTTTTCGCTCGTATACATTAAATCTGGAAAAGACAATTGATTGGTATAACACAATACAAGAAGGCAGTTCACCGGTAGAACTGAAACTTATAGAGCCAGAGATAAAAATGATTGATGATTTGGTGAGAATCGGTGTGGACGAACTTGTTTGGAACTCTTCTGGTAAGCATATTATACATCTCGGAAAGTAGTTTTACTGCATGTTTCTGAACCATACAAAACAAAGTTAGCGAGCACCGTAATGGTAGGAATACTATAAGCCTTTTAATGGCGTTCAAAGCAACAACAACATGTTTCCGTAAATATGAGGTAGAGATGGGACACTATCGATAGTGTCACTCGATAATTATAACTATCCATACTATAATCGATAATAATCGTACTATCGAACAAAGTGAAATATGGCACACACAAAAGGGCACATTATTTAAATAAGTTCCATAGAGTAATTGGGAAAAATTCTTTATTATTAATAATAATAAAGAACCGATTAATTCATGCCATTGTAAATAGAGACCCTCTGAAAAGTACATCTTAAAAAACCAAAACTATTTATTCAACAATTAAAAATCATAAAAATATTATCTTGTTTTTTTTGCACAAGACCAACATGTCGATATTTCTAAGTATCAGTCGGGTCCTTAGTACCAAAACTATAAGGCCTCTTCTACTGAATATCCATCCTGTCATTTTCGGCAGAAGTGGCAGGAGTGCATAAACATTTATTGGCTAAATTTTGTAGTCCAACACAGTCCCTTGAAGTAATATTTTTTAATTGTTTATACTAAACCTCCAAAAGTTTAATGGATTTTCATTTTGACTGGTCAAATGAATGGAATGTCAAATATTACTGCTACCTAATTTTTAGAGATATCTTTTTCTGTTTTTTGCAACATGAATTTAATGAAATACGAAATTTGGGAAGCTTAATTCGTCTGTCTACTAACCGGAAATGCTGGACGTCTGTGGCAATCACTAAAGCTAATGCGGCATTAAATTTTGGTTTTTATGCGAAGTATTTTAATAAAAATTTGACTAACTATCGTTAGTGCCATCGAAAGTATACTTACTTCTATTATGGGGTCTAATGTTAAAAAAAAGCAAAGTAAATGTTGTCTTAAATCGGACAATCGGGATACGTTTTAAAACAATTCTTTTGATGTGTCCAACGATTTCGTCTGCTTTGGCAGACTGTCACAGGTGCCACTTAATCTATCAATCCTACCCGCTTTCATTTTGTAAACGGAAATATATATCATGTTTCACATGATATAGACTCTTACTACGATTAATTAGCTGGTCGTGCGCTGCTTAATGCGAGTAGAAAAATTCAGTGCAACTATTTTCCGACAGATTATTTAATATACCTATATTTGCCATTATATTATAATTACTTTCTCCCGTTTAGATATCACAACGTATTTGGAGAAACTGCGTAAGCCCGTAGCAGCGCTTCAAAACCGTATGGATCATACGCAGGGTAATTTGCGTCAAATAAGAAAAATCATGGGCGTTTGGGCCAAACAGCCCTTATTCGAGCGGCGTGATTGCAAAAGGGATACTGTACTCTCCATAGATGAACGGCCCGATCGTACAGCCAAGCGTTATGCTGAGATACAATCCGCATCTATTGAAATACACAATCTTTTACACGACAATATGATACAATTCGACATGGAGCAGAAACAGGACGATGGGGTCTGGCTAAGCTATGTCAACTTTGTGGACAATATTGTTTATGAGAATATATTACGTACGGTTGGTATAAGCGTGGGTTATTTAGCAGAAAATATGGATCCAGAAAATAACTATGCGCCGCTTTTTGAGTCCCGTTTGGAGCTGGTAGAGCCGAACCTAGTGTTTGTGCCTTCATTGGATCCTGAAGATCCTATGGGCTTCAATAACATGCTAATAGAGCTTATGCGCGACATCATGAAAATGGGTTCGCTTATCAAACGACTCAGCAATGAAAAACGCAGTTATGCAGAGATTATTAAAGAAAACCAGGACATCATTGATATGCGTCGTGAGATACTCAATGGCGTGGACTTGGTGATGGAGGAAGCTTCGCGCTTTTGCCGTCAGTTTGAGCGTTACTCTTATCTCTGGCTAGATGATCGTGAAGAGTGCATGGAGTATTTTTTGGAATATGGACGCATGCTTGATCCCGATGAAATCGAACTTTTACTTATGAATGAGTCTGTTGGTGCGCCGCAGCCTTGTAAGCCCACTATAGAAGCATTTCGAGAGCAAATCGATAACTATGAATCGCTGTTTAATGAAATCGAGGATATAGCTCCGTTTCAAGTGTTTAGTTCCTGGTTTCAAGTGGATGTGCGACCTTTTCGACAAGCTCTCTTGAATACCGTTTGCAAGTGGGGCAACATGTTCAAGATGCATCTGGTCACAACAGTTACTTCAACTCTTATGGATCTCAGCAATTTCATACGCAAAGCTGATGAGGGGCTACTGCAGACGGTGAAAGAAGGTGACTACGAAGGCTTGGTCAGCATTATGGCCTACCTAATGCAGGTGAAGGAACGCACAGCCAAGACAGATGATATGTTCGAACCCATGCAGGAGACCATACAACTGCTTAAGTATTACGACATGGACATACCGGAAGAAGTAAATGTGCTGCTGCAGGAGCTGCCTGAGCAGTGGGCCAATACAAAGAAGATAGCCTCAACCGTAAAGCAACAGGTGTCACCACTGCAAGCCACAGAGGTGGTTAGCATTCGCAATAAGATTGCACTATTCGAAACGCATATTCAACTGTTCCGGGAGGTCTTTAAGCTATACGATTTCTTTCGTTTCGACTGTTACAAGCCCTATTTGCTTATGGATCGCATTAATGATGACATGTTCTTGTGCGAGAGTGAAATGCGCGATATACAGGAGTCGGGTAGTCTCTTTGAAGTCAATATACCAGAGTTTAAGGTGCTAAGACAATGTCGCAAGGAATTGCGCATGCTCAAGGTAAAGAACTTCAAAAATTGTACAAATTTAAAGCAGTTTCTTGCATGGTTTTTTAATCTACCCTCACTAAGTTTATATTATGCATGCCACACAAGGAAAGCTAAGCTACTTTTTTACTATACTTTTTCTTCCATAAAAGAATATTAGAACTAATCCATTTTTTTTTTTTGATTTTTCGATTAATTGACAAACCTTAAAATAGCAACTTTGGGACTATGTGAATATTGTGCAAACCAGCATTGAGGATTGGAAGACGACACCTTGGCGCAAGGTCGATGTTGAAAACATGGATATAGAGTGCAAGAAATTCGCCAAGGATATACGTCTTTTGGATAAGGAAATGCGTGCTTGGGATACATTTATAAATCTAGAATCGACTGTTAAAAATATGTTGACTTCCTTGCGCGCAGTTGGAGAATTACAAAATCCAGCCATACGCGAACGTCACTGGAATCAACTAATGAACTCCACCAAGGTCTATTTTATTATACAATTACTAATCATATTTTAAAGCATATAGCGGAAATTTATCTAACATCTGGCATACTGTAAATAATGCATTTAAATTTCTGTTTACCTTACTAGCACCAGAGCTTTTCTTATCCTATCAACAGGTTAAAATGCTCTTCGAATTGTATAGCAATTTAAAATAATGATCTCTTTTTTTTTAAACTTTAATTTTTTTGGGGCCCATAAAGCTGTGCCTCAACAAAACTGTATAGTACTTGTAAATACCATTTCATTGCAGAACTTGGCCGCATTGCCCAAGGAAGTTACCGTAAGTCGTTTGTATATAAAACATACTTGTACATAACATCTAACGTATATAGCATATAGCGTTTAGCTCGAGTAGTAATCGAGTAGATCTTACTGCAAGCAAATTTGTATGCATCACTAATATATCTCATTCTCTTATAGGTTAAATTCATCATGGATCATGAGACAACATTGGCGGAATTGTTAGGCCTAAATCTTCATGAATGCGAGGAAGAGGTCAAGAATATTGTCGACAAGGCCGTAAAGGAGATGTCTATGGAAAAGATTTTGCGAGACTTGAACACAACATGGTCTGCGATGGAATTCGATCATGAACTCCATCCGCGCACTGGGTGTAATCTCCTAAAGGCTTCGGAAGAACTCATAGAGACGCTTGAAGATAATCAGGTTTGTCTACAAAACTTAATAACATCCAAGTACATCGCCCATTTCCTCGAAGAAGTGTCTACTTGGCAAAATAAGCTTATGATCGCCGATCAAGTGATAACCGTTTGGTTTGAGGTGCAACGCACTTGGACCCATCTTGAGAGTATCTTCATGAGTTCGGAAGACATACGCAAACAGCTGCCCGTCGACTCCGATCGTTTTGATAAAATCGATGCCGAATTTCGTATACTCATGGATGAGATGTCCGTCTCATCGAACGTTGTGGCATCGACTAATCGATCTGGGCTTATCGAACGCTTGGAGCATTTGCAAAAGGAGCTTACGCTATGCGAAAAGGCACTGGCAGAGTACTTGGAAACAAAGCGTTTGGCTTTTCCTCGTTTCTATTTTGTATCATCAGCCGATCTGCTAGATGTACTAAGCAATGGCATACAGCCCGATATGGTAACCAAGCACTTGACAAAACTATTCGATTCGATAGCACGTTTGAAATTTAATCGTGATAATGCCAATGAGATAGAGTCAGCTTCGGGCATGTATGCCAAAGATGGTGAATATGTTGAGTTCAATGAGCTGGCCAGCATTAGAGGTCCTGTTGAGGTCTGGCTGAATCGCATACAAGCGGCCATGCGTGCTACGCTAAGACATTATGTTACGGAAGCTGTGGTCGCTTATGAGGAAAAGCAACGTGAACAATGGTTATTCGATTATCCTGCACAGGTGTCACTCTGTGGATCACAAATCTGGTGGTCAACAGAGGTGAACATTGCCTTTAGCCGTTTAGAGGAGGGTTACGATAATGCCATCAAGGATTATTACAAAAAACAAATCTCACAACTCAGTTTACTCATAACACTGCTGTTGGGCGAGCTGACCAAGGGTGATCGTCAAAAAATTATGACGATTTGCACAATTGATGTGCATTCACGAGACGTGGTCGCTAAGATGATTCAGGCCAAATTGGATTCAGGTTCGGCTTTTATGTGGCAATCGCAGCTAAGACATCGATTCGATGATGTAGAAAAGGATTGCTTTGCCAATATTTGCGACGCTGAGTTCCAGTATTGTCACGAATACTTAGGCAATACGCCACGACTGGTCATAACGCCGCTCACAGATCGATGCTACATAACACTAACACAAAGCTTACACTTGGTAATGGGCGGGGGTCCGGCCGGCCCTGCTGGTACGGGCAAAACAGAGACAACTAAAGATTTAGGTCGTGCCATCGGCATTATGGTGTATGTCTTTAATTGTTCCGAACAAATGGATTATCAATCGTGCGGAAATATTTATAAAGGGCTGGCACAAACGGGTGCTTGGGGTTGCTTTGACGAGTTTAATCGTATTACGGTCGAGGTCTTGTCGGTGGTGGCAGTACAAGTGAAGTCTGTACAGGATGCAATACGTGATAAAAAAGAGACTTTCAACTTCATGGGCGAGATGATAACATGTGTTCCAACGGTAGGCATATTTATAACCATGAACCCGGGTTATGCCGGACGTACAGAGCTTCCGGAGAATCTAAAGGTACTACAAACTCAAGCCAATTAATAGCAAATTAATAAACAATATTTAACACCAAGGCGCTCTTTCGTCCCTGCGCCATGGTTGTACCCGATTTTGAGCTAATCTGTGAGATCATGCTGGTTGCTGAGGGTTTTCAAGATGCTCGAGTGCTGGCACGCAAGTTTATTACACTTTATACGCTCTGCAAGGAGTTGCTTTCTAAGCAAGATCATTATGATTGGGGACTACGTGCTATCAAGTCTGTACTTGTGGTAGCGGGTTCTCTTAAGGTTAGCATGAGGAGCACTACTTTGCCGTGTTTCCAATTAATTCATTTTTATTTGCAGCGCGGCGATCCTGGCCGTCCAGAGGAAGAGGTGCTTATGCGTGCACTTCGCGATTTTAATATACCAAAAATCGTAACCGACGATATGCCGGTGTTCATGGGTCTCATCAGCGATCTGTTTCCCGCTTTGGATGTGCCTCGCAAACGTGATCAGGATTTTGAACGCACCGTAAAACAAGCTGCCTCCGATTTGCTACTACAACCCGAAGATAATTTCATACTAAAGGTGGTGCAACTGGAGGAATTGTTGGAGGTACGTCATTCTGTCTTCATCGTTGGCAATGCTGGCACTGGTAAAACACAAGTGTGGAAGACGCTGCTGCGTACCTATCAGAACATCAAGCGAAAGCCCATTTTCAATGACTTGAATCCCAAAGCGGTGACCAATGATGAACTTTTCGGCATTATCAACCCGGCGACGCGTGAGTGGAAGGATGGACTGTTTTCGGTATTGATGCGCGATCAAGCAAACATAACGGGTGATCAGCCTAAATGGATTGTGCTCGATGGTGACATTGATCCCATGTGGATCGAAAGTCTTAATACCGTCATGGATGATAACAAAGTCTTAACTTTGGCCAGTAATGAGCGCATAGCATTGACACCCTCCATGCGTTTGCTCTTCGAGATTTCCAATCTGAGAACAGCAACACCGGCTACTGTGTCTAGAGCGGGCATCTTATACATAAATCCACAGGACTTGGGTTGGAATCCGTAAGTTGATGCAAACCAATCAAAGTTAAACCAACTAAACCTATTGACCTTTGCCCCACACGCACCACAGCTATGTGACAAGTTGGGTTGAAACTCGAAAAATACCTGCCGAAAAGTCCAATTTGGTCATGTTATTCGACAAATATATTCCTTCCTCCTTAGAGACGATACGCGTGCGTTTTAAAAAGATCACGCCTATCGCCGAAATGGCACATATACAAATGCTGTGCCACCTATTGGACTGTTTTCTAGTACCAGCGAACACGCCAGCCGATTGTCCAAAGGAATGGCATGAGTTGTACTTCGTTTTTGCTTGCATTTGGGCGTTCGGTTCGGCCATGTTCCAGGATCAAGCCATTGATTATCGTGTGGAGTTCAGCAAATGGTGGGTAAATGAGTTCAAAACTGTTAAGTTTCCAGCAGGTAAGTAGCATTGCATAATCCTAATCGTTGGACCAAAAAACTCAATGTGTAGTATTTTACTTAAACACAAGGCGGCACTGTCTTTGATTACTTTTTGGATAGCGAAACCAAAACATTTGTATCCTGGACTGAAAAGATCACAAAGTTTGAGCTTGATTCGGATCTGCCATTGCAAGCTGTACTAGTGCACACCTCGGAGTCTATACGTCTGCGATTTTTCCTAGACATACTTATGGATAAGAAGCACCCGGTGATGCTAGTGGGCAATGCCGGCTGTGGCAAGACTGTTCTAGTCAACGAAAAGCTCCAATCGCTTTCTGAGAATTACGCTGTCACCACAATACCATTCAATTACTACACTACATCCGAAATGTTGCAAAAGATTTTAGAGAAGCCGCTCGAGAAAAAGGCTGGTCGCAACTACGGACCCCCGGGCAATAAAACTTTAATATACTTTATCGACGACATGAACATGCCCGAAGTGGACTGTTATGGCACTGTGCAGCCGCATACTTTAATGCGTCAGCATATGGACTATGGCCATTGGTATGATCGCAACAAGTTGACTCTTAAGGATATACACAATTGTCAGTATGTAGCCTGCATGAACCCCACATCGGGCAGCTTTACCATCAATCCACGTCTGCAGCGTCACTTTTGTGTCCTAGCTGTTAGTTTTCCGGGCGCAGAGTCAATTACGGTCATGTATTCGGCTATTCTATCACAGCACTTTGCCAATGCAGAGCAGAAGTTCAATCCAATAGTAACGCGCATGACGCCCAATATTGTGGCAGCGACTATTGCGCTACATAACAAATGTCTACAGGTGTTCCTTCCAACAGCCATAAAGTCACATTATATCTTCAATTTGCGCGATATCAGTAATGTATTCCAAGTAAGCATTTTTTCAAACCAATAACATTGTAGAACACTAGAATAGAATCCTATAAAATATTTTCTTTAGACAAGTGTAAAGAAGAACAAAATAAATTGATCAAGACATGTCCGCCAGTCAGTCTTACCATCAGAATAAAAGTTAGATTAGGTTAGAGCGGCAGTCCGGAGTTACCGTCCCAAATCACTTAGGCCAAAGAGTTGGCCCTTTGTGATACCACAGTAGTTGACCTTTCACCAGCTTTCCCCAATCAGAGTGCCCTCTATATGTACCAAAGTCACACAATCATTCGGTGGCCTAAATAAACTTCAAAAGACATTTTGGCCTTTGCTCTGAGAGCTTGGATAAGTCATTTTAGAAGTATGGTTTGAGGAATCGATCTCTTGTCCAACACAGTCCAGGGCAGTGAGAGATGAAGTGTTCCACCGTCTCCAGCTCCTCCTCATCGCCATAATTTCTACAGAAGTCATGTTTACGTGCGTTGAGCCTTGATCCACAAATTCCCACCAGCCAGTATCCGGTAATTTCTCAAAGTAGATAATTTTTGTTTAAAGTTATTATACATATAATTACTGAATAATGTGAGGATACGATAGATACCACATCATTCCTAAGCTTTACGTAAAATCACCCGATAATGTGCTAGGTATAAAGGACTTTGCTGGACTGACGGTTGCTTAAGAAATTGTTTTTTTCCAATAATGTAAAGGACTTTGTCAGGGCTCAAAAATTCGTTTTTCCAGTCAAAATGTGCAATTAAACATTTTAGATATATATCAAACGCTTCATATAATTGCTTGCAGGGTCTGCTCTTCAGTTCCACTGATTGTCTAACAGGATCTACAGATCTTATACGTTTGTGGCAACACGAGACACAGCGTGTGTACTCTGACAAGCTAACCGATGATAAGGATATCGATAGCTTTACCAAAATGCAGCATGACATTGTTAAGAAATCGTACGAGGAAATAGATGAATCTGTAATATTCGACAAGCCGAATATCTATTGTCATTTCGCTGGAGGAATTGGTGATCCTAAGTACATGCCCATCAAGGGTTGGCCTGAGCTTCACAAACTCCTTCAGGAAGCAATGTCATCGTATAATGATCTGGTCGCTGCCATGAATCTGGTGTTATTCGAAGATGCGATGATGCACGTATGCAGGTGAGTCCACATCATTCTGTTAAAACGATTATGAATAATAATTGCATCCCACATATGCCACACAGAATCAATCGCATATTAGAATCACCGCGTGGCAGTGCTTTATTGGTTGGTGTTGGTGGCAGTGGCAAACAATCTCTAGCGCGCTTGGCAGCGTTCATATCCAGCTTGGAGGTCGTGCAGATACAGCTGAAGAAGGGCTATGGCGTCAATGATTTGAAGGTGATTGATTAAAAATTGTTTTGAATTATTTATTAACAATATGATTAACGTTGGCAGAACGAGTTTTCCGGTTTATATCTGAAGGCTGGCCTTAAAAATGTCGGCACTATGTTCCTTATGACAGATGCGCAAATTCCTAGCGAGGATTTTCTTGTCTTAATCAACGATATGTTAGCCACTGGCGAGATTCCAGATCTATTTCCGGATGACGAAATCGAGAACATAATCGCTGGTGTGCGCAATGAGGTCAAAGGCGCTGGGTTGGTTGATACGCGAGAAAACTGCTGGAAATTTTTCATCGATCGTGTGCGCAAACAACTAAAAATAGTTCTGTGCTTTTCACCAGTGGGTTCAACATTGCGTGTGCGATCGAGAAAATTCCCGGCCATCATCAATGCAACATCTATCAATTGGTTCCACGAATGGCCTCAAGAGGCACTCATATCAGTTGCTATGAACTTTTTAGCCCAAAACAAGGTTCTTCCCGAAACCCATCGCGATTCCGTGGCCAAATTCATGGCCTATGTGCACACCTCGGTCAATAGCACTTCAAAAGTTTATTTACAGAATGAACGTCGCTACAACTATACGACTCCTAAAAGCTATCTCGAACAGATAAATCTTTATTTGAAGCTACTTAACCATAAAAATCAGGACTTGCAGAGTAAGATTGTGCGTTTGGAAAACGGCTTAGAGAAGCTGCGCTCCACAGCTGTGCAGGTCGCCGATCTAAAGGTGAAGCTCGCTGTGCAGGAAATCGAACTGAAGGAAAAGAACGAAGCCGCTGATGCTTTAATTGAAATTGTGGGCATTGAAACGGAGAAAGTGCAAACGGAAAAGGCTGTGGCCGATGAGGAGGAAATGAAGGTTGCTTTGATAGCGGACGAAGTAACAAAAAAACAACGCGATTGCGAGGAGGATCTCTTGAAGGCGGAACCGGCTCTGATGGCGGCCCAGGAGGCTTTGAATACATTAAACAAAGCTAATTTAACTGAGCTTAAGAGTTTTGGTTCCCCACCAGGTGCTGTAACAAATGTAACCGCTGCAGTTATGGTTCTATTAGCTCCTGGCGGCAAGCTGCCCAAAGATCGTTCCTGGAAGGCAGCTAAAATAGCCATGGCAAAAGTCGACAGTTTCTTAGACGGTTTAATCAATTATGACAAAGAAAACATTCATCCAGAAATTATAAAAGCCATACAGCCCTATCTCAAAGATCCAGAATTTGAACCGGAATTTGTGCGTTCAAAATCAGGCGCAGCGGCTGGTCTCTGTGCTTGGGTCATAAATATAATCAAATTCTTTGAAGTCTACTGCGATGTGGAGCCCAAACGAAAGGCTTTGGCAGCCGCCAATGCGGAGCTGGCAGCAGCCCAAGAAAAACTGGCAGGCATAAAGCGCAAAGTTGCCGTAAGTAGTATATCCTTCGAGAGCAGGCTGATAAGTAATCTGGATAGCAATAAAGGGACCTCTAGATCCTCTTTATAGTCATTAGGCATTTATCTCGCTCAAGTCGAATTTTTTAATTCAGGGAGGTTGAGAAACCCATTCTTATTCTTGATAAAAAAAAAATTAAATGCTACGTCTCTTTGTTGTTATCTTATTTGTTACCCAAAGTTATGAAATAGCTTAGGAGACTCTCCTTATTGCGAAGATAAAATTTATTACTTCTTTGAGAGCCTTTCACGATCAGGATTCATCCAACCACTTGATTTTTTTCAGAACAGTTCTCTACCAACTCCTGTAGAAACTATCCAGTTTGATACAAGTGTCTTATTTCTCAACAATTATCTTATAGAGAAATGCTTGCTAGCTTGGTTTCCCGACTATCCCGATTACTTTTCATACCTTCCTTGAGTTTTTCTCAGCATACTAAAGTATATTTTGACCCACAGAGCCTCGAGGAGCAACTGGCCAAACTTACAGCTGACTTTGAAAAGGCAACAGCGGATAAATTGCGTTGCCAGCAGGAAGCGGATGCCACTCAAGCGACCATCGCCTTAGCCAACCGGTTGGTGGGCGGCCTTGCCAGTGAAAACGTGCGTTGGGCTGAGGCTGTCAATAAGTAAGTATTATTAAATCTTCCAAATATAAAAGTGATTTATTTTTAAAAACACTTTACAAGTTATGGCAGAAGAACGGAAAATATCAATCTTGAGGATTTCGATTATAAAAAATCTTGAAATATGCTTTCGTAGTCTCCATTTATGCCAAAAATCTTTTTTTTTAATTTTCAATCTTAATTAATTTTTTTTCTAAAATTCTTATGCCAAAAATTTGTTATGATTAAAGGCTTTCAATGCTTTATTAAAACTTTTTGGTCTTGTTTGAAAATAATGAAACACAATTCGCAATTTACATTTTTTACATATATTTTTTTTATTATTATAACTCAATTTATTTTAAGAACTTTAATGTCTATAGAGTTAGGTTCTGAAATGGCCTTATCGACTTGTAGGTTATATGGGTTATACGAGGGGTGTTCAAAAAGTAAGGCGACTTGTCAAATTTCGCGGGCAACGTATTTTCGATTATCCATTTTTTTTGTTTCGTTGTGTTGGTACACTCTTCCCGAAAATCTGTACCAAATTTCAAGTGAATGACATTTTTTGTTTGGCTGTGAGAGGCGTTAAGGTTATACGTGTTTTGCGTGCTCTAAATGATAATCTATTTCTATTTATTAGCTTCGTCAAGCAAGGGATTACACTTCCCGGCGATATTCTACTCATTACCGCCTTCATTTCCTATGTCGGCTGTTTTACGAAAGGATTTCGCATCGATCTGATGCAGAAGATGTGGACACCTTTTCTGAAGAGCATTGATCCCCCCATACCCACAACTGAAAATCTAGATCCCCTTTCGCTGCTAACAGACGATACCACAATAGCAATTTGGACCAATGAGGGATTGCCAAGTGACCGCATGTCAATAGAAAACGCTACAATCCTGTCCAATTCCGATCGTTGGCCTCTTATGATTGATCCCCAATTGCAGGGTGTTAAGTGGATTAAGCAAAAGTATGGTGAAGATCTTAAGGTCATACGTTTAGGTCAACGCAGCTATTTGGATATCATAGAAAAGTCTATAAACACTGGCAGCAATGTGCTGATTGAAAATATTGATGAGAACTTAGATCCGGTTTTGGACTCTTTGCTCGGGCGCAATCTTATAAAGAAGGGCAAGTAAGTCTTATTGAGTTAGCAAACTACAGTTTATGGGAAATATTTAAAATAAAATTATTTTAAACGCAGAGCTATTAAGATCGGAGACAAGGAGGTCGAGTACAACTCTAACTTTCGTTTAATTTTGCACACCAAACTAGCGAATCCTCATTACAAGCCCGAGATGCAAGCACAAACTACACTTATAAACTTTACGGTGACTCGGGACGGTCTAGAGGATCAACTGCTAGCGGAAGTAGTGAAGGCTGAACGTCCCGACTTGGAAGACTTAAAAGCCGAACTTACCAAGCAGCAGAACGACTTTAAAATTATGTTAAAAAAATTGGAAGATGATCTACTTTCACGCTTGTCTTCTGCGGGTGAAAATATTTTAGGTGACACTGCTTTAGTGGAGAATCTGGAGACAACCAAGAGTACTGCATCGGAAATTGAGGAGAAAGTTGCCGAGGCAAAGATAACATCTAAGGAAATAGACAAAGCTCGGGAATATTATCGGCCTGCCGCGGCCCGAGCTAGTCTACTGTACTTTATTTTGAATGAGCTGAATACTATAAATCCCATCTATCAGTTTTCCTTAAAGGTAATCAAACATTGGTCATCAAGTATAATTCTTTAATTATAGTTTTCTTATATCGCAGGCTTTTAGTGTGGTGTTCCAAAAGGCCATTGCCAAGGCTGAACCAGGCGAAACATTGGATTTGCGTGTCTCTAACCTGATCGATTGCATAACGTATTCGGTCTTTCAGTATACTTCGCGTGGTCTTTTCGAATGCGACAAACTCATCTTTGCTTCACAAATGACTTTTCAGGTAGGCTTGGTAGCTACTATTGGTTATTAGAGAGTTGAGTTCATTTTTTTTGGATTTGTAGATACTGCTTATGAACGAGGAAGTGACATCTGCGGAACTGGACTTCCTACTCCGCTTCCCGATCAAACCGCATGTGACAAGTCCAGTAGACTTTCTCTCAAACCAATCGTGGGGCGGAATATGCAGTCTAGCGTCCAAGGATGAGTTTCGTAATCTGGATCGGGATATTGAAACTTCATCGAAACGCTGGAAGAAACTTGTGGAATCGGAGTTACCGGAGAAAGAGAAATTTCCGCAGGAATGGAAAAACAAGACAGCACTACAAAGGCTCTGCATGATCAGAGCTTTAAGACCCGATCGCATGACTTATGCTTTGGCGTAAGTATTAGCCCAGTATGTAAACGACTGACGTCTTATATGTTTGCTCCACAGGGACTTCATTGAAGAAAAACTAGGCTCCAAGTACGTGGAGAGTCGAGCTATGGAATTCGCAAAATCATATGAGGAAGCGAGTCCCTCAACGCCCATCTTCTTTATACTGTCTCCAGGCGTAAATCCCCTCAAAGACGTCGAAGCTTTAGGCAAACAATTGGGCTTCACCATGGATTTGGCCAACTTTCATAATGTTTCCTTAGGTCAGGGTCAGGAATCTATTGCCGAAGCGGCAATGGATACAGCAGCAAAGAATGGCCACTGGGTAGTGCTGCAAAACATACATTTAGTTCGCAAATGGTTGCCAGTTTTGGAAAAGAAATTAGAATACTATGCAGAAGGCTCTCATGCGGATTATCGCATGTTTTTAAGTGCAGAGCCAGCTTCAACTCCTTCGGCCCATATTATACCACAGGTAAGTGCTGTTAAAACATAAACAAATTTACATCATCATTAAAATTTCATAATATTTTAGGGCATCTTGGAGTCTTCCATAAAAATTACCAATGAACCGCCGACGGGCATGCTGGCAAATCTTCATAAAGCTCTTGACAACTTTACACAGGAAACCTTAGAAATGTCCGGCAAGGAGGCAGAGTTCAAAGCTATACTCTTTTCCTTATGCTACTTTCATGCCGTAGTGGCAGAGCGTCGAAAGTTCGGTCCACAAGGTTGGAACAAAATCTATCCCTTTAATGTTGGCGATCTAAATATTAGCGTCTCTGTGCTGTACAACTACCTGGAGGCCAACGCTAAGGTGCCCTGGGAGGATCTGCGCTATCTGTTTGGCGAAATTATGTATGGTGGTCATATAACTGATGACTGGGATCGCCGTTTGTGTATTACCTATTTGGAGGAATACATGCAACCAGACTTAGTAGACGGTGAACTCTTCTTGGCACCCTTTTTTGCGGCACCACCAAATACGGACTACCTGGGGTATCATACATACGTGGATGAAATGATGCCAGCCGAGTCGCCCTATCTTTATGGCTTGCATCCAAACGCCGAAATTGGATTTTTGACCACACGTGCGGAAAATATATTCCGCACTGTTTTCGAAATGCAGCCACGGGATGCAGGTGCCGGTGGCGGAGCAACAGTCACGCGTGAGGACAAAGTTAAGCAAATTGTTGACGAGATTATAGAAAAATTACCGGAGGAGTTCAACATGGTTGAAATAATGAACAAAGTAGAGGAGCGAACTCCTTATGTGATCGTAGCGTTTCAGGAATGTGAACGAATGAATTATTTGACTAGCGAAATGAAACGTAGCCTTAAAGAATTGGACTTGGGCCTAAAGGGTGAATTAACAATTACATCGGATATGGAGGTGCTGGAGAATTCATTATTTTTGGATCAAGTACCACCCATTTGGACCTCGCGTGCCTATCCATCGCTATTGGGACTCAACAATTGGTTTATCGATCTATGTTTGCGGCTGAGAGAGCTGGAGACCTGGTCAACCGATTTTGTGGTAAGATTCAGTTTATTCGTATGTGCATTTTTATCTTGTAACTCTTTATTTATTTCTATGCATTTATTAATAATACTAAAAATATATTTTAGTATCTAATAAAATTTTGTTTATATCATATTATTTAAAAATATATAGTAAATAGCTTAAAAAATATTTAAAACACCAAAAATGCAAAATATATCCTTCAGGAACTAGCTTAAACTTAAATTAAAAATTTGAAAAGACTATGCCTAAAAAATCTCATTATAATTAAAGACCTTTTATTTTAAAAGGCCAAAAAACACCGGCACGTCAGGGCTCTGACATAACCTCAAAAAACCACAACAAATTTTATTCGAGTCCGGGGGTCAGAACATGTTTACCATATGTTTTTGTGGTCGCTGAATCCAAATCCGTCGTCCAAAAAACAATAGCATGTCAGGTTGTTGACAAAATATACCATTATCTAAGATATAACGCTTCAACGTTTTGACTTTAGCCGTATATTGAACAAAAATAAGTTCAACGGCATGTTTTGAAGGTTATGTCAACAACCTGAGAGACCTATGGAGAATATTGTGATTATTCCTATGATGTTTAGCGATCGGTTCATAGATCACAAATTTAAACTTGACGCTTTATGGCTTATTTAAAAAAAATGTGTTTTAACTTTTTAAGTAATTGTAACTTCTGAACATTTTTATACCTTTTTGTAGATATTATTAATTATTACGCAATAATTAACACAATTTTAATAAACAATGTATTAAGTAACCTTTCTCAGAAAAAATTATTGGGTAATGTAAGAACTTAAGTTTTTGCATTTTAAGACCCCAACACTATAAACCTAAATATTTTTTTTTTAACTTTTGGGGGTTTAAAGATTACTAGTAGAAAAGCGTATCTTAAATCTCTTTTATTTAATTAACATTGTCAATATTATTAAAAACTAAATAAATAAAAATTAGAAACAGTCATGTGGACTGTTTCCGCACTTATGGAAAGCAGCTTTGATTAACAAAACATATTGACTTATTTTTTTTAGCTTCCATCTTGTGTTTGGCTAGCCGGATTCTTTAATCCCCAATCTCTACTGACAGCCATTATGCAAAGCACTGCGCGTCGAAATGAGTTGCCGCTGGACAAGATGTGTCTGCAATGCGATGTGACTAAAAAACAAAAGGAAGACTTCACGTAAGTTTCAAAGCACTAAATAAAGCACAAAGAATCAGAAGAAATTATAGAATACAACCGTAAATTTAATTGACTTTAGCTCTGACCCCTACGCTCTTACGTAGCGTATCATATAGAAAAAGATGGCATACATTAAACGCGGCTGGGAGCGACTTTGTAATACCCTGTACCATCACATTACAATCTGCTACGATATCTTCATAACACATTTTTTTTACGGATCGGTTTTTCGGCAGCTTTATAATAAACGGATCAACGGATTTTGATTAAATTTACTCTAGCAAGCTTCCGAGTGCCAAAGAGAAACAAATAATAGCCAATTATTCAGCAAAAATTATTTTTTGACCGATAGATCCGCTTTATGATTTAGTTATACGGTACAGTGCAGGGGAACTTTTAAAAAAATTACAAACACTAAATTTGGTCACGATATCGTCATAGACAAACAAAAAGGATTCGAACTTTGGCCCGAAAAAACTTCCGACTTCTAAATATAACGTAATAGCTTATATCATCTAAACTTTATCATCTAAAACTTTTGGGCTTTTTCGAGGTCCTCTAAAACTTCCCTATGGGAGCTATATATTATATATATATATATAAAAAATTAAATGAAATACTACTTCCATGACAATATAAGGCATCTAATCTAAAAGTTTGGTTGGTCCAGGTCATACCATCTCTGAGATCTAGGACAGTAATAGAGACAGATGGACATCCACTTCTCTTGTCAGAGGATTATACTTTAGGTAACTTTGGGGGAGGTCTCCATCTGTGTGTTATATTAATTTTCGTCTGCCACAAACTGGAAATAATGTGGCAACGCTTCGGCCCGAATGTTGAATACGCTGCATTCACCTTTTGAATTTTTTTTATTTTATTATATTGTTGTATTTAAGGAAAATAGTGAACGGGGTTAGGAAGGACTGGAAGATGCTTTTTGAAATAAAATACAGTTTTCTTTTTTTGATGGGCATACTACTACATTTGGTGGCTTTAGCTTTTAAATTGCTAAAACAAATTTTATATATTGCTACAGTTCATAAAGAGGTTGACATACAAAAACTTTGGAAGCTACCTTCAGCTATGACTATTTCAAATTGCAACCGTGTGCTCATTACAATGAGGGTTTAACATTTTCCTACGGAGATCCAGGAAAGATATTGACTCTGTTTATGGTTCCAAAGCTACGCGAGATTATATTAATAACCATTTTGGTCGAAAGCACTTGTGTTACGCATCTTTCTTGTTGTTTAGATTTCAAAAACCTATAGTACCACTCACTCTGTGAGTAAAGAGTATAAATATGGTGTACTATATGCTTTAACTGATTTATGCGTCGATCTGCTTGCTGGCTGTAGCTCTTTATCTGGATTGCACAGGCGTATACCAGCTCTAGTTCAAATTCCAAGTATGCCATATCAGAAAACCAATTCTTAAGTTACTTTTCGCATACCCTGCATAAAACAATGGAAACGACTGCAGTTGGGAATAATAAATCTCCCATTCTTCCTTATTTTTAGAAACTTTATTCGATATTTAGGTTGTCCTTGAAAATAATTATTTTTTCTAATCTATTTTTCTATGCAAATAACTAAGAAAGAGGCATCATGAAATAGTGAAAAAAAAGGGGGAACTTAATTTAAATAAAGAAATAGAGCCTAAAATGATTATCTGACAAAATTGCATGCTCCTCGATCCTAATGTCTGCCCTCAGAATATTCAGGTTCCACTATTATAGTCAGGACAGTCTGACTTCGAAAAGATCTCTGAAGCGGTTCGGCGTTGGCGAGACCCATCGCCAATCTGTTCTATGTAGTGACAAGGAAAAAACATATGGAAACGATAAGCATGCTTATTAATTTATAGTTCACGTAACTCTCATCTCAGATCATAAGAGAAGTCGAACAAAAAATACAAATTTAAAATTTCTAGCAGTTGAATTCTGTTGAATGTTGCTTCGCCTTCGTAAAAAGTTTTCGATCTTTATTCTGCAAGAAGTCACGAAAACCGTTTCGGGCCTTTCGTCATCATACTCGAAAAAACATGGGCCGTTAATTTGGATGAGTGTTTACCTAATGCGAAAATATTACGACTATAGTTTCAGGAGCAAACGACAAACATGCGAATTTTGTAACAAACACATTCTTTTGACCGATCAGTCCTATAGGGGCTATATGATCAAATCAACCGATTTTGAACAAATTTGGCACAAAAACTTGGTTACGATAACTTTATAAACAAACCAATTATCTATCTAAAACTTTTTTTTATTTACGTCCTCTGAAACACATCTGGAAGCTTTATAATATAACCAACGATATTAAAACAATAAAATAAACTTAACTCTCCTCAGATCTAATATTACCATTTCTGAGATCTAGGCATTACATAAATTTTTGGCTTGCACAAACTTAATATACCTTTTGTACCATAAGGTGCAGGGTATAAAAAATCAATTTGTAGCCCATCTCTGAATGGAGCAAAATTGTGCGAATTTTTCTGTGATGTCATGACAATATGATATATAAGTGCCCAAATTTGCATAAAATATATTTTACATAATATTTGTTTTGCTTAGAGTTAGATGTTACATTTTTTTAGCTGAGATAGAAATATTTTAAAAGTTATAAATTACAATTTTTAAGGAAAGTAAATTCAAAAACCTTGGTTCAAGGACAAAAAAAATAAATTTACATAAGAAAATTCAAGGACAAAAAATTAATAAATTTACATAAGAAAATTAGTTTTATATGGTAATCATTAATGTTTGAGTTTTATTGATTTTAAAATTAAATTTTCTTGTTGTTTGGGATATAAGTTTATTGAATATTCCCTTTTATATGTAAATTTTTAGTTAGGGAGGTTCAACAACTTCGTCAATATTTTGTTTTGCGGCTTTTTTTAATGATTTTTTGAACTACTTCCCCAAACGTCGCAGCCGTATAACATAAATGGTAAAAAAATTGTTTGATAGATAAGGGATCATTTATAAACTACGTGACGCTTCAAGGGCGGTCTGACAAAGCGTCACGAGACACAAAAATCAAAAAAAAAATCTTCAAAAATATTCTGTTACTGTGTCACAATTAATTAATTAATGGATGATCCCAGATAAGGTTGTTGTCCATAGAAAGTTGTGATTTTTGGTTAATGAAAGGATATATAGTTCGTATAGTAATATTGAGTTTGTTTAATTTTATGCTGATATGATTAAAGAAGTTTTTCACCCAAAATAATGCGCAGATATCTCACAGAGTCTTCCCATTTAATGAATGTGTTATACGTGTTTAACATTGGGATTAGGTCCTTTTTGGACCGTCCTATGCAGTATTCCGGTATGAGCAATCTCGGCAAGTGCGTTTGAAATATTTCAAAATTGATGGAGATAGGCGGATTATTTTAAATAATGGTCAGTTTGGCCATCTCTTCAGCTCTTCACAAATCTAAAGTGAAGTTCCTCAAGCACCATTCAAATTCATTTATTTTGTAAATCGTGATCGATTAACTCGAGCAGCTACACTCCACATTTGTATGGTGCATCTTCAAGTCGGTGTCACTAAATACTTTCTGGGGTCTTCCCCGATTTTTTTTAGATGTTAGCAGCAACTTAGCCTACCTCTTACCCTTCGGTTGCAGTGTATTATATTGAAACAGTGTAAACATGATGTTACATGGCACAGCTGCACATCGCGCCATTAAACGGGCAACGGCTTCGTATGTGTTCTTAAAATAGCTCTCAGTGCTATTGTAGTATTTCATAAGAGTTAATTTTAAAACAACACATCAAGTATAAATAGCAGTTATTAATAGCCTCTTAATGGCAGCTTAACAGCATCCCATTTACTGCGATTATCTACGAATGCCGTCTTGTAGATTTAGCGATTGCCTATTAAATGGCGCCTAAGGTTTGACCGACAAAGTATTCGTCGCACGTTTTATTTGGCGTCACTCTTGATTAAACAATAGATGGATCTTGGTCGTGTTTTCGCTAGGTGTCTGAGACACCCGCCTGGTTAATTGTTTTGCTTAACCAATTGAACAATTAAAAGACGACGGGGAGGTGCTTGATGCTTGATAAATTATCTAACTTTTTTTGTTTGACTATCTCTGACCATTTATTGTCTCTACATAATTGCAGTACGGCACCCCGCGAAGGCGCCTACGTACATGGCATATTTATGGAAGGCGCCAGATGGGATATACAGCAGGGCATTATCATGGAATCGCGTCTCAAAGAACTATATCCATCAATGCCAGTCATCAATATTCGAGTGAGTTGCAAATGTTAACGAAATCAATTGTATATTCAATGGCTTTGCATTTGGAACGGATCTGTGGCGACTGAGAAGCGGCGCATGTTTGCATAAATCTAAAAGCTTCAAGCTTCTAAATAAGTAATCTATCTACATGGTTTTGTCTACTTTTTTTTTTGCAGGCCATTACCCAAGATAAGCAGGACTTACGCAATATGTACGAGTGCCCGGTCTATAAGACACGCACTCGGGGACCAACCTATGTGTGGACCTTTAATCTCAAGACCAAAGATAAACCAGGCAAATGGACCCTGGCCGGCGTGGCTTTGCTGTTGCAAACATAAACAGCGCGCCATTCCCAATATTACTCACTATTTATTCTATTTGTTAAACTGTTTATTCCTTTTATCCTAAGTAGTATATTGAATCTTTAGCACAAATGTTAGTTTTAATAATATTGCAAATTTTTTCGCTTTAATGAAAAACACGTTATCGTAGATTTGCCTTAGGCGCACTAGCAATAAAACCAAAAGCCAATTAATGTGTTTATTACTAGGGTGGTGTAAGGTGGAACCGATTTGATACAGATGAGGTCGGTTCAATTAACTGGAATTTAATATAATATAATGAATTAATTTGAATAGTATATGCAAAATGAATTTATTTCAGTGCTGAAAATATGTTTATCCCTTGCACACTGGTCACGAAATGTCAAATTAAGTTACTTTATTTGGTAAAACATTAGATATTTTTATGCCCTGAACTTAGGGAAAAAAACAATTTCAGATTTTGTACACCAGTATTTCCAGTTTAGGATCAGTCATGTCCGTCTCTCTATCTGCGAGTATAAATATCTAGATCTCGGAAGTCGCAAGGAAATCTGCCTTCGATTGTCTGTAACAAAATTTCTAAACTTGACTGCAATACATTTTACGGTTGTTTCCACTACAGTCCTGATAGATTAAATATTTTTATTTTGTTAATTTAAAGATATCATCTTTTAGCCCATGGTATTCATCATTTTTTCTAATGTTTTAAGCATTTTTAAATATTTAGCGATCAACTATTCCCAATTGTGTTAAAAGAATAATTAAAAGGCAAAATAAATTATTTTATATTACTAACACTTAAGAGACCTGACAAATTTTAATTTAACATTATTATCTAAGTTTAAGTATTTTATAAATATGTAGTTTTTTTTCCCCTTTTTCCCATGGACCCGGAGCTCTCGGAGGGGCCCGGACTTTAGAGTCTTTCGGAAAGTTTGCATTATTATGATTTTATCAAACCATCAATTCTCTCAGAAATGCTTTCTGCACTTTTTTTTCTATTTTGATCTCACACTTTTTAACAATTGACTATATCATATAGCTCCCACAGGACCGATCAGCCAAAATAACTTTTTAAAATAAAAAAGAATATTAGAAAAATTTAACAACAAAACGACATTCCGACTTATGCATAACCTGTATCCTTCTTAGTTTCTCTTGAATTTGGTAAATAAAATTACAACATTTATATATTTTTATTCCCACTCGACTTTGAGAAACACAAATTGAAATGGTCGCATGGAACTTACCCACGAAAATAGGGTTTTTTGACAATCGTACAGTTCACTTTTATGTCACATGCACTTGTGTGCACAGCAACAGACACGAGGCGGCACTGCTGAAGCGTTGTGACGTCACTGCGCCACTCACTCAAACAAAAACTAAGATGTGAGTGTATTTCGTGCAGACCACCACAGCTTTATAGTAAGTAAACGACTTCTATATCGAAAATATAATTTTTTTTTTTGAAAAAGTTACACTTTTTTGTGCGGTTTCGGTAACCAAGCGACAGTGTACTAGACTATCATCCCAGAGGTTATTGGTTAGAATCCTGCGTTAAGCATGGTCCTGCACTTTTCCTATTTCCTTAATTTTTCCTGTTTATTCTATATCCCTTCCTACCTACACTATTTTTAACTTTTTAAATTGAATATATGTTTGTTATGGTACCTTTTTGGAGAGATTTAAAAAACATTTTTATACCCTGTACCGTATGGTCCAAGGGTATATTAAGTTTGTGCAAGCCGAAAATGTATGTAACATATAGAAGGAGACGTCGGAGACACCCCAAAGTTACCTAAAATATGATCAGGGTGAATAGAGAAGTCGATATACCCATGTCCGTCTGTCCGTCTGTCCGTCCGTCTGTCCGTCCGTGTGAACGCCTAGATCTCAGAGATGGTAAGAGCTAGAGTTACCAAACTTTCACATTAGATCCCATATTATTCCATAGGAGGCAAGTTTATTTTATTTTTTTGATATCGGGGATAAATTATATAGCTCCCATGGGGGTGTTTGAGACGACCTCGACAAAAAAAAAGCGTTTTAGATGAATAATTCGTTTGTTTATAAAGATATCGTAACGAAATTTGGCAATCGAAAGTTTTTTATAGTTTCCAATCACTGTACCAAATTTGATCGAAATCGGTTGACTATATCATATAGCTCCCATAGGACCGATCGGCCAAAATAACTTTTTTAAAGAAAAATTCGCTATATTTCGTTTTTATACCCTGTACCGTATGGTCCAAGGGTATATTAAGTTTGTGCAAGCCGAAAATGTATGTAACATATAGAAGGAGACGTCGGAGATACCCCAAAGTTACCTAAAATATGATCAGGGTGAATAGAGAAGTCGATATACCCATGTCCGTCTGTCCGTCTGTCCGTCTGTCCGTCCGTCTGTCCGTCCGTCCGTCCGTGTGAACGCCTAGATCTCAGAGATGGTAAGAGCTAGAGTTACCAAACTTTCACATTAGATCCCATATTATTCCATAGGAGGCAAGTTTATTTTATTTTTTTGATATCGGGGATAAATTATATAGCTCCCATGGGGGTGTTTGAGACGACCTCGAAAAAAAAAAGCGTTTTAGATGAATAATTCGTTTGTTTATGAAGATATCGTAACGAAATTTGGCAATCGAAAGTTTTTTATAGTTCCCAATCACTGTACCAAATTTGATCAAAATCGGTTGACTATATCATATAGCTCCCATAGGACCGATCGGCCAAAATAACTTTTTTAAAGAAAAATTCGCTATATTTCGATTTTTAATAAAGATATCGTAACCAGATTTGGCGTTTGGAAATTTTTTAGAGCACTTAAGCAATGTGCCAAATTTGATCGAAATCGGTTGACTATATCATATAGCTCCCATAGGTCCAATCTTCCAAAAAATCGATTTTTTAACAAAATTTGGTGTGTTTCGTTTGTTTGTTAAGATATTGGGACCAAATTTGATATTCGTGAGTTTTTTATAGTTCCTAAGTACTGTACTAAATTTAATCCAAATCGGTTGACTATATCATATAGCTCCCATAGGACCAATCGGTCCAAAAACACGTTTTTTATACAAAATTCGATGTGTTTTGTTTGTTTGTAAAGATATTTGAAATAAATTTGGCATTCATATCTTTTTTAAGGTATTTAAGCACTGTGTCAAATTTTATTGAAATCGGTTGACTATATCATATAGCTCCCATAGGAACGATCGGTCAAAAAACAAATTTTTGCTTAAAAATTCTTCTGTTTTTGGTTTTTTGTGAAGAAATCGGACTTTATTACAAGCTAGTGGTACAGGGTATCCTAAAGTCGTCCGCGCCCGACTTTACGTCCGCCATTTTTTATCATGACAAAATGTGTGTTGCAACGAATTGTGAGATTTATCGAATTTTTTTCCGGGATCTTGTTTGAATTGAAACGGTTATAATAAATATAAATGATAACTTTTAGAAGCGATACATAAAACAAATGCGGTTCTACATATGGAAGATAATACTTTTTGTCTCTTCTTTTTTTGCACAAATCCTTAAACTTGCAAAAAAAAAAAAAATTGCTTAACTAATTGCTGAATTATAAAAAAACAGACCTGTGTTGGAAACAGAAAAATGTATTTTCCTATTGCTCTCCTCTGGAAAAGAATTTATTTTGAAAACGATATGGATTAGCCTCGTTAATTACATTCGTAGCTGGATATAGTGAGCACTCGGTATTGTGAACACCACCTAAATTTTTACATAGAGTACACTATTTAGGGAAAAATCGAAAACCTCTAAATATGGCCTAAATTTTTAAAGCATTTTCAAGCAGAAACGAATAAAAAAACACAAAAACAATCAGAAACGAATGCGGATATTCCCCTTAATTACTTTTTCTTTTGATTGCTGCAAAATCTGCTGGTTCTTGACGTTATAACTTTTTTTTTCACATGCAAGTTAGCTGCAGGCTTGTTCCAATGGAGTAAACATATTTTTCAAAGTAAACAAAAACAAATGCGTAATGGCAAAAGTTTAGGTTTATGTTTGGCGTTTACGCAAATCAAAAAACGGTTCTGAAACCAGAGTATCTATGGGTAAAAACCCCGCTTCGAACGCCGTGCAAACAAAACAATTTAAACGAATCCATTTTATACGCAACAAAACCGCAATTAGTCACAAAAATGAGTATATTATACGCAATTTATTGGAATATTGAATGAAATATGGTATAGAAATCTATACTATGCGAACTGAGACTGATAAGCGTCGTAGACTGAGAAACGTCAGCGTAAAATACAATAAATTAAATAAAAGAAGAAAAACTAATTCAAATGCGTCGCGTTCTCATAAATCACTAATAAACATACATACTTACATATAATTAATAATAAATACATATATAGTATATATACTATACTAAGCATATGGTATTTTCAGCAACAAATATTTGAACATCAAAGTGAAAATTCATGGATTCTTAAGCGTTGAGTGGAGTGAACTCGTGGCGGCCGCATATTATATATGTACATACATACATATATTATATATAGTAAATAAAATAATTTTCATTTGAAGACGATTTCGAGAATTTATGTATGTCTCGTTTTTCCTCAATTGGGTGATAAGCGTGCGTAAGTTCGAACAACGCGGCGGCGATGGTGCTGACGAAATTTCTGATGAAGCACGGCGTTAGTATTGAACGGAACGTTAACGTGAATAAACAGAGAAAGAATCTGAAGAGTATAATTTTTGGCAATTTTTTAGCAATAAATTTTGTACTTTTTGCCTTTGAATGCATAAAAACTATTGTATTCATTTGAAATTCGTATAATAACTACGACACGACGTGACGTGACACGCCTACTGATCGGATCGACGAAGACGGCTACATCGATCGATCTACAGTTTATACGTTCGTCTTCTTGTGATACGACGAAGAAGAAGAAGAAGAAGAAGAGAAAAAGACAATGTATAAAATAATAAAAAGAAAATATAAGACAACGGCACGAACGTAAATCTTTTTTAGCGTGAAAAAATGTATAAAACTAACAAACACTGTGTGGTCGAACATCATTCGTGTGGGAAACGACAGCAGACGACAGCCAAACAGACACCCGGAGTCGACAAACGACAGACACTTTGATTGATTATAAACCTCGAAACTCGACTCGAAACTGAAACTGAAAATCACAAAATCGAACAGCCAAAGTGCGCTTTGTATCTGTATCTGTAACTGTCTCTGCATCTGTATCTGTGTATTAGCATCTAACAGCAGCAGCCAAGAGCTACAGCCAACAGGCTACATCGAGACTCATCGACTCATCATAGCATAGTCGGACGTTCCGTCGTTCGGTCGTTCGGCCAGCTAACTAGCGACAGTCACAGTCACCCATCGTCATCGTCGACGTCGTCGTCGTTGTCGTCAATCATTTTTACTCTCTGACGCTCTGGCTCTGACTCGGGGATTCGGACTCTGTCTCTGCTTCACAGTCTCTGCCACGCCTCTGCCTCTGACTCTTACTGGAGGATATCTTTGCGCGGCGGCACTTTAGTTTCAGTTCGCATTTGGAAGCGTGCATATACGGGACTTTGGCAAGAGAAATTCGTGCGCGACTCAAAAAACAAAAAACAAAAAAATAAAAACCTAACTTGAGTGTATTGCTTTTGAAATCAAAAGATATATAAATATATCTTCGTTTTGATAAGGCCCACTGATTTGCATCAGTGTTGAGCCCCCTACTTAAAATTCTCGTAACTAATACAAATACTATAACTAAAAAATCGTGTCGTAAGAATTTCGATCAACTCACAACAATTTGTTTGACCCCTAAGGTTCACGCCGCCGCATCAATCAAATTATATATAAACAAAAACTGTGCGCTATAAATTGGAATATAATTTACTAAAGGCAAAAAAGCAAAGTTTTTTGCATTTTCAACCAAAATGAAGCTGTTTGCAGTATTCCTCGCATGTACGTAAAAGAAATTTCGAAAAAAGAAATATATGAAATAGAGAAAATTTGAAAAATAGGTGAACATAGGTGAACAAACTCGTGACAATAACTTAACTTCAAATTGCGCACCGTGACAGTGTGTGATCGATCGTGACTCATTTATTTATGAGCTGAAATATTTATTGTATTTGATTACAATAAATAAATGTTTTCATTTTCACATTTCCTGAAATCTTATACGAAAACAATAATTGAAAATAAGAGCTCTTCGCAGAACTGACCTATTTAATCTCATTGATACCGAAGTTAAGGTCGTTGAAAAAGAAATTCTTGATTGCAATATTAAGTGGAACATTTAAAAGTTGATTTTTTTTTGTGTGCAAACGCAGCTTGAATGGCAGTTAGATCGCGATTGAAAAATATTTTCAACGAATTTCCAAAAACTTTTAAGAAATTTTTTTAAATCTATACACTGGGGCTAGAACTTATTGGGAATGTTGCGGAAATCGCAGGAAGTAGGAATCGTTAAATCGACAGGTTGGTTCAGAGAGCATATGAGAGTAATGACAAGTCATGTCATCAAGGGGCCTTTTGCAGGTATAAATGTGCTGGAAGACAACTACGCTAGATAAATCTGGGCTATTTAGATTTTATAATGTTAAGATTTTAAAAATGGAGAATATCAAGTAGCTTTTTTATCAAAGTTTAGATGCAATTAGAGATGGTTAGAAATCCACCATGACTGTTTATGACTTCTGAAGACCTTAGCTTTTATAAGACTGAGCTTATCAAGCCCACTTGATAAATATGTAGGACAACAAAATGGTCCCACATCCGAGACGTGCTGCTAGACGCAGAATTTCAGACACTCGGTCTAGTTAGTTCATCCCATGCCAGACACTGTGGCGTCAATTAACGATTCCGTTTTCGATTCGGATTCAGATTCGGACGGTGTCTCGTTCGGCAGCGACAAAGTGACATGGTGATATCATGTTATTGATCACCGCCCCACTTTATATGCGGGACAGGCATCATATTAGATTGCTTTTGAAACGCTTTCAGCCTAACTAACTATGATTCGATGACTTTATGTCTATTTATAGTAGCGCTATACTCGTTGACGTTGGTGCAATGTTTGAATCTACCCAGAATCTACCCGGAACCCAATGTTAAGTGCCTTTTGGAATGTGATACGAAGGAGTTTAAATCAATTTGTGCCGCCGATGATAAGGGTACCACTAAGACATATCGCAATCTTTGCATCATGAAGACCGAAAATTGTTTGCAGGATGCAAGTGAGTGAAATGTTCTACCGCCATAAGATCAGTTTTAATTCAATTCACACATGTATATATTCGTAACAGATTTTCAAAAGATCAGCGATAATGAGTGTCCGTAGATGCTAAAAACAATGGGCTCGTTATATGGACACAATGGAGCTAAACTTAATCCAAATTGAGAAGTAAAATACATATTTAGCAATACATTCGATAATTGTTGTAGCAATCGCTAAAGTTTTAGAAATTTTTGCGTGGTATTTGTGTGTGATATTTATAAGTTGTGCTTCAGAAGAATACAAAAAAAAAAACACGCCTTAAACGTAATGTATTTTATAATTATTAATTTTAAATTGGTATTAAAATATTAAACAAAAATCTAAAAACGCTAAAAAAAATGATGATTTCATTTTACAGCCAACTTCTAATCTTTGAGCCCCAGCAACTACTTGAACTATTTTGAACTTGCCGTTTGAAGCTGAATCTAAAACCGAACCGAATAAAATCTTTTTTTTAGACATAGTTTTTTTTTTACCCGCGCTGATAAAGTATCTACAATCCAATCATCACGTGTTGAAAATATTGTTTACGTACTCTATATATGCTTCTTTCAGTCGAATTCTTCTGGTACAAAACTTATTTGACTCTAAAAACGTGATACTGCGGCAAATTCTTTAGTATTTGGTAGAGTCCGATGCTTCAAGAGTACATCTGAACATGTATGAATTATAAACTTCTGATTCCGCTTAAATCGTTGACTTTATGTACCAAAATACTCTGATTTAGCATCTTAAACACAACACATTTTAGTAATCTATTCTAGTTAATCTACAAATTGATCATTTTTAATTAAAGAATTCTCGAGTGTCGTCCAATAAACACAAAAGGTATCGATCTCTTGGTCCTGACTACATATTGCATAAAAAACTGTCACATGTTCATAAATTCTCAGCTTGCTGGACCCGGCATCCGCCCACTTTTTTATCTGCTAAGTACGGCCTTACATAGAATAATTTAATTTTAAATATTACTGTGCTGTATATACTTACAATAAACATATAATAAATATGAAAAAATAGGAGACCAATGGGGACTATCAGGTAGCACTCTTATCTGTAAAGAAATTTAATGCTTAGTGAATCTACGTGCCCCTAAACTGGTTAGAAGATCTTTCTTATTCAATTATACTTAGCTATGTTTCGTTGCTGTTAATGCAACTTTTCGTAAATATTACTTTGACATCAATTCTAATTTGATTAATTACTTGTAGTTTATTGTAATAATATCCTGAAAATTATTTTCTTTCTTTTTTTAGCTAAAAACCGATTTTATTGTCCTTTGACCTTAAAAATAATATAACTTCTACAATTCGAGGTGTTACAAGCTTTTTTTTTTTCTCAATAACTTTCAACGCATAAAATTATTGTATTCTTGATTTTAATTCTTAAAATTAGACCTTGAAATCGTAGAAAAAGGCCAACAAATCTTGAATTAGGTTTAAAAGTTCTTCAGTTACAATAATATAGAATTCCAATCAAGACCAAAAATTCTAAAATCGTAACGAAAATTCTCAAACCAAGACAAGGAGTTGTTAAAATAAGAATAAATTAGACGAAAAAAAATTTGTATTTGAGATTTTGGCGTAATAAAACTTCAATCTTAAAACAATCTTAATTTTCAGTTTTCTAAAAATAAGAAGAAAAGTCTTAAGAAATAATAAAAAAAAAATCTTAAATTAAGATTTAAAATTCTTAAATTTAGATTTTCGCATACTTAAATTCCATTGGATATTATTTACGAATTAAAAAAATAAAATTAAAAAAAAAAAAAAATCGAACAAAAATCAAATATTTTTTTTTTGCGTATTTTGTTAAGGGGCTTGTTAAAAAAAGAATGAAAAACCTAATTTTCAGTTATCTCTAGCTCGTCAAATAACACAGCCAAACAAAAAAAAAATTTTCTTCGGGTCTGGAGGTCAGATCATGTTTACAAGCTTTCGGGGTCGCTGAATCCAAATTCGCAGTCCAAAAAACTCCAGCATGTCAGGATTTTAACATAACCTTTCCCTTTATCTAAGCTATTTAACGCTTCAACGTTTTGACTTTTGTTCGATATACGGATAAAAATTGGTTACTTTTGGCTTTTAGTTCTACCAAATATGTAAAACTCATAAAAATCAGAGAGATCGAGGGAAAGCCCGCCTTACCTATTTTCGCCTCATTATATTTTATTCATAAATTGGTGGAATCATATACAAAAATTGAAATTATGGTTAGCGACTACAAAAGTGGACAGATTTAAGGCCAAAGGTAAGGTCTAAAATTCTTTAATTTCTATTTTACAATTATATAAATAAATTAATAAATATAAAAACTGAACTTAACATGAAAAGAGGAAAAATTTACTTTTTATACATGTAACAAAACACAAAATGCATGAATAATAAATAAAACGTCATTTAAAATATTTTATTTTTTTTTTATAATTTATGGTCTTTGTACATTTTTGGCTATAACTTTTGTTGCATTTGTCCGATTTGGTTAATTTTTGACAGTTAGATGTAGCTTAGTTGAGTAATATAGCTAAAAATCGCGAAAATGCACATTTTTTTAAAAATATATTCCAAAGTTTTTAATTCAAATTTTGCAATTAAATATATAATTTCAATAAAAATGTATCAAGTTAACTCTTAATGCAAAAAGTTAAGGAAATTTAATTTTTGGCGAAGCTTTTGTTAAGTTTTTGGCTTATGCATGGCGTTACGTTACAAAAAATGTAATTGTGCTTTGACTGGCTTTACAACCTGCAAATTTATGCGATGGTCATTCTGTTTTTTATTTAATTTTTTTTAGCTATTTTGCAAGTTAAAAAATCAACAATATTTTTTTTATTTCCTTATTCCCCTTAGCATCTGGTGTGATGTTCATTGCCATTATAAATTATTTATTGAAAAATGTTCTTACAATATTTCAAATAAGAAAAAACATATCTAGTGCAAGCTTTGCAATAAAAAAAAAATACTCTTAAAAAGAGACAAATCTGAAAAAAACATGAGCTTCGAGCTTTGTAGTCATATTTTTTTTTAATTAGAACATTTTATTTAAGTTTCATTTTTTCTGGCAACCACAGCGGACCTCAAGTAATTGAAATTAAGTTTCCTCGAATATTCTTAGCATCAAAAAAACTCAATTAATATTTGTTCGCAACTAATTGGCTTTATTTGTATCAACAAAAAATTATTCAATTTGCTTAAGGGCAGCATAATCAGTACTAAAAAAAATTCGATTAATAATAAATAAAAAAAAACATTTTATACCAAAAATTTGTTTCATAAAGATTTGTTGTACCCTGTACTTAACTGTAAAAAGCTTATAATAAATTCAAGCAAATTTATGTAACGGGCAGAAGGAGGCGTGGCAGATCCCATAGATATATATATATTCTGGATCAGCGTCAGCAGCTGAGTCTTTAGTCATGTCTGCATGTCTGTATGTATAGGGTATAAAAGGATAAGACTATAAGAGCTATTGAGCTCTGAACAATAGTTTAAAAAAATGTTTAAAATCGAGTGAAAACTTTAAAAGTAAAATCAGGTATATTGAAGAATTTACCTAATGTGACTTTAAATTGCAAACGCTGTTGATAAGAACTGCATATTTGCTAATGCTTTGAAGTTTGGAGAATAAATAATAATAAATCATCTGCACAGTACAAACGTATTGGACGTGTGTTTAAGTTTTGGAATTTGCACCAATTGGCTTCAGTGCCTAAATGTTACAAGAGCAATGACTAATGCCATGGAGGAATAATATAAGATGAGGACACGAAGATAAATAAGCAACCCATGAGAAAATGTGGGAGAGAAAATCTTAAGAAAGATACAGAAAATTTGGATATTAGATAAGGCGTAGACGGCTGAGCAACCAATATTTTGAAATTCGGCGACAAGAGCAATCTATGAACGCAGCAGGAACAATGTACATAGAAGACATATCAGGAATATCTTAGAGTTTAGCTTTGAAGGGAAGTGATACTTTGCGTAGATCGTAGAGCAAACACGTTAAAGGTATAGGGTACACTATCTTGTGGTAATCAATCTTAAATTGAGTAAAAATGACAATATCTGTCCCATTGACATGTTTGAGGGCGTTTTAAAAGCGTAGTTTCTGTATAATTTGTACTATGGAGTACTACACACCCAAAGAAAGACGTGAAATTGTTAAGCTTTATTTTCAAAATCAGTCACCAGTTACGTTAAAGCCAAGAAACAATGGATTTATTGACACTAATGTTCCCTAACCGATTGATTTCAAAATAAGGTGATTGCAACTGGCCACTTCGAAGCAAGGCTTATTCCAACAAAACTCAAACCCTCGCACTGAGGAGGTGGACACTTGATTAACATGAAGTGAATAAAGTTGTAAACGTCAAAATTGACCGATAATATAATAATAAAAAAAAAAAAACATCGATTTACATAGAAGAAAGCTCAGAGAAAACTTAGAGTTAAGGATTGCAACGCTACGGAGCAATCAGGTCAGGTTAGAAGAGCAAGTATGAAACACAGGCTAGGGCCGATCCAACAATTAATTTGTTGAGCATGGAAGAAATGCATTTAATAGGAGAAGTGCAAGAATTCAGTCACGACTCGTTAATGAGGAATAGGCATAATCTTTTTTATTATACCCTGTACCGTATGGTACCAAGGGTATATTAAGTTTGTGCAAGCCGAAAATGTATGTAACATATAGAAGGAGACGTCGGAGACACCCCAAAGTTACCTAAAATATGATCAGAGTGAATAGAGAAGTCGATATACCCATGTCCGCCTGTCCGTCTGACCGTCTGTCCGTCTGTCCGTCCGTGTGAACGCCTAGATCTCAGAGATGGTAAGAGCTAGAGTTACCAAACTTTCACATTAGATCCCACATTATTCCATAGGAGGCAAGTCTATTTTATTTTTTTGATATCGGGGATAAATTATATAGCTCCCATGGGGGTGTTTGAGACAAAAAAAAAAGCGTTTTAGATGAATAATTCGTTTGTTTACGAAGATATCGTAAATTTGGTATTCGAAAGTTTTTTATAGTTCCCAATCACTGTGCCAAATTTGATCAAAATCGATTGACTAGATCATATAGCTCCCATAGGACCAATCGGTCCAAAAACACGTTTTTTATACAAAATTCGATGTGTTTTGTTTGTTTGTAAAGATATTTGAAATAAATTTGGCATTCATAGCTTTTTTAAGGTATTTAAGCACTGTGTCAAATTTTATTGAAATCGGTTGACTATATCATATAGCTCCCATAGGAACGATCAGTCAAAAAAAAATGTTTGCTTAAAATTCTTCTGTTTTTGGTTTTTTGTGAAGAAATCGGACTTTATTACAAGCTAGTGGTACAGGGTATCCTAAGTCGCCCGCGCCCGACTTTACGTCCGCCATTTTTTTATTATTATTAGTTTTCATCTGAACTACACTTAGTTAATTAGAAAACTAAATGATATGTACGAAGCTCCTGGAATAGAAAAAGATGGCAGGAGTAACTCACCTCCAGAGAAAATGTATTTTTTCACCATTTATGCCGGAATTAAGACAAAGTATACAAAGAGCTACATGTCTGAGTTTATAACCTTTGACAGAAGAGTATGTAGAATAGATAAATTGTTTTTCAATTAAAGATACTTAAATTCATCAATATAAGAAAAAATATCAAAGAAATAGAAAGTTCTGACAATGGATAGAACATTATTAAAATAAAGGAAATACATGTGAAGGAACTAGGACTATAAAGGCAAATGAGTTGATTAACATGTTAAACAACCTTTCTTTACTCACTATTGGCTTACTTTACAATCATTCAAATGGTGTTTTAATGCAATACTTAGATAAAATATGCTATTTATACAATCTTAATTCTTCAGACTATTTTTTTTAACCAACGTCTGTGGGGCGAAGGATAGAAGATTAGATTAATCTTCAATCATTCTTAAGTATGTTATGTACAAAAAAATATGTCGCAAGCTTTGAGATTTGCCTCCGGCTTGCCGATTTATCGTTTCATTTATCGGAATATACTAGTTAGTGTTATCTCTATAAGGCGGTTTCGGACTCGAAAGTCAGAAAAGGTATGAATAATGTAAACTGTGTGTTGCTTAAGCTGACCATATAGCATATATATTAGAGCTTTGGGATAAAACTGCATATATCTATGCGTTTCACAGATATTGATACTATCGAAATAATATAAGGATAAACATTTTCGGAAAAGTTATTTTACCACAAGAAATTTTTTTCAACCGAATTTTATTTCGCATTCATGCAAATTTGTATGAATAAAGCAATCAGATAATTCACGAGAATTAGCATGAGCACAAACACTCCCACCAAAATTTGTTTTTCATTCAAATTTTTGGTTCAAACTTTTAACTGAAACACCCTGTTTTATCAGTGCCTAAAAGTATGCAAGCTTTTTGTCACTTTTTAATTTCGTTAAATTTGCATATTTATTAATTTTTTGCGACCATGATATATCTTCTAGATTACCTTGCTTTAGTTGCCTTGATTTTAAATACATATTGTTTACTTCTTGAGCTTAGTTTAGAATTAAAACGTTTCCATCTACTATTTAATACATTGCGTAAATCATCTGTTTAGTTGTCTACAATAATTTAATAATGTCTGATTAATTGTATTAGTAACTTTCCGCATTATTTCGCAAAATATTATTAAATTTCTTTTGAAATATATTATCTACAAAATAGACCAATTGGTACTATTGATTTATTTAGTAGCGCTTTACTCATTTGCATATTTACAAACTCATCATGTAATCTTGTCATCAACTTTTTACCCAGTCACTATGAGCTTACAAATTCTAAAGTCAAAGCCCCATCATGCTAGGGATGCCAATAAGACGTGTAAATAAACAAACTGAAATGTGGTCTTAGTTGGCGGCATGCCAAGCCAAACAAATGGTCAAGATAGTCTTGTTTATTGCTCAACTAGCTTTATACCATATGCTAATTGGTATTATGACGCATAACTAAAAACTTCTACCAAATAGTTGGGCCAATTTGCCACATGAATTTGGCTATATGGAATTTGGCTATTTGCACGCCACATACCAGATGAGCCACTCACAACAAACATGTTCAATCAGACGTAAAAAAATGTAGTTGGGAAGGGGATTAGTGGAGTTGGGCAGAAGTGCAGAATTTTTTTTTTTTTTGGTTTAAGGGCTAGACGCAGACGTTAAAATAAATAGCCCTGTCAAACGTTTGGTCGCGAAATTTTCTTGCAGGCGGTATGCAGAACCAGTATTGTTTATTTCTTGTTTATCGAAGCGAGTAATAAATCATATGTGACAAAATCGGCTAAATCAGCTGTTTGGTTTTGGCGCCACAAACCAAACTAATATGCAGCTAATTATTTAGTAAAAATTACGAGAAAATATCTATAATCATGAAATATTTCAATTGTAACATTAATGTGCTTTAAAATACGTCTATGCAATATAGGCCACACTATGCTTTACGCATTAAATATGGGTCCACCCAAACTCTCCACCTTTTCCTGAGTTTCGCCTCCTCCCATTTCAATTGCAATGTATGCCATTATTATAGCATTGTTTAAACCAAATACCATAAGTAATAAACGTTGAAAATCTACCATTCGTAAAAAAAAAAAAATTGATAATAATTCCGATAAATTGCATATTTTGTTACGAGAGACACTTTCGTGACCAAAATAAGTCGCACTTTTTTGCTATTAGGCCCTTTTCTTGCCTGCGTCGAGTCTTTTTTTGCATTTCTGCCCAACAATTTGAACACTCTATCTACCAGTGTGTACATATTTTTAAACTGCTCTCTTCGTGCGCTGTGCATTTTTGCACATTTATTCATTTTCTGATTTAAAGTACCAAGCATTGTCAAAGGCGCTAATATTTACCAGTATGTACACAGTCTTAATACTTGGTATTATTTAGTGCAGCTCCCCTTTAACTTAACTTACAATTTTTAGAGCTATTGCCCCAATAATCGCATCCCCCTGGTTACGCCCCTGGGTCTAATCAATGTTGAAAGTGAATCTAAGCTATAAAATTGACCAGTCCAATATTTTAACCAGCTATAGGGAAGCCAAGTCATATGTTTTCTCCGGTTATCATAAAACTCAACTGATTTATAAAGCGAACCCATTAAAATTTTAGACACAAGCCAGACCAGTTTTGAATTAGCTTGAGTTTATCATATGGTAGTTAAATAATTGCTTATGCTTGGGAGCATTATTTGTATATTATGTGACGTTGGTATTTAATGGGTAATATATTGGATTTTATGTTCCTGCATTATGGTAGTTACCTTGAGCTGTACTTGTTAGTACGTATGACCAGTGGGTTGATATCGGAAATATACAATATTTCTTAAATCAAGCAAATACGAGGGCAGTTTTTTTAATCAGTGACTTATTATTATTATCCTCAAAATAGTCTTCGCTTAGAATGCATCGGTTAGTTTGACATTTCTCAATTATCAGTTAATCGACTACATAGCATTTTAACATTGTGTATTCCTTTTAAATAGTATGGAGTTTCAGGCTTTCAAAATAGTCGTTTGTTCAGCGATGAGCCATGTATTCGTTCCAAGCCTCTTATTTTTTAAACAGAAAAAAATCGTCAGCTTTGATTTCTGTACCTACAATGCCAGCGACCTCAAACACTTTTTTTTTGAATATCTAATAATTTCAATGAAATATCAATTTTTTTTATTAATTTTAATGCATTACTGATACATGTGACGTTTAATTTCCTTACAATACAGAGTTCAACCTTTTCTACTGTGACATTAAATTATAATGCAAATATATAATAGTATTAGAGCCATAAGAGGCGGGGAACAATTACAAAAAAACCCATTTATTATAATAATAATTATAGTTCATCAAGCACTGGCTACTCAAATCCAGTTCTTACATAGATTGTAAAGGGTCTTTCTAGCGAGAGTACGTCTATTGGACGACCTGAACGGTCACTGATTTATCTAACTGCCCTCATAACTGATAAAAATCATTTATTCATATTTTTTTCAAAGAAATTTTGATCAAGGTCGTGCTGCAATTTGGCTTTTTACACTTGCCAATTCGCCGGAAATTCCAAGGCATGTTTTCTTGATTGCCAATAATATTAATACCTTTAAGACTCTAATCTGTCTTTATACATAAATATATATATATTTTTAAAAAGCTGCTGATGTCAAAGTAAATATTAAGCACAGCTTCATACATATACATAAATTTTAAATTCTAAATTTTTATTTGCACTTCATTAAAACAAAATGCTCAGGATAAATGCAAATGAACAAAGCAAATGAAAGGCAGACCGACGAGCCACAAACGCATTTGGTAACAAGTGCGACTTGGATATAAAATTTATCTTATATTAAAAAAAAAAAAAGTCATACTGGTATTTATTAATATGCATATATTTATATATGGATAGTAGTATATTGATCAAATAAAAAATAAAAAGTACGCGAAAAAAAATACTACAACACGTAGACAAATGATGACGCCGATTCAAAGAGCACCCAAAACTTGATACGGAACGAACATTAAAATTTATAGAATCACTTTTGATTTTGTTGCTGTTGTTGTTATTGTTGTTGTGGTTGTTGTATTGCGGACCTGTTAATAATACTAATTAATAATATTGTCTCTCTCTCTCTGTCTCGCTCTTTTTCTCTTTCAATTTAGTTTATTTTGTTGTTCTTTTTCCTATTATTGTTATTATTGTTGCTGCAAGCGACGAACTACGGAATCGATATTGTGCCACAGTAAAACCTCGTTGTGATTGATTTATATAAAATATAACTTCAGGCTTCCGCGTTTAAAAATGTATGTGCCTTGCTTCAAAAATTTTTTGAGCACTATATACATTTACAGAATATTTTCTGATAACCAAATTTGATTTAGATCAAATATTAATTTATCAATATCTGTAAAAATAAAACCAAGTTTTGTTAGTTACACCATTTATAACTCAATATCGGCTGGACAGATTTTAATATTGCATAATTTGTTGGATTTGTTTCCGCCCTGATTAACAAAATTACTATCGAAACATTACAAAAAAAAATAACATAAAAAAAATGGCGGACGTAAAGTCGGGCGCGGACGACTTTAGGATACCCTGTACCACTAGCTTGTAATAAAGTCCGATTTCTTCACAAAAAACCAAAAACAGAAGAATTTTTAAGCAAAAATTTGTTTTTTGACCGATCGTTCCTATGGGAGCTATATGATATAGTCAACCGATTTCAATAAAATTTGACACAGTGCTTAAATACCTTAAAAAAGATATGAATGCCAAATTTATTTCAAATATCTTTACAAACAAACAAAACACATCGAATTTTGTATAAAAAACGTGTTTTTGGACCGATTGGTCCTATGGGAGCTATATGATCTAGTCAACCGATTTGTATTAAATTTAGTACAGTACTTAGGAACTAAAAAATACTCACGAATGTCAAATTTGGTTCCAATATCTTAACAAACAAACGAAACACAACAAATTTTGTTAAAAAATCGATTTTTTGGAAGATCGGACCTATGGGAGCTATATGATATAGTCAACCGATTTTGTTCAAATTTGGCACATTGCTTAAGTGGTTTAAAAAATTAAAACCAAAAAAAAAAAACGCCAAATCTGGTTAGGATATCTTTATTAAAAAACGAAATATAGCGAATTTTTCTTTAAAAAAGTTATTTTGGCCGATCGGTCCTATGGGAGCTATATGATATTGTCAACCGATTTTGATCAAATTTGGTACAGTGATTGGGAACTATAAAAAACTTTCGAATACCAAATTTCGTTACGATATCTTCATAAACAAACGAATTATTCATCTAAACCGCTTTTTTTTGTCGAGGTCGTCTCAAACACCCCCATGGGAGCTATATAATTTATCACCGATATCAAAAAAATAAAATAAACTTGCCTCCTATGGAATAATATGGGATCTAATGTGAAAGTTTGGTAACTCTAGCTCTTACCATCTCTGAGATCTAGGCGTTCACACGGACGGACAGACGGACGGACGGACAGACGGACAGACGGACATGGGTATATCGACTTCTCTATTCACCCTGATCATATTTTAGGTAACTTTGGGGTGTCTCCGACGTCTCCTTCTATATGTTACATACATTTTCGGCTTGCACAAACTTAATATACCCTTGGTACAATACGGTACAGGGTATAATAAGTAACCCACATAATTTTCTTAGGCGGAGGGGACCAGATATCGACAAAGATACAAAGTTTTCATCTGCCCGAGTATTATGCGCATGTTTTGGTACGGTTTCAGCTCTGGGATCCTTTTGTGCGAATCGCTTAGATATAAGATAAGGTTTATAACTTAAAAACTTTTTTTAATTTTTTTTTGCAATTAATTTAATTAAATCAAACTGGAGTGACTATAGAATTCATGCAAGAGCATAATGAAAATAATGTAGTTAAATAGTTTAGATGATTTGAACCCCTTTGAATTATACAAAATGCATTTTATATGTTTGCATATTGTTTTAGTGTAAAAATTAATAAGTACTGTCATTAATTGTTTCAAAGTTTAGTAATTGTCACAATTATTGTTCCTATCAACAAGCTAGTTTAATGATAGTTAATAAAGAAATACGTAATCGCTTCATTTAAATCAAAAGAATAACCAATTCCATAAAATTTACTATCAGATACGAATATCCTTTTGCTCATTCTTTTTCAAGACATATTGATTTGTTATATTTTTGCCCTAGCAGCTAGAACCTTAATTTTTATTTAATATTTTTGTAACTAAAATAAATCTCTATGATTTTTATGCCGTCACCTCCAAAATCGAAGATCGGTGGTTCGATTCACCGCAATAGCACTGAAGCATAGAATAGAACGTCTCTACTAATCAAAGGCACAGCCGTTCGGATTCGAACAGTTATCAATAGAGATCCCCAAGCACCTCCCATGGGTCAGTCAGAGTATATTTATGATAGAAGAGAAGTTCTTAGCCTTGGTTGGTATTCACTAACAGAGATCATGATTTTGTGCATAATTTTGATTATCGGCTCCAGTTTACGATAATGAAATATTTTTGTAGACTTTTTTTGGCATTCATACAAGTAGAAGATATTTACATTTTTTTTTAAAGAAAGATACAACTTTAAATTTAAAACTTTTTTTTTTTTGCAATTATAGCCGATGTTCCATAAAAAAAAAAAAATACATATTCTTTCTTTGAAAAGCCATATCTCCTAAACGAATACTGATATAGTCGAATTTGTTTATGATAGATAACTGAGCTCGGCAGACATGAAATAAATATATCATAAAATTTTTGTATTAGTTGACTTTCATGACTCTCTAAAAAGCCATATGGACGAACTTAAGTATTCCTAAGAGAGCTCGCATCTCTTATAAATTCATGCCCCACAGAAACTACATTTCAACCCCTTTGCGATTACGCTTATGTCTGCACTTAATGTCCAATATCCGCTGTTGAACAATTTTCTGCATATATCTTACGAAACAATATATACAAACATTGCAATAGGCTTAAAACCTCCGTATTGACAACCTCCAACACACGCAAAAATCAGATTTGAAATTCATCGACGCATTCATGAGAACACCTGTAACACGTAAAACATAAGCTTTTATATATATATAGATAATATAATAAATTAAAAAATGCACTGTACTTTTGTAACCTTTTTTCAATTTTTAAAAGTCTTAAAATTAATATCTTAGAATTGTAGAAGTTATGCTTATTTTTATTATGGCACCTCGCATGTTCACAATAGCAAACAGTACCTCGAAAAATGGGCAAATAAGCATAACTCCTCAGAATTGAAAGCTAATAAGTTCAAACTTGTCATAATTTATCGTTTTAACAGTTTAAGTTACAGATGTTTGAAGTCACAGGTCGCAAGAACCGTCTTTTTAAAACAGTCCCTTAACGTTTCACCAAACTATTGGCTAGCTCTATCAAACCTATAAAAATCATCAAAATCGGACAGGTCGAGGGATAAAGTGAGTCGCTTCACTTATTTTCGCCACTATACATATCACAAATATACTAATTTTTATCGCTTAATTCAAGTTCAACCTGTACTCTCACATACTACTAGCTTCCAACAACAATATGCTCTATCACAATTTATACTATACGAGAATGGATGAGTAGCAAAAAATATCCACAGCAAAAAAAAAACATAAAAAAGAACAACAACAACAACAACAGCCGCAACGAGACAAGTTAAGAATGAATAAACTATGAAATGTATTGGCTCCACCGCCGACTTGTACTCTGTCTCCGATTCTTACTATGAGATTCTGTCTCTGTCTCAGGCAATGGGTTTTTGGGTATAGGTTTGGTTCTCTGGCTAGCCGGTCGGTCGGTCGTCTCAGAGCGTCGCTGCGGACTAAAAAGAGTCTTAAAGTAGTTAAGAAACAAAAAATAAAAAGATACGAAGCGTCGTCTATAAAATGCCACCGCAAAAAAGTTTATAAATGGCTGCGTTTGTCCCGAGCCAATTTACAGTTTAGCATTGAACTTGGACTAGAGTTCGCCAAAAAGCGTCGACTCATGCGACGCGACGTAGCCAAAATCTGTTAAAGAGATACTCCTCCGAAAAAGAATTTCAACTTTTGCGTAGCTGGTTCCTCCATAAGTGCAGTGCAAAAAAAAAAAAAAAAAAAAAATTATAAAAATTGTAAAAACTTTATCGTCGTTTGGCAAACGTGTGTGCGTTAGTGTGCTTCATCGTGTGTGTGTTTGTGTGTGTGTGTGTATAAATTATCCTGCTGACCTAACGTGAACAATGCGTGCCTTTAAATTGTGCCCCCCAGCCTTAAAGGTTGGGTCCAAACCAACCATACCAAGCGGAATGCTCAGCTTTGTGCTGTGCCTGATGCTTTGCGCAATGGGCGCCTGCGGTGCTACCAATTTTCGTGAGTTCTTTGGCGGTTGCCTTGTTTCATTTTTTTGGCTTGGAACGACCAAGATGATTAACATTCCTGCCTCTTGTTAGCCGCCGAAATACCACGCTGCCATTATGGCGATACCAATTGCATCATAAGCGTCTCGCATTCGCTGGTGCGTCAACATGCGCGCACGGGGTATCCGTCGGCGGCATTTCCACAGGTTGAACCATTTTTGATTAAACGTTTCGACATTTCGGATGGGCGCAGTGGTTCTTTGAGTCTGAAACTGAATTTCCGAGATGTGAATGTGGAGGGCTTGTCTGGCGCGAAGATTGATAGAGCAGTGTAAGTACATTGCCCTAGAGCTGGCTGGCTTTCTGCAAATGTTACTAGCTCCTACCTCTTTGCTCTTGTGCTCATACAGCGGTTTTGAAGCTAATCCTGCTACCAGCAAATTTGAAATGTATGGCTCATTCCCGAAAATAGTGCTGCGTGGTAAGTACAATGCTGATGGACGCATCTTGATACTGCCCATACGCGGTGATGGTGATGCCGATATCACGCTGCACAATCCCAAGTTCTCGGTTAAGTTCAAGCCAGGCGTACAGCAGCGCGGTGGAAAAACGTATTTGTCCGTGGACAAGTTAAAGGTCTTGGTCGAGCCACAAAAGTAAGTGCCTTAAAACCTGAGCAAAGTGAAACAAATTATTTTAATATCTAACAACACTTTCGCTATAGAATGAACATCCGTTTGACCAATCTTTTCAACGGCGATCAAGCTTTGGGCGCCAATCTTAATCAATTCCTAAACGAAAACTGGGCTGATGTTTGGGGCGAATTGCAACCTTCGATTCATGTTGCTATAGCTGATATCATGAAGAACATTTTGTCTACACTTTTCAAGCAATTTGCCTATGAAGATTTATTTTTGGATTAAGTTGGTAATACCCATTTTGACATAAAAATCATACAGCATAGCCTTAATTAGCATTTAAGAAAGTGTGTACGAGTATTTTTGTAAACCACATAACATAACCTAAACTAATACTATATACTATATATACTATTATATACATCAACTATGGACTGTTTGCTGTTTTTAAAACATACGCATATTTTATAAGTCTTGAGCTTTAAAGCTTTTTAATAAACCATCTCTTAAAAACAAATGTGATTTTATTTAAGCATTTTTATATAGCAGCATTATTTAAAAAAAAAAAGTTGCAAACAAAACGGACTACATGGGGACTATGCATCGTGTGAGTATCTCATTTTATCGGTATTCGGACATAAGTTTTGGAAATGGGCCCAAGTTAGCAATACTTGGGGCTATTGTTAAGTAGTATGTAAATTCTATTTCTATTCTATCGTTTTTTAAGTCAGTCAAAAATATGTCAGTAGGATTATGAAGCTCTATAAAGAGTCAAAGTTCATTTGATGGTCGAAAAGATTCGTTCAGCTGAAGTAGTCCCAAAGTACTAGGTAAGCATGAGATATTTTGACCATATCTATTATTTGGATTTTTTTTATTGTTTTATGTATTTATGTTCTTAGGGCTGTATTAATTCTATCGCAAAACCACCGAACTAATTCAAAATATTAACGTCACTGTAAGTAATTAAGGTTTCTTTGCAAAGGAAATCTAAAAAATTTTAAATAATTACACTACTACCTGACTATAAATAGTCAAAGAAAAAAATATTAAAGGTCCTAGGTGTCCTTGTTAGGCGCCACCGAAATGTTTCCTTCGGAACCTTAAAAACTGCCGACACAAAACTAAAGAGCTTTGAATGGCTTGTTTTATAAAAAAGATTGGTTTTTGATGATTGAAAAAAAAAATAATAGATTCTGAAGGACGTTTTGGCAAAAGTGATACCACAAAAACTACTTCTCAATTTTCAGTTTACAGATTAAGTTTAAACCAATATAAATTACTCATTTCAATTTCATGCAATTATTTCTATAATCAAGTAATTGCCATTTTCCGTTTTATTTAAACTTATTGCAAATTCAAGTTTAATGAACCGCATATCATTAAAAAGTAGCTCTGACGCAATTAAACTTCATAGTACAACTAAAATATTTTAATTTTACACATTAAATCAAAATATTTGTTATATAATTAACACCCATTATTTTTAACAAGTAGGCTCGATAATTCAATATTTATTTATAAATATTTCTAAAAATACTTGAAATCGTGTAAAACGTCATGTCGAACATAATTATTGGGCGTATCAAGAGAGCCGTTTACAATCCACAAACACTCGGAGCGTACTTACTTATGTACAAAGTTAATTCTTTTTTTTTTGTGTATTCATTTCGATCACATCTGGTTAACCTTGAAATAATGCGCAAAATCTTCCATGTCAGCCGTATGAGTCAGTAAAATGAACATTGTGCTCCGTTATCGGCGTCTCACCTGTTCTATGAGAAGAGATCTTCCCAGTCGCCTGATACAACAACATGATCATGATCAAGTTAAACTAGTTGAGAATTTTAAATATAGCAAACTGTCATGCCCATATGGAAATACTCATATAGTATATTTAACGACCACAATTATTATAAAAGTGGGCTGGTTCCAAAGTGCTGAGATAACGGCTTTTAAGACGTTTTACAACAACTTTACAGAAATGGTCTTTTATTTCTAGAGACCTGGGTCATTGTCAAGGCAATATTGAGTTACAAAAACTTGTTTTTGATGCTTGATTATCCTGACAGACGCAACTAGTTTATGTAGTGAATCAAATAAATTTCAAAACTGGTCAAGTTATTGCACTAATACCAATGGGTAAAAATATGTAAAACGAGACACAATGCTCCGACCAGGAGTGACAAACATTTTAAGTTTTTTTGTTTTAATTGAAATTAATAAGAATTAATAAGAAATGCAAAAAAATATCTTCCGAAGTGCTAAGTTGTGACGTGTGAAATTTTTAAACCAAGCTTTCCTTTACATCTTTAGCAAATTTTGGTACTATAAACGAAAATGCATTTGAGTTATTAACATAATAAGGAAAAAAGTTCCAATAAACTAAAATCCAACTAGTAAAAAATTCCGTCTGACAAATATGAATCACTAAAATATTGTCATATTTTTCACTTTTGAGTATTGAATGTTTATAATAAAAACAACTTATTCGTACCTTTATATTTTAATCTATTTATTAAATATTTATAGTGATGTTCAGACAATAACCGTGGCGTAATTATGCAATAGTCCGGTTTAAAATGTTGTTGTTTATAATTTCGTTTTATCTACGTAGGTAGAAGTCAAAAACAATTTTATAATTGGCAGTTCTCTTAAGAACCTAACGGATTTGGGGGAAAAAAACGTAAAAAATTTACTTAATTATTTAAATTGAATTTATCAGAGAAAAGACACGAACAGAGCATAATGAAAAAATATTATTTTTAATCATAATGTAAAATTGTCTCGATAGCGTAAAACCAGAAAACTATCAAGACGCCTTAAGCGGTTAAAAAATTCATAACAAACATACATATTTACATACGTAAAGGATTTTTTTTTTTACACATAAAATGAGATAGTTCGTATTTCTGAGCCAATGCAAGGACACATTTTAGCTATGGAAAAAAAAAGGATGCACGCGTTTCCATTCACTCCTGAGTGTCCATGTACCCAACATATGAAGGAACAACTCCACTCCCCTAATTCCCATGTAAAGGATACTGGAAATCTCTGCTTGCTGGGTCCAGCGACTTCAACACCTACAACCTGTTCTGTTTTGGACCCATCCATGTACCATTGTTCCACAGGGAAAAGAGATCTAAATTTCTTTTTGTGAAATATTTCCGTGATCATAAGCGCTGATCTAGCGCAGAACAGGCATATCCAGTGTCACTTGTTAAGAGTCCAGATGTGATCTGGATACGTAATAGAGTCTGAATGGCTGACTTTTTGATGAAAGTGTGCAATGTTGTAAGTCCAAGGACTGACTTCATGAAAGCTGTTGGACAGGTACGCATAGCTCCCGAGAGGCATACTAATTTTTGAAACCTGAGATTCTGTGTGACGAATGGCCGTACCGTCATATAGTATATTCATTCTATAATATTAGGATTGCTACCGATAAAATTCCTACAAGCCCTGCAAGCTCAAATAGCTTTGGAGAGAACTTGCTGTAATTGGAAGTTACAGTTGAGTCGTTTGTTTAGGACCACTCAAAGATATTTGACCTGGTCTCAGTACTCCACCTCAGTGTTATTTATAACGAGATTCTGAAGTTAACAGTTCACCGATCAAAAGAGACCACTGCAGGGGAGATAACATACCTTCTGTGGACAACATTTTGTAGCACTTATGCTGGCAGTTGTATCATCTAAAAATAAAGCACATCCCTCTGTCGAATCCATATTCGATGCAGTTTCTACGTGCCAACGCTCTCCCGACAACCAGAAGGATTCACAAAGCTATGTTCTTGGAATCAAAAGCGTTTTCAATCTAACTAACTAGGCTGTGTAAGGCAACCTCTGTTGAGTTTCCCTTTGAGTAAGTAAACAAAATTGGGTGCAAAGAGGTCGTGACATCTAGTTTGTTTCTGATGTGCCTGTCTAGAAGTCTCTATAATATTTTCAGAAGGAATGAGGTTAGATTGATTGGTCTGTATTACTTGGGCTTTTCTATTAGCCTATTGACAGATTTGGGGAAAAAGACTACCCGTAATCTCCTCCAAAAATGAGTAAATCTATGCCCAGTCAAAGCTTGTAATCCCAGCGTTTTTGAAGAAGTGCTGCGAAAATTCCGTCTTCCTTGTAAGTTTCAAAGGAGCCAATCGCCCACCTGACTTTGTTGGTTGAGTTCACCATCTAAAGAGCCTTTAAAGTAAGTTTCGAGAAAAGCTCCTACGGAAAAACTTGAATCGCTTGGATTACTCCTGCTCAACAGACAAAATTGAGGATTCTTTAGCAATAACTCGCTGTAGCCTATTCGCTTCTGTTAGGTCTAAGACATTATTGCAGAAGTCAATCTCGTCAATCAAGTTGGTGGTGGTGACTAAGGAGTCGGTCGCATGTTCCACTAGTATCTTAAAGTTGAACCAGTTGGGTTTCTTTGGATTGAAAACCCTCTGCCTTAACTTAAGTGCACGGGAAAATCAAAACTATTGAGCTTATGGTTGGAAAGTGTGGTCTCATTCGGTACCCTCCAGTTACTTGTAAGGCCAGACAGGCAGTTGCTAGCTAGAATACCTCTTCTCTGACAACATTATTGGGTTGGTTGCATTTAGTTGACTACACAATGAATATTCTAAAAGAGATTAACCTCTAGCTTTGACGTCATAGCCGCGCCAGATGAAATGGTGAGCGTTTGCGTCGCAGCTGACGACTACTTGAATTTTATGCTGACTGCAGTGGTCAACGAGCCGCCTACGGTCATATAACAACTTACTTATCTGAACATTGAAGCTTTGGACTTGGTCACCCAGTGAATGGGTGCGAGGTCTATTTTGTCGTCGGCGAAGGTCCTGCGCAGGGATCATTTAGCGTGGTGCAGATTCGCCTGGAGCAGCCTAGTGGGGCTCATTTGGCTCCCGAATGGAGCGCTGAAAGAGACTATCCCGCTTGTCTCGACGAGACTCTTTGCCTCGAGTCCCTTCGGTAGGTTGTCCGTCTTATCACGTATGTTGGAAGTAGTCCCACAGCTAGTCGTGTATCTTTTATATACATATTCGTTAAAATATATGCTTTCTTGATGTAAATTTTCAAAAAGCTATATTATGGTGGTGGTTTGATTCCGCGCACTATCACTGGTGCAGTTGACTAGCACTGCCATCACTCGCTCAAAGACGCTATTTGCATAAGAAAATCTTAATTAATTCAAAACACCGCCGTTCGGATTAAGATCGAACAGTTATTAATAGAGATCCCCATGCCCCTCCTAGGGGCGACTGACAAGATAGTAAGTCAATGAATTATTATAATTATATTTATTATAGTTTATAGTTCACAGATATTACGAATAATTAACTTCTCAAAGCTTCTATAATAGCTTGGTCATGTTTCACGCACAACTCAGTTCTATTAAGACGAGCATTCGGATACGATGTTGAAAAATATATTATCTTTATTGCTGTGCACGGTCGTAGCTGGGCAGGAGCACTTCCGTAAGTGCTACTTTACGGATTCTGCTGTTCAGTGTCATATTTTAACAATTAAATTTTAAATTCACAGCCAATGACCCAAAACCGTGTATCTTTGGGGATACCAATTGCATTAAGGAGACAAGTAACTACTTTGCCCAACAAAAGGGCGCTACTGGAGATAGTGCAATAAATCTTGTTAAGATTGATCCTTTGTATGTCGCAAAAGTGAATTTGAAGCAAGGTGCAAACAGTCCGGTGGCTATAGATCTGGACTTTACAGATAGCTATCTTTATGGTTTTAGCGCAATGGAATTTACCAAAATAAAGTGAGTTACTATAAAAAATTACTTTAAACAAGTGCACTACATTCTCTAGAAATATATATTTTAAACGGATCCCAATAAGAAAACTGTTTTTTGGTTTTATGTAATTGTGACTAAACTACCGAGCCACGAGACCACTGGCCCGACGCGTTAAAAGCAGAACTGAGAGTTCTAGGGTTCAACGATTATGAAAACGCAGCCAGAAAGTATTAGGAATGGAGAAATGTTGTAAGACGAAGAACTTTAAGATAAAATAAGATTTATATTGGATCTATTATTTTGTACTATTGAATTAGAGCTTCCGAACTTAGTTTAGAGTATATTAATCTTTTAAATACGAAATTAATGGCGTCTTCATTAAAATTTGTTACTTTTGATGAATTGATATTATTTAAAGAACCATTTCCCAGTAGGTAGCGATATCGGTATGACAATCTAAGCCAAATTTGATCAAGAGATGAGCATTTTCAGTACAGCGATGAACGTTTCCGCCGTAAGCTAGAAAAATATTAGGATTGGACGAAAACTTTAAATGATATTGCCTAAACTGTATACATTTTAGACTTCACTTCCAAGAAACTGCACCAATATTTCATATTAAATCATTAACAGACAAGCTAGACCCATTACTCATGTGAACCTATAATGGGAATTCAAAGAGTTAATGCAGGTCACCTCACTGTACATTTTAATAATATGAAACTTTTTGCAGAGGATTCGGCAAGGACCTAGCCACGACTCACGAAATGCATGCCAAGGCGCCGAAAATCACAATTTTGAGTGACTATACCATAAAGGGCAAAGTTTTGATATTACCCGTAAGCGGCACGGGTAAAAGTAATTTGACCCTAGGTGATTATCTAAGTTTTATTTATTCTTTCACTTGACATACTATATAGTAAATACAAATTTTAACTTTTACAGTGAACTGCGAAATGGGATTATCATTTACTGGCGTACCTTTTCAAAAGAATGGCGAGACTTTTATGAAGACAAAGAACTTTAAGATTTTCCTAAAGCCTCAGCGAATTTATTACCACTTTACCAACCTTTACAATGGAGACAAGGCTTTGGGTGACAATATGAACGCTTTTCTCAATGAGAACTGGGATAGCATATACTCAGAGACCCAAGATACCATTCAAAACGCCGTTGCAAAAGTATATGACGACATAGTCTCGGGGGTTTTCTCAAAGTATCCTTATGACAAGTATTTTGCAGAGAAGTAATTACTGTGATTCTTTATTGTAAGGTAAAGGCCACAACAAGAATTTTGTTTTTTCTTTTCCCTCTATTATATAAAAAAAAAGTTTTCTCATCTTTTAGAAAGTGTAGAACATGTTGTGTGCATAGCAGAAAATATTTGTTTCTCATGTTTTTTTTTTCTCGTCCCTTTATTTTATTTTTTTTTTGTAGTGAAGCTAGCAGAGGGCGAAGCCCTAGTAATAATTAAAATTACTCTTGTAAAAGAGAAGCTTACCTAATTTTAAAAGATAGAGACTTACTCCTTCTCAGAAATTTGGTTTTCGATGGTATCAGTGCACAATTCACACTTGTAAGAGTAAAGAATCTGACTAAAAACATCCCAGCAGGACTCACGAAAATAATCTATACTTTCCTTCAAAATCAAAGTTTGTCAGACTATGTAAGCAAATCAAAATCAGCGAATATGAACATTAAAACAGGGATTATGTCTATCGCCAATTCCCGACTGTACCAGGTTGTACCTTATCTATATTTGCCGACAATACGGCAATTCTTTGTTCAGGAACTCTTCCTAATAACATAACAAATAAGTTGCAATTAGACGTTTTCGAAGTGGAAAATTCTCGTTAGCTCTGAGAGGCAATATTTTTTGCTAGAAAACGAAAAGATATATAGTATATATGCATAGATAAAAAGCTCCTACACGCGGATAAACTGGCTCTCTTATCCCTTAACTTTAATTCAAGATGCTTAAACTTCCCGTACCCCATATTATTGACTTAGCTCGCTCATTAAGATAAGGTAAAGTGTTTGTAAGTTTTATATATGTACATATAGTACATATTTTTTTTTTCAGAGTGGTTTTTTTGTAATTTTGCTAATAATCTCGACCATCAATATTATTATAATAATGATATTATTTAAATTGAAAAGGTGTTTAATGCCTGAACTCTTAACCTTACCATAATATACACAACACACTTTGTAACATCATAAATATGGAACAATCATTAAATTTTGTGTTTGACTTTATTTTAATTATTTAATTTCAATATGATACAATATGAGGATATTACGGTATTATGTATGACAGTGCTGGAGTTCTTTTACATTCCTACGAAAGGAGACACTTGTATCCACAATATTGTTTTCAATTAATTTTTCTTAAGGAAAAAAAGTATATATAAGTTGTGATTTTTTATGCGTTTAGTTTTTAAATTTCAAGAAAAAACAAACAACGAAAATGTGCAAAAAATATTTGACACTTGTTTTTGAGGTTGTTAATCAATCTGATAAAGATTAATACTACTAAACTGAATCAGATTCGTCAGAGGTCGTATTTTTAGGTGCGAATTATGCAACACCAATGAAGCCGAAGACCTACGCCACTGTCTCGGTAGTTTTCCAATCTTCAGAGAGCACAGAGAATTTGCTGCAAAAAATCTGTGTTAAGGCCTCACGAAATCCTTGAAATTCTTAATGATACAAACAATATCGGCTGGAAGCAACTTGTAGAATTTTTGGAAAAGGACACTAAGTACAGAAAGCAAATAATAATATGTTGTAATGCTACTGACAAACTACTAGCAAGCACCATTGACTGTAACGTTGTTGCCATCATTGTATTTAAAAAAGTACAGTCCAATCTTGGTTTTTCGGATGCATTTGCAGCTCTTGCAATGCTTTTGGTTACTCTTCACTCCAAATACGTCAATTTTGTTTTTTGACGTATCAGAACCAGAAATGCGATTAATCGCTAAATACCATTTTTCGATAAAAAAAGCAGATCCTCACCGAGCATTTCCAAAGCCCATTCACCGAACACGCGATGTTATGGAAGGTCGTCCGGCCGAGTATAACATACCCAACTGCTGGAAACTACGCCGAGTAGACATTTTACAGTCTTTATTAACACTGACTGCTACATCAGCAATATTCTCTTCAGTACTCACTCTACGTAGACGATTTGGTGGTGGCGGATGATAAGGACGATAGCGATGCAGGACACTTTGATTTCCTAGTGCTATGCTTAACATCCAGATACATACTCTTGAACCAAAACCATTATAGTCTTTCTTTTCAACACCAAAAATAAAAGGGGAAATTAATTAATTTGTCCCATTGTGACGAGCGCTCAGGTGTCAGTGAATCCTTGCAGTCTATGCCCTACGACGATTTCCCGAACAATTACATACAATAAGTTGTTAGTATTTTCTTTATTTTATTGTATTAATAAATTTTGGATTATTTTCGATAATTTTTTAATTTCTTTTAATTAGTGGACGTTGAATAACAAAATAAAATGAGCAGACCAAATTTAATTTAATTAAACTCTACATCTGAGCAGAAGCTTGACTTATCAAGTTTAATTTAAGAATGCAACCTACTTACCTAGGCTGTATGGGATTCTCTTATACAAATTATATTCTGCTCTGATTTGGCTTAAGCGAATTTCGAATAAAACGAAAAGGGGAATAAAACACAAAAAAAAATCCAAGAGAAAAAAAATAATGTGGGTATAAAACTTACATGTGGTGGGTTTTGTCGACTTGAGTCGACTTGGCTAAATCATTGCTTTATTTTTTGGTAGGGGATTCTATTCTTTATTGATTGAAATGGTAAAGTAGGTACGAGAAGAATATCGGTAGTAGCCCTGTCAAGCCCTCCAACAGGCTGTTTGGGCTAGGCGCTTCTAGAGTCCACAAACAAGGGCTTACTTCCAAGGCGAAATTCTCGCAATATCCGTGCTAACCTCTAGATGTGCTGATCTACGGTATATCGAAGATTAATCTATTTGTAGAGTGACTTAGCTTTTGTGGTTACGGCCTAACAGGCCTAACATCTCATTAGTATTTGACTGAAACTATTTAATGTAATGTTTTTATATACATTTTTTTTTTCATTACACACATACACAATCAATTGTATATGCCAACGTTAGATTACCCATTGGGGTCTGACCTTATATAAAAGTATTTGACTGTAAAATTATAAAGGTAGCGCCAAATAGCATCTAGAGAACCTTTAAAAGCATTTATCCTTACATAGCTGGAGATGGTTGACTCCCAGGATATTAATGGATTGGCAAGCAAGATATTTAGGCATTGCTTGAAAATAGGCGCGGATACAAGATTTGGCCTTAAGGGAAGTTCTCAGTTCGAAGAGTATTTATGTATATCAGAATTACAGTTAACAGCTATTATAGTCTGGGCCATATGTAGGTTTGCTTAGTAATTGTATTTTATTCGTATATTTTCCAATGAAATTAGGCAAATACTAAATAAAGTTTGAAACTACTCATTAAGTATAAAAAGGAATTTCGCAGGAATGGACGCCGCGGCTGGCTCTACAGGCCCGTATACGAACATCATAATTACTTATTATTATGGCATTTACCCCAACTTGCTGGAACCATATCTCTTTCACATCCATATCATCAGTTTTGACTTAACCAGAGAGTTAAAATTAGGCTTCAACGCTGAAGATGATTTTCTACGAAATATCATTTGCCTGTCATCTGATTATCATAATGGTCCATGGGCTTCAATTGTTTCTTAATTTGAATCTTAGAAGCATGTAAATGCAGATGCGCATGCGACTCGTTGATACTGGCCTCTATGTGTTGGTCACTGAAATATCATTTTCATATGTTCCGAATTATAAGTGTTGAACAATTAAACCATTAAACAATAAAAACTTAGAGCTTCAAATAACCATCAAAACAGGCGGAGCTTGGCACTAAATTTGTTGCGATGGATTATATTTATTTGATTCTCTTTGTTTTCTCTTATCTTTCCATTCCTTTTTGTATATCTTTCCCGTTTTTTTCTTTTATGCAAATGTATACTATATCTTCAGAAATGTAAAAAGAGGGTTATATCTTTATACATTGTTATACATATAATAATTTCCCTGACTGACTATTTTGTCAATCAACCTGTGGGAATCTCTATTAATGAATTTTCGAAGAGAACAGGACATACAGTTTATAGTCGAATTATTATTATATCTTTAGAGCATTGTAGCCTATAAACAGTTTTTTGCGCTCCTTCCTAGAGAATAGGATATGGATAAGGATGCTTTGTACAGATACGGTATCATCATCAAGGAAATGTTCTTGTATCACTTGTGTGTAGTACTGCCCAGTTTATCGTTCAAATAAGAAGACTAAAGAAAATGTGCTACAACTAACTATCTAATGCCAGTTTTTAAATACTAACTAATACAGCAACAAGCACGATGACCCCATAATAACTTAGCCTTATCGAATTCCAAAACAGGAACTCTGAAACCTGTTCGAATGTGCGACCGGCAATTAACAATTAGAATTTTATTGGAATACACTATTTATTTCTGTGTAATATTCAATTAATGTACTAGATATAGTTAAATAATAATACGAATTTATTATTTACATGACACATTGGAATACGCTATTATCACCAATTGTAGCTCAATTAAATAATTAAACTGTATAACGCTGAGGTGCTACGAGTAAACAGCTTACTTCGATATAAATGCACAATGTCAAAGAGTATGATTGTATCATGAACAGGGAATACTCTCTTTTCGTTTATTTTCTTATGTAATAAAACTTGCAACAGATACACTAAATTTTCATTCAGCTGATAAACTACTAAAGAAAATGATTATTACTTTATGCACTGGAGATCTTTTTTACTGTATCCATAAATCAGTGCAAACGACTTTTCGCTTTCCACATGAATAGCAGTAGGTCCTTTGCTGGTATTGATCTAAAGTAGAAAGGACTGATCCGTGTCTTTCCTACACCAGCGATGGGTCCAATTTCTGTGGAGGGAATTTAAGAGTTTGGTGCCCAAATATGTATGCTACTATGAGTTTTGAGACCTTTTGTCTTGATCAAATCCAGAGCCAATATCTTTTATATTCTTCTGCAGCGCATTTGCTGTCCATGGTCTTAATTGTGACCCAACCAACCATGGAGTTGCTCCCCTAGCTCGTTTGTGAATGGGCGCAGATCTCTATGGCATGAATCTCAGCTAGACTTGGGAGAAGATTTTGAAATTTCTTTTTGTGAAATTATTCGGTTATCACATGATACATGAGGAAGGAAATTTATAAGTGTGGCATGGCCGGTGTCTCTTGCTAACAGCCCTCGATACGTAATATACTCTGCATGGCTGAATGCAAATGCGCAGTGCTGAAAGTCCAAGGACTGACTCCATAGCATCTGTTCGGCAGGTACGCCTAGCAACTGAGAGAGATAGGCATACTAATCTTTGAAACTTGCTTCACTGCTTGGGCCACCACATAAGCCCTGCGTATGTAACGACAGGCCGTTCCGTCATACAGTATATCCATTCTATAATATTAGGGCAGAAGCCACATGAGCTGCCGAGGAATTTCGCACAATCCCATAGAGCCCGGGTAGCTTTGGAGAGCACTAACTCTAAATGGAAGTTCCAGTTGATTTCTTTGTATAGGACCACACATAGATATTTAACCAGATCAAAATATTCCACCTCAATGTTATTGACAGTTCAGTGATCAAGAGAAACCATGGCAGGGAAGATAACACATTTCTAGAGATAAATATATCCCTCTGTCGGAGCATTAATTCGATCCATGCGATTAAATCCAATGCTTAAGAGATAAAACCGAAGTCGATATTGTCGAAAACTCCTCCGACATCTAGAAAGGCACAGAAAGCTTTGTTAGAATGAAAAGTTGCTATAAACAGTGGGTTCAGGATGAAAGCAGGCATAAAAGCTCGAATTTTTTCCTACGGTCTTATGTGATAATAAACAGACCAGCCCCGTTTAAGATTCTTTAGCTCGATGAAGTTGATGTTGGGGACTAAGAAGTTGAACGCATGTGCCACTAGTATCTTAAAGTTGATCCAGTTGGTTTTATTTGGGTTGAGTACCCTCTGCCTTGACAACAAATACGCCCCCTTTGAAACCAATCTTTATGCTATGTTGGTTTATGGCATATTAAAATCTCTCACTCTTGTGATTTGTTTGTAGCGTCATAAGTGTCGACTTATCGTCAAATCGGTTTCTTTTCACCAATGTCACAGGAAATACCGGTTTGTGACAGCAAGAGCGCCTGCTCCATAGAGTCCTTTGCGGGCTCTGAATCCAGATTGAGGGTCTCCGATAATGTAGACCAGTAGTTCTTCTCTGGATGCCGTCTCCTGCTGCTGATGGGGAAGCAGCAGTTCTTTCGGTTAAAGGTGTACCGACTATTCTTCTGGAACTTCCTTTTGGGGTAATGGTTTTAGAGTGTCATCAAACTCCTCTGAAGTATTTGAAGCACCCATAAGATAATGTTAATCCGCGGACACAGTCAGCATACTAGGGACCAAGCACCCCCTTGATCATCAATCTGTCGGCGTAGATTCGCGTAATTTATTATGAAAGAGTTTTCTTTTCTTCGCCTGACAGTTAGCATCCAAGACAGAGACATGACCGTGCCAAGGTCCTGCTTGCAGCCACCCTCCCGAGAAGAGTACAGTCGAACTACCAGTTGGATGTCACAATGTCATCAGCTACCGTTATACGTCATTATTTGTGATACCTATTGGCTGACGCCAATGCTGCAGAGATATTTTTGCGAGAAATTTAAAAAGGCGTCGTTAACAAAGAAAGTCCAATGATTTTAATTTTAATTCCAACTACGGATTAACGATCGGACCTATGCGGGCATAGGTTGATCCAAACACAATCGTAGACGCAGTCTACGACGTTCTATTATATAAAGTCGTCATTTGGCAAGTTAGGTAATAGAGGACTTATCGGATCAGTACAGTACGGAAGGTACAGAAGTGTAAAATTATGACTTTAAATGAAGTTCTATATTTTTAATTTGTATCTTAAAAGTATCTGTTGGGGAGGAAGAGTATCTATCTCTCTTTCGGGTTTCATATCTTAATAATTTAATTATTTTGTTTTTCTCGCACTATTACTAACTATAAAAAACAAGTAGTACATTTATTTTTTGAGGCAGATCGACTGAGATTTACTCTTTTTGACATTGTTTTCCTTCAGAATTAAATTTTTTGTAAAAATAATATTGAAAAAAGTATTGATCGTTAAATATTAATATCTATCAAATTTAACCAAAAAGTTATTACGAACTTTTACTCGAATTGATACTCTTTACTAATAATAAATAAAAATTTGTATCATTGTCAATTTTCACCTAATGATATAATTTATATTGACAATGATACAAATTTTTATTTATTATTAGTAAAGGGTATCCAATTCGATTGTAAAAAATTCGTAATAACTTTTTGGTTAAATTTGCTCTCTGAACGTAACCATCCAAAAATGTCTATTATGAGGTATACTTTTTCTTATATCGTAAGATACCTTGTTTTATAAGCTCCGAATTAATGAATAATAAACTTTCTATAAAAAAAAACATTAATTGCCTTACAAACTGTACTTGAAAAAAAAAACAACCTTCCCATATAATAAGCTTCTCAGAGCTTCTATAAAAGCTAGTCATGTTTCACGCACAACTCAGTTCTATTAAGACAAGCATTCAAAAACATTAGCGATGATTCAAATTATATTATCTTTGTTTCTGTGCGCGGTCGTAGCTGGGCAGGAGCACTTTCGTAAGTGTTAACTTTACGGATTTTGCTGTTCAGTGTCATATCTTAACAACAAAATTTTAAATACACAGCCAATGACCCAAAGCCATGTAATTTTGGGGATACCAATTGTATTAAGGAGCGCAGTAACTACTTTGCCCAACAAAAGGGCACTACTGGAGATAGTGCAATAAATCTTGTTATGCTTGACCCTTTGCATGTCGCAAAAATGAATCTCAAGCAAGGTGCAGAAAGTCCGGTGGCTATAGATCTGACCTTTACAGATAACAATCTGCATGGTCTAAAAGCAATGGAATTTACCAAAATAAAGTGAGTTACAAAGAAAAAATTACGCGAAACGAGTGCACTACATTTTTTACGAAAATTCTCTCATCTTTCATGAAAGATAATTTGATCATCTTCATCATATATAAAAAAATAAAATAAAAAAAATAGTTTGACGTATAAAAGTAATTAAAAAATATTTTAAAAAACTAAAATATCGTTTAAAAAATATTTCAACGAATAAAAAGGCAAAAAAAAACAAGTGCGTTAAAAAAGTTCTTAACAGAAAAGATTGATGGAAAGAAAATTAATGATTTACTTTTGCAATAAGACCAAAGTGAACGGATTATTAATAAAAACCCGTTAAAAAGGCTCAAAATAGAAAAAAAATTAATGTATTATTAAGATTAAGTCAGGCGCGGAGTAGTAAAGATCATTAACCATTTTTCGACTCCGATCCCATGGGGCTATATGTTAAAGTAAACTAATAAACTAATAAACTAATAAACAAACGAAATATACTCAGAAAACGTTTTTTTTTATCGTCTTATGGTGGGTATATTACATAAAGGTTATTCAAATTTTGCACAAAAATGTTTTTCGAACGATTAGACCATCTTTATGAAAAATTAATTTTGCCCCATTAACATTTATTTTCGTACGATTTCCCCCACCAAAGATGCTATTCGCTCAAGAAAATCTCTATTAATTCAAGATACCGCCGTTTGTTATTAATAGAGATCCCACCTAGGGGTGACTGACAAAATAGTAAGACAGGGAAATTGTTATTATTATATACAAAATAAAGTGCCTTTGCGTTAACTTATTTCTACAATTTCTTGCGAAGAAGTTATAGTCACCCAAGTCGATGTGAGCTAAAGGCAAAATTTTTTATCGTATTAATTTTAGATCATCTTTCCAAAAAATCTGCTTCAATATTTCATATTATATTATTAATCATCATTATCATTATATCATGTTAGGATCATTAATAAATCAAAAAACTACTCACATTTTCACTAAACAACCCACTATAATGGGAATACAAGGAGTTATCTCACAGTAGGGCATCGCTCCAATTGAATAACTGTTTTTAATAATATAAAACTTTTGCAGAGGATTCGGCAAGGACCTAGCCAAGACACACGAATTGTATGCCAAGGCGCCGTTAATCACACTTTTGGGTGACTATTCCATAAAGGGCAAAGTTTTAATATTACCCATAAGCGGCACGGGTAAAAGTAATATGACCCTAGGTGATTATCTGAGCTCTATTTATTCTATCACTATACATATAGTAAATTAAAATTTTAACTTTTACAGTGAACTGCGAAATGGGATTATCATTTACTGGCGTACCTTTTCAGAAGAATGGCGAGACTTTTATGAAGACAAAGAACTTAAAGATTTTCCTAAAGCCTCAGCGAATTTATTACCACTTTACCAACCTTTTTAATGGTGACAAGGCTTTGGGCGACAATATGAACGCCTTTCTCAATGAGAACTGGGATAGCATTTACTCAGAAGTAAAAGGGAGCATACAAAATGCCTTCGCAAAAGTATTTGACGACATAATGGCGGGGGTATTCTCAAAGTATCCTTATGACAAGTACTTTGCAGAGCAGTAATAACTGTGATTATTTATAATACGGTAAAGGCTAAAACTCACTACCACAACTTTTTTTTTCTCTTATGATCTTACCCTTACGTTAAATCATTTTACTTTTCATAGAAAATATTTATAAGTGCATAGAGAGTTAATTGCTCTGCGTGTTCTACTAGTTCTATAAGATCGCTAGAAAAGTTTGAAGAGTTGTTAATAAATACAAAAGCAATCATTTACAATTAAAAAAGTGAAATTATTAGAGGTATGTGCAAGGGATACATATATGCACAGGAATAAATTGAATTACATGAGCTACGATTCGTTTCCGTATCCGAAGAATCAACATACTGCAACCGAAAATTTCAACCTGCTAAGGCTTAAGCCACGGAGAAGAAGCTCCAAAATAATATTTAGGGTACAAAATGTTGTTTTAATGGAATGGCGGACGACGAATAAATAAATTAATCTGATTAAAAATATCTTAGAGATTCCATCTAAAATCATTTTAATTGTTATTACGAAGTCTGACTATTAAGAAGACTTGAAAAAAAACCTTGTAGTGGATTGAGCCCAAAATTCACTTTTGTACAATATACAATTTTTGTTGACTTCGTGGCCCGTAGCCTAAATCTTGTTTATAAACTAAATGGAAATAATCTAAGTATAAAAGAACGTAAAAAAAAATGTTTGTATTTTTTTTAAGCCGAACAATAAAAAAAATACATAACATAAATAAATTATGCCATCTTTCAAAAAATAAATGTAATTGAAGCAATGCACATATAATTATTTGTCTGGGGTATGTACTAACATTATTATAAACGAACCTTATGTGATGATACAAACAAAATTCATTAACGCCCTTTTTTTAAATAGCCCTTATAAAAAGTAACGCTCGAATTTTCATGGAAGACACAAATGTTTCAGGTACAGAATATTATATACCCATAGAGCATTTCTCAACGCTATTTTCCACAGCCATCCCCTCTAGAGGATACATTTCTTTACATATGATTTAGGATACTAGATTGGCTAGGAATAGCAAATGATAAAACACGGTACTAAAAAAAATATGCAAAGCGCTATGTATTATATTTTTAAAATTGCCAATTAGGGAAAAAATTTATGGATCCATTTATTTAAAAAAAAAGGTTTTAACTATAATATAACCAAAAAATATAGAAATATTTGATTCTTAGTTATATATTCTTTGGTGGTATTAGGTAGGGAAATACCTCTGCAGATTTTACAATAGGCTTTATCGCCTTTCTTGTGTGTATATCCGATTAGACACTCTTCCCATCCAGTTGGCATCCATCATCAGACGATGAAAATCTTTATGAAGCTCATTACCAGCATTGTAGACTTTGCGATCTAGCGTAATATCTTTATTATCGTTCAGTACTTCTGTAAGAGTAATCTTTCCACACATTCAATATTTCGTTGCCATGCTTGTCTTAGCAGATATTACCTTTAGGCTGAAATCGTTTATTATGTTTCTTTATTTTTTAGGTACCGGTTTCTTATACTGTTATTTTTAAAATCTTTTTAAATATACTCAACTTCTAGTTTATCTTTCTTCTGCATTATCTTTTAAGCATGTCTTTTTTCACTTTGGTATTTTAATAGATTTTGCCTAGTGGGTCGACTGAAGTAAGTTTTGCGTAGCTTTTCTATATTCCTTACCATTCGGTAACCCGCATTTTTCACATTGTTTTTTGACCGAATACAGTTCTTGCAGCTTCATTTATAACGTTTCTCATCGAATTCCATGCTGTGCTCATGCTTTCACTGGGGTTCTCTTCGGCATTATCTACGTTTGTATTGCCAAAAATTATTTCGAAATCTTTTCCTGATTTTCTAGTATTATTCCTCAGCATTCCATGTTCTTTTTATGGAAAAACTGTTATTTATTAAGACAATGCGACTACCACATACATATGGGTATGAGTGACTGTCCTTACCTCGATATGATCTTACATCCAAAACAGTTGACGAATGTCGTTTTTCGGCAAGAGTATGATCAATTTGCTTTGCTCTTTGACGTTCTGGTATTTTCCAGGTTAATAATTGTTATAAAGTGAAATAACTAATAATCTTATGGTATCATTTGGTATTCGAATTAACGTAATGGTGATGAATAGTAATCAATAAGAAACTTAATTGAGACTATTAATTAACAGACAATTTGTTTAGAATATAAAGTCAAGCTATATGTTTATTACTCGTTTTATAATTTAAGAGGTTTAATAAAAAATCTAGTTCTCTCTTACACTTTATTATTATGTAATGAATTAGCCAATAAAAAATAAAACTAATTACAGCGTAAACGATTAGACTAGCGAAGGCGGCATACTCTTTCACAATTTGTACAGGTTGCACCATCTTTCATTTCGGTATGTCAACATTGAATAGAATTGAGATTTATCAACCGATTGACTTGAATGGACACCCTGTCCCGAATGGTACAAAGGATATATTAAGTTTGTGCAAGTCGAAAATGTATGTTACATATAGAAAGAAGCCTCCAAAGTTACCTAAAGTATGATAAGGGGGACTAGAGAAGTCGATATACTCATGTCCGAGATCTCCGATATAGTAAAAGCTTGAGCAACCAAACTTTTAGATTAGATGCCTTATTATTCCATAAGAGGAGTTTTTTAAAGTTCCCAAGAACTGTACCAAATTTTATAAAAATCTTTTTTTTTTAACACAATTCGGTATGTTTCGTTTTTTTTATGGAGATATCCAATGTTTTATTCAGAATTTCCGAATTTTGCAATCAAATGCCTTTTGGTGTTCTCAAGCAATGTTCTGGATTTTATTGCAAGCTAGTGGTACAGAGTATCCCAAAGTCGTTCGCACCAGACTTTAACGTACACTATCTTTTTAAAACGTCCTTTAAGTATATTTTTAAACATGAATTGATTTAGGTATAAACCTAAGTAGTAGTAATAGACACGATGTGAATTATTTCTGATGACAGAATTGACAATTTTTTAAGTTTGTAGCATACGCTATACGTTATTGTTGTATTCCCTACGAATGTGGAATAAACACGAGATCAATAAAAAACATCAGTAAATGTCCAAAAAAGAGACTATTTGTATTTAAAAATTCGAATTTTGAGATGGCTACTAAAGTCGCCCAATCGATGATATTGTTTTTAAAAAGGATATCTTAAAAAATTGTGTTGCACTAAATGATATAAAAATACTTCAGTTAAGGAAACCGAGATTTTTTTAACGTATTTTTTATTTTTACATACCCTGTACAGTAAATTAAAGTAGATAAATATAAAATATATTGTGTTATATAGAAAATATATATTCGTATTTTTTGTACTACTACTCTAGTTTCTTAAGTATACTGTTAGTTAATTTACTTTAATTAATAAATAAATAAACAAAATTGTTATCCTCTAAGAAAAGATCTGAATGCCGAATTTAGTTCAAAGATCTTTACAAACAAACGAAACACAACGAATTTTGTATATAAAACTTTTTTTTTTACCGATTCCTCCTATGGGAGCTATATGATATAGTCAATCGATATAGATTAAATTTGGCAAGTGCTTAGGAACTATAAAAAACTTACGAATACCAAATTTGGTCTTAATATCTTCACAAAAAACGAAACACAACAAATTTGGTTCAAAAACCTTTTTGGAAGATCGGCTCTATCGAAACTATATGATATAGTCAACCGATTTTATTTAAATTTGATACAATGCTTCGGTACTCTAAAAAAGTTTTGAATGCCAAATCTGGCGAATTTTGTATACAAAAGTTGTTTTGGCCGATCGGTCCTATGGGAGCTATATGATATAGTCAATCGATTTTAATCAAATTTGGTACAGTGCTTGAGACCTGTAAACAAATACAAAATTTGGTTACGATATCTTCATAAACAAACGAATTATTCATCTGAAACTTTTTTTTCGAGGTCTTCTGAAACACCCCTATGGAAGCTATATAATTAACCGCGATATAAAAAAAATAAAATAAACTTGTCTTCTATGGAATAATGTGGTACCTAATGTGAAAGTTTGGTTACTCTAGCTCTTGCCATCTCTTAGATCTTGGCGTTCAAACGGACAGACGGACGGACATGGGCATATCGATTTAACTAGTCACCCCCCTGATCATATTTTAGGTAACTTTGGGGTGTCTCCGAAGATTCCTTCTATATGTTACATACAATACATTTTCGGCTTGCACAAACTTAATATACCCTTTGTACCATACGGTACCGGTACAGGGTATAAAAAGTAGAATCGATATTTTTGGGTAGTTTTTAAAAATTAGGCATAGATTAAGTTTGAATTTCCAATTTGAATGGAAAGTACTTTCTATGCAACTCATTGGGAAAACTCATGCACGCAAATTTGTTTTGTTGAGATATATTTATTGATTTCGAGCATCAAGAATATAGTAGGTTTCCATATACTCGCCAAGTGAATGTAATGAATAACTAACCATAATGAATATTTATATTTTAATGGCATTTTATGTCCAAGATTCCTATAAAAACTTGAGCATTTGAAGGCCATCGTTTAGTTGGTTTAAAAATGCATACCAAAACGGTTACAGTGTTAAAATGCATAATACCTTTGCTTCTATTCAAAATTGTATCCGGACAGGAACACTTTCGAAGGTGTTAACTATACTAACGGTTTAGGCCGACAGTGTTTGATTTAAAACAAAAAAAATTTACTCGCAGCTAACGATCCAAAGCTGTGTAAATTTCAAGACTACGAATGCATTAAGTCGCGTATCGATTATTTTATCCAACAAAAGGGTGCGACTGGAGATAGTGCCCTTAATCTAGGCATCCTTGATCCTTTATATGTGGCAAAAATGAATGTGAAACAAGGAAAGAATAGTCCCGTCTCTATAGATTTGACCTTTACTGATAACAATGTAAATGGTTTAAAAACAATAAAGGCTACCAAAGTGAAGGGAGCCATAAAGTAATACTCGGCAGTAAGAATGCATTTAAAACAAACATCTTGTATAGGGTTTGGCAAGGACCTAACCCAGAATCACCAAGTGCATGGCAAAGCAGCTTTACTCTCACTTGTGGGTGACTATTCCATAAATGGCAAGGTTTTGATATTACCCATCAGCGGTTCCGGCAAAAACAACTTTACCCTTGGTAAGCAGCAGGACAATTTGTTGTTACTTGACATCAAAAAGTTTTTTTAATATTACAGAAAATTGCGAAATGAGTTTATCGTTTTATGGTGAGCCCGTTGAGAAGGATGGCGAGACTTTTATGAAGCCAACTAGGCTGAAGGCTCAAATAAAACCCAAACATTTGCATTTCCGCTTTAGCAACCTTTTTAATGGCGACAAGGCCTTAGGCGACTGAGAACTGGAAGAGCATATTCGCAGAAGTGAAAGGGAGTATAGAAAATGCCTTTGCTGAAATATTCCTGGGTCTGCTTACGAATATTTTCTCAAAGTATCCGTATGAAAAGTTATTTGCTGAGTAAAACACAGTGCGAAATTTAAGACAATTGAGGGACTTGAAGCTAGCTTTATGTAAAAAGTAATAAAAGGAGAACCAATTTTAATACACGAAGTATTTGAGGTAAGGGATTTACAAATTTTGTGCAAATGTATATAATACAGATAAGGGGCTCTGGAGATGTCGCTACAGATAGAATAAAAAAGATTATCTTTTCTTTTAATTTTAGGCTCTTTGACCTCTATTCAAAGTATCCTTATTCATTGCACAAAAAGTTAAATACCATTAGTTTTTTCGTATACGCAAAAGTATCGAATTGAAGCTTACAGTTTTCAACAGCTACACTTCATTTGGTGTGCATAATGTAGGTTTCATCTCGATATGTTGAGATCATGTAGGTAAAAATTCACATACGACGCAATAAAATGTATCTTGAAAGGCGATAATACGAAGGGGGAACACGAACGGTGTATGCTTAATACTTTTCGTATTTCTCTTCCCATCATTCGTTGATCATGTCTGTCAGAAACAAAAGAGAGATTTTGATGTTGATGCTATAAGATAAAAAACTTTAATAGAAGTCTGTAGAATGGATATTTTTTTTTTTTTAATTGTAGAAAATTGGAATTGTTTAATATAAAAGAGAATACACTAATTTGCTTTCGAAAGCATAGTACCTCTCAGGATATAGCAGATAGATCAAAACGTAACAAGATTGAACTTGACAACTTCATTCGTTATGATTTATGGCTAGGATAAAGCATACATACGCAGGGGCGGAGTCCCCTAGTAATAATATTAAAATACGCGATTTCAAAATTGATTGTATACCTTCTTGTTTGAATTATTATAGTAAAATGAGTCTCAATTAAAACAAAATTAAAAACTAGCACCTAGAATTATTGCAATACGTGTTTTTCTTATAAACTGCTCGTTACCTATGTAGCACACCTCCAACAGCTTAGTATTACAGTCAGGGCCGTAGAGAGAAAATACGGGAAGTTGGAAATGTACCGGCCCCTCTATTAAACCTTTAGCTTGAATCACCATAGTACTTCAGCAATTACCCTTGTCCCCTGAGAAAACTACGGGCTGGGAAGAAATCTTGAGTACTTGGTATTTTACACAGCTATACCCTTTAAAACCTGTGCTTAGAAAGACAAGATTTAGAATAAACTGCATGAGCTGCTTTGGGATAAGGTATTTTAGCATGTAGCATTCGAAATTTATTAGAAATTAAGGAGACTGCTGGATATATTATGGTCTGGATTCCTCGAAATTAATATAGAAGGCCTTACCGTACCTTCTAATTTCATAGCCCATCTATGGATACAAAACTTCTAAAAATCCAATGGATCCCTTTTTTTAGAAAATCAACAAAGCTAAAATATTTATGTTACTCCTTTGGCACAAGGTATTCTAGAACAACAGTGCAGAAGTCTGGCAAAGTATTTAGGAGCTCATCGACTGTTAGGCTTATTACAAATTTTAGAAATTAAAAGTGATACTATGCTCATTTAGTGCTATTGCATTAAACGTAGAACTAGTTAGTTGTTTGCTTATAATTTAGAGGCGTCATGGTTCTTGGAGATCCTAGCCTGTACAATAAATGCAGATTAAATATAGTACGTTTCGTCATAATTTTAATCAAGAATAAACGAACTAGGTCCCATTAAATGAAACATGAAAACTAATAACTCTAATCAAAAACTCTGCTTAATTGGCATACAGAACCATAACAAATATTGAATATTAATAGATATAACGTGTTAACAATTACTCCAAGCTCTTAATAAGTTGGATTTCCATAAGTGTTTATAATTGCTCTAGTATCTATCTATCTAGTATCTTTTCTATTAAACAAATATGTAATTTAAAATAAAGTATCCAGCTAACGACACATTGTCGAAGGTCGCGGACTTTGACGAGGAGAACTTTGCAGCTGGGGATAGTTCAATAAATCTACATTTTCTTAATCCATTTTTTATTGCGAAACTAATTAACGTTGGCTCAGATGTTGTCGCATGTAACAGGTCGGCTGATAAGTTCGTATAATTTCTAACTGAGGGAGCCACTAGAATTTTCTCCTTATCATAATTAGTTAATACTAATGGAGAATAATCTTCTAATCAAATATAATGTTTTATTGAAAAAATACTTCTAATACCAAAAAGTGACGAGAAAACAATTTGTAAGTGCTTCTCTAAATTACGTACAGGCCATATGAGCAGTGCTCATTGAGCACCGAAGACGATGGCCGTCAAAAAATTACTGTTACGGACGAAAACTTTGAAAAAATCCACAAAATTATTCCTAATGACCGATAAGTTAAGTTAAATTGATCGAGATACCTTGCATCAAAAGAACGTATTGGGCATATCTACATATCATGTGCCCAGCGAGCTCATCAATCGATAAAAAATACCGTATCACAAATTAATAAAAATGGTAGCTAGAATTGCATCAAAAAAATTTCAGAGCCGATGGAAAGGTAATCGCCGAGACTTAGCCATATTTAGAATCAAAAGACAAATCGTTCTACAAAAATATCGAAAAATTGGAAGATCGCTATAATCAGTGTTTCGCTGGTATATGATATTTTTTAAAACGATAAGAATCTTTCAGCGGACTTGTTAGCATAGGTATAATGTTTGCGGGAAAACGAACTGATGTTGGGTCAAGACCCTGTAACATCAAGATGTTATGTTAATAAGTGAATAAAACTGAAGAGTTTTAAATTAATTACAGGGGAATAATGTATTTCGTTGAAATAAAAAAAAAAAGGTCTGATGGTTAAAATAAAATAAAAATGGGTTTTTAAAATTGCTTTGCAGTTACCCACTTTCAGATGGAATTTATTATAAGGAAGTTAATAAAAAAAAACAATAAAATGTAAAAATATAATACGAATAAAATGTTAGTCATCTGAAATAAAAGTAAATGAAATTGTCGAATTTGACGATAACAATAAAAAGATGTCAACTATGCCAAAAAATATAACAGACAGCCCATGTGGACCAGTGTTGCCAGGTGTTAAGCTCCCGAATAAGCTAGGTTCTGGATTAAAATAGGCAATAATAGGCTAAAACTTAAAAATAAATGCTGAAAAACAAGCTATATCCAAATTGAAGAAAACATACAAAAATGGCATACATAAAGTCGGGCGCGGACGACTTTGGGATACCCTGTACCACTAGCTTGCAATAATATCCGGTTCCTTCACAAAAACCAAAAACAGAAGAATTTTTAAGCCAAAAAATTTTTTTTTACCGATGGGAGCTATATGATATAGTCAACAGATTTCGATCCAATTTGACACAGTGCTTTATTACCTTAAACGATCTGAATGCCGAATTTGGTCGCAATATCTTAACAAACAAACGAAACACAACAAATTTTGTTCAAAAATCGATTTTTTGGAAGATCGGCCCTATGGGAGCTATGATATAGTCAACCGATTTTGTTCAACTTTGGCACATTGCTTAAGTGCTCTAAAAAATTTGCCAAACGCCAAATCTGGTTACGATATCTTTATTAAAAATCGAAATATAGCGAATTTTGATTTAAAAAAGTTATTTTGGCCGATCGATCCTATGGGAGCTATATGATATAGTCAACCGATTTTGATCAAATTTGGTACAGTGCTTGGGAACTGTAAAAAACTTTTGAATACCTAATTTGGTTATGATATCTTTATGAACAAACGCATTATCCATCTAAAACTTTTTTTTGTCGAGGTTGTCTCAAACACCCATATGGAGCTATATTTTATCCCCGATATCAAAAAAATAAAATAAACTTGGCTCCTATGGAATAATATGGGATCTAATGTGAAAGTTTGGTAACTCTAGCTCTTACCATCTCTGAGATCTAGGCGTTCAAACGGACAGACGGACAGACAGAAGGACATAGGTAAATATATCGACTTCTCTATTCACCCTGATCATATTTTAGGTAGCTTTGGGGTGTCTCCGACGACTCCTTTTATATGATACATACATTTTCAGCTTGCACAAACTTAATATACCCTTCGTATTATGCAAAATTTGTTAATAAATTAAAAATTTGTATCTCTCAGAAAGATGTTGACAGAAAGAGAAAATAAATTAATAAAGTGGTTGTTCGAAAACTTGTGGTAACTCTTATGACTTTTAAAAACGAGTCGAAATCTAGAGCAAGCTTGATTATGTTGTAGTCACAAATATGCTACAATATGCTGTTTGGACTTAAAAATATGCTAGATTTATGGCTATTCAAAATTTTTATAAACTATTCCATTTTCAAATATGCTAGATCTAGCCTGAAATAGGCTAAACTGGCAACACTGATGTGGACAGCATTTTCGAAAGCTCTTTTTTGTTCGCCCACTGCGCTTGCCTTAACTTTTATATTTAACTAAAAAAATCCATAGCATACTTTTAGGACTGACAAAAAAAGAAGGTATTTGAACGATTTCAAGCGGCACTACTCGTACTAGATTTAAACTTACTAAACCACAGACTTACTGGTGTATCATCAATTCGATGTAGATACTAAAGTCTAGCGATTTGTTTAATAAAACTATATAAATAAAAAGTACCTGCGAAGCATGAAAGTCGTGCACAGAATACGGCAGAATCTGAAAGACCATTGTGTAATAATTGTGGTAAAGAATTTGCGCCGCTATTTAATTTTATATGTAACTTTTCCTTGACTGCCAAGGATTTCATACTATACATACAAATTTTGGGCTTAAACACTTGACATATGGTGAGTGTTATATAAGATGGTTGGATATAACAAACTAACTAACTTTCTATGGTGAACCTTCTATTAAGAAGAATGGAAAGTGTTCTTGAAGGTCACGAATCCCAGCGGAACCATAGAAATTTATCGAGTAAAAAAGTATCTTTATGACCAGTTCTTTGAAAAGTAGTACTAACTTAATTTGTATAATATTATGGCGACATAGGTGACAGCAAAAACATTTTTTTTCGAATATTTATTTTATTGGCATCAACCGGTAAGTCTAAAGGTTATAATCCAACATTTATAGAAAAGTAAATCACAGAACTTATTGTGGGATATGGCTTAGATTGCTATTTACTATTTATACAATATTTACAAAAACCAAATAGATTGCTATGATAAGACACGCATTCTGAGATCATTTGGGTAAACTCGTTTCTTGGTCTATGACCGGCCAGGGCACATGCAAGTGAATTTGGATGTGTTCTTAAGCGATTAGCGACCGTTGTGGACCATCTCCGCAAGAGTGCAAGGATCAAACTCATTGAATTTTTTACGCTGCTTTGTCTAATTTACTAATGTGTTCCCTATATGCCCTAGAGGTGCTGAACAATCGCAAAATCCGAGACACATTTCATTATTTGGATGGTTTAGATAGATGACATCATGCATCGATATTTTATGAACGCCGAAGAGGGATATGCTTCTTCTGTCAAAAGCGTCACACAGTTTCACGACGCCTAAGTATTCTCGAATTTATTATTTTGTATGTCTGCCGTGGCCCGTTGCCCAATTGTGATATTTTACTTAAGTTATAGAGACTAAGAAGTTGCTTGGCTATCCGTGGGTCATACCGGTCCATACCTTTACGTCTAGGTCTCTCCTCTTCTTTTAGCAACTGATCTGGTGTCTCGGGATATATGTAAGGAATACTGTATTTTATTATCCCCGAAACCATTTCGGAATAATCTTCAAGCCAGGCTCCTTGGCTGTCTGACAATTTAGCAAAATATCTGTCTTTATATTGTTTATGTTATCTTAGTTGTTTGTTGAACGCGTAGTCGCCTTTAATTACCTAGGCGGTATGGTGACTACAAAGCGCTGCGGACGAAGATAAAGGTACCTTTGGAATGCTTAGACTGGCAAATATTGAAAAATACAAAACTATGCAAATATAATTCTAACGTCACTCCACTTGGAATCAAGGATGTCAGACGAAGAACGGACTACCATCGTGGTAAGCGAATGCAAAGTACAAAAAAAGTAGTGTCCAGTTATGGGCAATACTCTATATTAAACTTTATATACCTTATATACATTCCTAATTTTTGATCGAAAACGGAGAATACTCGTTTATTTGCCTTATAGTATAGTCTACACTGTAAACTGACAGAGCATCTTTTGTTTAATTATGTGAACTGAACTTGCCTTTTTATAAAAAATCTTTTCTCAAACACATCTACTTAAGTGTGTTAAATTACATGGCTCGTTAATATTAACAGGAAATGCACATTGTATCTGACCTGATTTTTTTACGACGGGTCCAAAAGGGTCAGGCTTGTCGCGCAATTGGCGGGTTAGGATAAGGTTAAGGTCAATTGGTATGACACATAAAATGTGTCACTTTGTTCTACTAATAAGATATTATTATTAACTTAAAAGCAGTGATCTTATTTTTAATATGCAAATTTTTTTTTTTTAGGGTAAACAAACACGATTTTCAGTCACACATGTTATCTAAAAAGAATACAAAAAAGAGTCCCACAAGATTCAAGTTAAGTCGTTGCCGAAACAACAAATGACTAAACGTAAGTCATTTAACTAACAGGTGCAGGCGGATACACTAAGAAAAATAACTAGGTTCTTCTATATAAAAGTTATATAGTTGTGAATTTTATAGATCTGCGTCTTGCGCTAAAAAAATCTGACTTTAAAATATAATGTACGATATTATACAAGTTTTCGCTTTTTGAAAAAAGTTTCAGAACAAAAATGAGAGTGCTGACGTATTTAAGAGAGAGGTTGTCAATATGTATGTCATAGCATAGCGTGACTTTTACATTTTGTGATGAAAAATGATTAAGATATTAAATAATTTGAAACTGAATAATAATTTATTATATAGGTCTGGTCAACTTGTATTTGTAGAATTATTCTAAGCAACTTTGCCAAAGGATCTTTAATTAATTTAATTTTAATTCAACATTTGAATTTTTAAACCAAAACTTGTCAAATTTTTATGTGAATATGAGGGTGTTGGTGGTCAAGGAACTCAAAATTACGAATTTCTTGGGAAAATTGAGAAATATTTCACTACTAACTTTTACAACTTAGTAATATGAATACGACTTCAACATAAGCCTCATGTCAAATACATCTAGAAATCCGATACCGGATATGTTTAAGAAATCTTATCCCGACTCCGCGCAACATTGCGTACTTGAAACTCCAGCAACACGCCATGACTCAAGTACTTCAATGGACTTCATATTTCGTCCGTTTCAACTCCAAAATCGTCATCAATTCCAAGATGCCAATATATCAATGAATAGCAGTACAGTTTACGATTTTAACAAGTATCTTATAGTCCGCGCACCCATACGTTAGTGCATAAGATTTTTAAATAAAGATATATGTTATTTCGAAACACAAATTGCACCTTCTTAGCTATCTAAAGTTCTTATAAGTCTTACAAGGACTAAATAGCCGTTATAATAATGTATTGCTTTGGAAAAAACTTTAAGAAAAATAAATGTTGTTCTCAAATGTACAAGTCCTCGACCTCTTCAATACTTAAAATATAAACTTGATTGCAAAATTTTTTGAATCTTAGGTGTAATCTGTCTTGAAATTCTTCGCTACGAGGTATTCTTTGACAGCATATAGTAGTAGGGTAGTTATTCTACAGCGTATATCAATTATTATAATTTTTATTTATTTTTATTTTAAAAACCACAAGGAATATCTGGATTTGTTCAATTTGATTTGTTATTTATGAAAGATGGCAGCAGGAAAATCGACAACCTCATTTGATTTTTACCCTGACTTTTCCTTCAATTTTCCAATATTTCTCTGGGAATTACAATTCTCGACAATTGTTGCCCTTAAGTGGCTTTAGGGTGATTGTCCGGTTCTTTCTTGAGATATTCCTCAAGAACTAATAAATCTGGAAACCGCGACATGCAACCGTACCAAATGTTTATCAAACATTGGTTGTAACCAATAATCGGGCTTATCATTTTGTTTAACAATTGGTTCCAAGCATGACGGGAACGGTTTCGGTGACGTCGCCTTTTAAGATATTCCACCGTTTACATCGCATCTCATAAATCTGTTGTGGAATTTTACACAGCGTGAAGTGGACTATTATAGGCACGCCGATATCAATGTCGAGTTCCAACCATTGATCAGTAGAAGTCCTCCATTGGTAAAATTTTTCTTAAATAACTATTCCAAAACTATCCCAAGTTCTTATAGTATCCAACATCTTAATGTTTATAGTGATAGTCACAAGAAAGACAAAAGTAGATGAACTGACCAACCAACTTAGGTACATAGCTTAATCTGGTGGCTTATTAGTGTAGTTGGTAGCAAAGAGCTCTCTAGTTAGAAATCGGCTACAATATTATCACCTGTACTATATTAACATATATGCGAAGAAAATTGGGTGTCGCGAGCTGCAGCTGTTTGACGGGTTGACCTAGTGGAATAATCAACTTGTGGTTGAAATAAACCGGGCACAAAAAGCTTTTTTTCCTTTTTTTTTAATTTTATTAACTTTAATAATTTGCTCTGTTTTCATATTATGTTTTGTTTAAGATAGCCATACAAAAAATTAGAGAGCTAGATGAAAAAATATTTCATATATAATAAATATTATTATTTAGATTTAAAATTAAATATGCCTAAAAAAGTTTTTTGTTTGTTTTTATTTGTGTTCATTCTCTTGTTTCTTCTTCTTGAGTTCAAAAATTTTTTTCAGTGTACATGAGAACGCTAGACCATATGCCAGACTAGTTAGTATTATCTTGGCGAATACAAATTTAGATTATATTTTTTTATATTCCATTTGATTTAATTTACAATTTTACTAAGTAAGCCCAGGTTCGGGGTACCAACATGCACACACACCAGACATATTATATTATATTATATATATTATATAAATAAAAGTTGACTCAAAAAAAAAAGCACAAAAGCGGTTTACAACTACAGCAAAATGAAATATATACTTAAAAATTTAAATTTCACATTTAAGTATTATAATTAAAGCGCAAAAAACCTATAAAAGTAGCCTCAAAGCAAGACAAATGGAACAGTCGCCAGCAACAGCGGGAGCTTCAATCATTTAATTTTCCAAAAAAATAAAGTTCTAGCAATAATTTTTATAAAACATAATAAAATGCACGCTTCAGTAATAATTCTATTACTAAGTACTCTCTACGGATTGGGAAGTGCCAACGACCTAGCTTTTCGTATGTCAAAAGATCTTAATTGGATCAAGTTTGTGGCTTAAGTCATTTGTTTTGTGTTTAAATCTTACAGCCGCCGGTGTTAATAAGTGCGCATTTAGCGATGATGAGTGCTTTCGGAAGGCTATGGAATATGTGCTCCGAACCTATGGCAGCAGTGGCATTAAGGAATTTGGCTTGGTTAAGTTGGATCCGCTGCATATAAAGAAAATGCGTTTGGGCAAAAATCCCAACAGTCCGGTAAGCATTGATTTGTCTTTAGAAGATGTTGATTTGCTTGGTCTGCAGCAGGCCGAAATTAAACACGCAGGGTGAGTCAGAAAACTAAATCACTATGCCTGTATAGATCATATTAAAAAGAACACCCTAAATATTTAGCGGCTTTTCTAAGAACGCTGATAAGCCCGTTGACTTTACATTGGTGGCGCCAAGGTTTATTTTAAGAGGCCCCTACTCAATCGATGGTAGAGTGCTGATTTTGCCCATTGTTGGCAAAGGATCTGCCGAATTTGTCTTGGGTAAGCATTTCAGAATACACATATTTTTACTTTACTAAATATTTCGTTGTTTTAGATAATGTTAATGTTCGTGCTAAAATCAAGATGAGGGCTGTGCCCAAGGGCGAAGGTCAGACCTTTTTGGAGGTGCTTCACTTTCAATTACTGCTGGATCCTGCACACGTTTCATACAAGTTAAGTGGTCTCTTTAATGGACAAAAGGAATTAAGTGAAAACATGCACGCGCTTCTCAATGAAAATTGGAAGGACATATTCAATGAAATCAAGGGCGATGTCAGTGAAGCATTGGGTTTAATTTTTAAATCAGTTCTAAATAACTTTTTCCGCAAGCATCCAATAGAATTGCTTTTTTCAGATGCTTAATAAGTAAATATATTCAGATTGTATTTGGTAAGGTGCATAATTTTTTTCTTATGTTGATAATAAAATTCAAAAAAAATTAATTTCGAATATTTTTGATTGCTGAATTGGAGGAATTTATAAGGAGTATCAAACTGCATAGAGTCGAACACTCGAACCAAAAAAAATTTTATAAACGGAGATCATCGTGCCTTTATGCGATCAACTAAGCCATATCGAGCTGAGATTCTCAGCAGCGCCGAAAAGATTTTCAGACGACTGAATCAGAATAAAATAACAATCCTCTAGAAGAACAGTGGCTTGTATTGCACATGAAGCGTTACAAAATTATTATTTTAATATTTACTCTATTAAAAACTTTCTGTGTTTGGTAGCAATTTCAGAACATGGCTGAAAACGCACCAAAAAGAACCATCATAATCGGAAAAGTTTAAAATTTTTTGAATGCCAATTATGATTTTTATTTAATAAACAAGTAAAACAATAGATTCAGAAATCTTGTCCAAGTTAATGGGATAATGAGCTGTAATAGGGTCAGCGGTTACATATGTATAAATCTTTATTCGAATAAACTAAACACCTTTATATAAGCAAACAGATTTAGGTGCTACTTTAGTATGGAGCTTTACAAAAGTGTTTATGCATTTCTTATTCAAATAAAGACATGGATTTTTGTAACGTTTTAAAACATGGTTATATAATAATGGGCCTTTTAGCATACATATTTCTAAATATAAACAATTTTCGTCAAAACTTTAAGTGAATGAAGGTCAAAATCAATAACATAATACATAATATATAATTCAAATAAGGAAGCGCACTTCTTTAACGCACATTTAGCAATATTTTGAGTTCAATCAAATCAATTTCAATTTCATTAATAACATGCTTAAAAAATATTTCATATCTGCACTTCGTGCTACAGCTTTCACAATTCTTTGCAATTAATAAAGTAAATAATACATACATAAAACTTTTATGCTTATGAAATAATAAACCTTAAGCGGCTCTAAAATAAATTAATATCAAAATATTTCTAAGTGACTCTATACAAACGATGGACACTGATTAAATTCATTTCAAAGTAATACATGTGTGTTTTATTTATACACATTAAAGTTAACCCCTGTAAACCAAGGGCTGATGAGAGCGAGTTGTTGTTTTAGGCGGCGATGTTGGCTCCAGAATTTCACCCCACTGAATATAATCTGCAACAGGATTCTCGTTTTCGTTTTCGTTTTCCATTGACAAGACGGGCTTCTTATTAGTTTTAGAGTCGTACAAGGCCAGAGTTTCTGCCAAAAAGTAAAGCTCTGGCTGTTGCATAAAGCTGGTGAGAAATTCATCATGCTCTTTTGCGCATTTTAGCAAATTATCCAGCCCATACGTTTCAGCCAGCATTTGCTCATCTGGGCTACGTACTTTTGACTCTTCTGATGCTTGTATGTCTGCGGTGGCAATTTGTATGGCCAATTGCTTCGTAGCATCACGGCGTTGACTCATGCTTGAAGAAAATCTGTGTTCATTGTCCATATCCCAATTGAAAACATGCACATAAAGGTATGCAGTGTCGATCCACTTTCGCAGGCCCAGCAACAAATTCTCCAGCTGCTCTGCCTTTTCTATAGGTTCAACTGATTCATTAGAAATTCTTTCGCCTAGTTTTCACCGTACTTACCCCGTGCAGCTTCATTTACAAACTGGCCTTCACGATGACGTAAGTCGATATTGGTAAACTTTTTGAGGGATACCAAACAAGCCTCAATATTCTTAAGTGCGTCGTCGCATTCGCTATACTTGGTAAAGTCAAAGTGCTGATTAGAGACCAATATGCGGCGTTGTTTCATAAGGAATCGCTCCGTCTTGTTTTGCAGCATGTTCACTTGATAGCGCACATTCATATTGTTCGGCAAGGTACATTTTCTGGGAAAGTCAAACAAATAGCCAGATGGAAAAGCGTTTGACTGGCAACTTGGCAAATCAGTATTTAGATGATCGTGCAGTGAATTGAATAAGCTCATAAGACGCAACACTTCGAATTGGCTGAAAATTTTGAAAAAATTAAAACCGATGAGATTATGTGCATGCATATCGCATATTTTATAAATAAAATAACTAACCAATTTCCATTCAACCCGAGTTCACGCAGATTTTCCTCTGTTATGCTTCTTTGCACCTGATACTCATTGTTCCATACAATTTGTTGCGTTTGCCGAGTTTGGCGCGAAGCCCACAGCTGATAATCAGACTCCGATACAGACTGCATGTCTGCGCCGCTTGACATTGGATGATTTTCAGCGCCTGATATTTTTCGCTCTTGCATTATGGAACGCACAAATGCTTGGCTTTCGTAACAGCCAATGCTATGGAACTCAAATTGTGGCGCATCGTTAGATAAATGTAAACTATTAAAATCACGTAATTGTTTTTGCACGATTGTTAAATCAGGCTTGTCCTGTGGCTGCTCCATCTCACAGCATTCTAGCATATTAATAAGTTTATTATTGACTACTTGCAAATTTTTATTAAGCTGTAATTCATTAGCTTTATATGAGTTCATTTTAAAATTTAAGTTTTAGTTATATGGCTTGGTTTTTACTTTTTAGTGTATTCTGGCGCCAAGCTGTCTGCCGCGGTTGAAAATTCTGTTGAACTAATAATGATCTTAAAAATATTTAGATCACTACAAACAATGAGCATTCGATATTTTTCAGACAATATCGATGTATTTAAAATGAAACGTAAGGGTGAAATTTATTTTCAACCAAAAATGAAGTTGCATTGAACAAAACTATAAAATATAATATAAAAATAAGACTCAATAAGAAATAAACAAAATTATGAACCCTATTTAACTTACTGGCATATTATATATAGTATATCGAATAGTTAAACTCACCACAGCACAAATGTACCAGCCAGCTTTTAGTTATGCAAATGCTATGGTTATCGATAAATTGTAATCATGTTACGCGCAAATTTTAAACTGCAATCTTCTTCAAAAGAAACTATACTAATTTTTGTTGCTTAAAATTGTTTCACATACAATTTAACCTGTTTTTTGTGCACATAACTTTGAGAATAAAGCAATAGCACATATTACTTGACGTCAATTCAAAAACTCCACGCAACCAACAATTACAATAGTAGGAAACTTGTTTTAAATTGCATTTGTTATGCTTATGAGACAACGACTTTTAAGAATAATTTCACGAGCAATAGCAATGATTGTGGCACACAACCATGAGCTATATAATTTAAATACACATTGCCAATGCATTTAAAAGTTTTAATTTTTATAAAAACAAACTATGCTTGTAAAAACATTTCTTTAGCTAAGTTTCACATTTACGGGCATTTTTTTGATTTACATTATATAAACTCAAGAAACATTTTCAACAATTTGTAAACTGAAGCAGAACAAACCATAAATTTGCTCATTTATTTAGCTTGATACAACAGTAGCAACAAATGATCACTTGCACAAAGTAAAAAAAAAAACAATTTTACTCATGTTATTAGCGTATATATTTTAAAGTCGCCAACATAAATATTATTTAGCAATTGTTGCTCAATAAATTCATTTACAGCGGCTGCCCAGAACATGCAAAAAAGCACGTAAGGGAAACTTTCATAACTTCAGTTGGATTTTATGGATGCATTGTTCAGGCACGTGCACCTTGGCCGATGTTGTTTACTAGAAAATATTCAATCCTTAAGTGCGAATGAAACAGGCTTTTATGTAGTTAATTTACGGTTTATAATTTTTTTTTATTAAAAAATTAATAAATTGTCGCTCATCTAGATGCATTCAATTTATTGTGGCTTCTTGCGGAACGAGCAGCCTGTAATTAGCAAAATTAAAAAAGTGTAAGGTGAGAGTTGACAGAGTAGCTTATAATTGTGCATCTTTCGGCGGGAATATAGTTAATACACACCTTCTGTCAGCTTTGCGCGTCCTCCAGTTGGCTGGCACAGAATGGTAGCACATCCGGCACAGACTACAACGCCTTGAGCGTGACTGAAGACGGTTGTTATTCTATAGCAACCGGGACACTTGACGTCCATGAAGTAGGAGTTTGGGTGCTGGACCAAACGCTTCAGCTTGTGCTTGCGCTTCTCCTCAGCGGGTAGAGGGTGCAATAAATCTTTTGCTAGCTGCAATTGAAGACCATCAGAATGTTGTTAATCAATACACAAAATGTAGGTAATGAGTGTAAACAGACGAATTTTGCAAATACATTTCTAGGTTAGGTGCATTATTGCTTTAAAATAAACAATTTCACAACAATGTTTCATTTAATTTCACAATTTTCGGCAATGATTTTACTGCACAGTCCATTGATGCATTCTCTCATAGCGCGTCTGCCATGCGTGGCTCACCAACGCAGCACGCACACATACACAGTAAAGCGTGTGGATTGTCGGACAATTGTGTATTTATACGTTATCACAGGTTTTTGCACTGCCAAAACACCTCAATTACACAATGCACTAAATTGGTTTTAATATCATACAGTTTCAAGCAATGTATTTGCAAATATTCGTGTTTAAAAACATTTTTTTAGTCAAATTTTGCACCCACCGGCATGTTTTTTCTTTCACAGCTAACACGGAAAAGGAAGTAAGCTAAATCGCAGCTAACTTAACTGCATGCGTTTAGGGCTAAAAAATACCAACAATTGCCAGTACAACACTGTAAAAAAGTTTTTTCCAGCACTGTGAGCCTATCGAAATAATTGCATATTTTAATAAAAGATAAGAAAGGCAGAGTTTTTAAATTACAAATACAACAGAATTTAAAATTTAAAAAAAAAGCAACTATGGAATTAGTTGAGCCAAGTGATGTTTAACTTGACTGCAGCGCACATAAGTACTACCGGCGTTCTGCCGGACAATGAGTACAAGTAAAAAAAGTTATCTGGGTTATCGATAACAGGTGTCGTACTTTCTCTAGCTTTATGCTTTTGTCCAATGTATTTGCAATTTTAATTTTAAATAATTAACAACAATGGCATTGGCCATCAAAAAGGATTATTCCATAGTTGAGACGTTGAGCGATGGCGCGCCTCCAGCAAAGAAACTACGTTTGCAAACATTAGCTGCAGCAGCAGCAGCAGCCTCTACAAAAACAATTGCCAAGACACTTGACAGCAAATTGCAAGTATTGCAGTTGCTAGATTCATATTTAGTAGCATCTACGGGCACAATTGTATCCGCAACTGGCAACACGTTAGTAAATGGAGCCAGCTTGAGCGGCACTGCGACGCACAGCACCACCAATGGAGCCCCGGTCATTACTTGCAGTGCTGCAAACACCAAAGAGCTGCTGGAGTTGCTGGTCAAAATAACAGATGAAATCGTGTATGAAAATGTGGATTTGGTTGAGCTGAAAGAAGCTTCCACAAAGATATTTCAACTGTATCAGCTTCAGGATCGTGATAGTGATACCTCTGTGCGAGTTAAACTGTTGGAGTTACTCTCCGGCTTGGGATGCGAATGTGAGACAGAGGAAGCCCTGACACTCATACTAGACTATTTTATTTTTTTGCTTCGCAAGGAAACGTCGCAAAAAGTGCTTGCCCAAGGCATGATGTGCCTTTATCGCATTGGCCAGCGGAGACGTTATTTGCTACCGCTTTCTTATAATACACAGGTCGCTCATCTGGCCAAGGAGCAGCTACGATCGAGCTCAGCACATACTCAAAAGAATGCCATGCTAGTGATTAGCAGTTTTGCTTCCTGCATGGAAGGCGAGCGACATTATGTTTGGAAACTAGCGTTTTACATTGACTCACAGGACTCGGGAGTTCGTGCACAAGCCCTACACGCACTGCTAACTTTATTCGAACGTGGCGCCCATCTGCCCGCCGTGTTGTATAAGCGTGCAGTCGAAGCCATGAAAGACGATTACGAATGTGTGCGCAAGGAAGCCTTGCGTTTGGTCTTTACACTTGGTAATAAGCATCCAGATTATATTATTACATCAGAACGGCAACACGAGGAGCTGCGCATGATTGATGCCGCTTTTAGCAAGGTTTGCGAGGCCCTGTGTGATCTATCATTGCAGATACGTGTATTAGCAGCTGAGCTATTAGGCGGCATGACGAGTGTAAGCAGCGAATTCCTGCATCAAACTCTTGACAAGAAACTAATGAGTAATTTAAGGCGCAAGCGAACAGCTCATGAGCGTGGCGCACGTCTGGTTACCAGTGGAGCATGGTCATCCGGTAAGCGCTGGGCGGATGATGCGCCGCAAGAGCAGCTGGATGCGCGTACCGTTTCAATTATTGCAAGTGGAGCTTGTGGCGCATTAATACATGGTCTAGAAGATGAGTTCCTTGAAGTGCGCACAGCCGCAGTGGGATCCATGTGCAAGCTAGCGCTTTCTCGACCAGACTTTGCTGTGACTAGCTTGGATTTTCTAGTAGATATGTTTAACGATGAGATCGAAGATGTACGCTTAAAGGCTATTTATAGCTTGACGGCTATTGCACGTCACATAGTTCTGCGCGAGGATCAACTAGAGATTATGCTAGGCTCACTAGAGGACTATTCAGTTGATGTGCGCGAGGGCCTCCATCTTATGTTGGGCGCTTGTCGTGTGTCCACTCAGACTTGCCTACTGATGGTCGTACAAAAACTGCTGGATGTGCTGGCCAAGTATCCTCAAGATCGACAGTCTACCTATGCATGCATGCGCAAGATTGGTCAAAAACATGCTCATTTAGTCATTGCCGTAGCCGTGCATTTGCTATATGTGCATCCATTCTTTGAAACTCCTGAGCGTGATGTGGAGGATCCTGCCTACCTATGCGTGCTTATACTTGTGTTCAATGCAGCGGAACATCTGGTGCCCATTATCAGCCTGTTGCCTACGGCTACGCATCGTCATTATGCATATTTACGAGACTCTATGCCTCAATTAGTGCCACAGCTGCCTATTGAGGGGGCCTCATCTACAACCAAACGGATTGATGATTCCTTAAAAGTTGCTGGTAGCTCTGCGGAGTATTTGCAAATGACACTCTCTCACATTGAGAAGATCTACACCATGGCCGATGAACGCGTAGAGCTTTTGCAGACAGCTCAAACTAATTTGCAAGTAATTTTATCGAATTCAAACTAAAATTCACTTTGTGAAATAAGATCTTAGACACGCCGCGGAGCAAAAAAATCATTTTTCGAAGAAATCTCCACATTCCATATTGCCATTGGAAAAAATTCCTTTTAAGTAAATTCTAACCGCAATTATTCAAAGCCTTAAGATCTTATTTTTGTGAAAAACATTTATTAGCTATTTTAAATATGTTTTGTGATTCTTGCAGCGTCTGGGTGAAATTGATTCGGATATGTACGGAACCTCAAACTTTCTGGAAACATTTCTTTCGGCGCAGATACAAATAGAGCAGATGCAGCTGTGGACAAGCACTCAACGTAGTCGTGTGCCACTCAAGGAGACATTAGCTGCACTCATAAGTAACTGCCTTAAGTTGCAGCACACATTTTCGGGTCTTAACTATGGCGATATACTCCATGTTAAGCAATTGCGATTACGTGTGTGTGCTCTACATCTAGTATTAGTGGTGCGAGATCGCTCGCAAAGCGCACTGGGTCCCTGCCAAATGCTGTTGCAGACCGCCAGCGATATAAGCAACTTTATGCGTGACTCTATAAACGAGGAAGACATTCAACAAACAAAAGTCTCGCAGAACAGCAGTGCGCAGCCTGATACATTTACAAAGACACTGCTTTCCAAGCTAGATGCTATTACCGATCCTAAGCCTGGGCGCGTATTTCGTGAGATATTACCGCTAGTACAGCACGCGCCTCCTTTAGCCCTTCCCCCAGCCAATCTGAAGATACGTCGCTGTGTGGCCAATATATTAGACCCGAGCCCAATGCAATCGCAGGATAATGCCATTAAGGTGACAGCTGGACTTATAGCTGCTGTGCCATTTGTAGCCGAAATAAACAACCTCCTTGAGACGCAAAAAGCAGACATGCGCATCAAAATAAAATATCCGGACCAGCATATGCACACTGTGGTTCCCAAGATGTCGGATTTCAAACCCATTATGACAGAGCAGGGGGAGCATGAGACAAATGTGCGCCTACGAACAACAATTCTGCTATCGCATAGCGTCTGGACAGAAGCTTCTCTAGTTGAGATACAGCTTTGTCTGGCTGTGCGACCGGGTAGCGAGTTGGAGCTCTGTAAGCCAGCCAAAGTATTATTTGCACCAAAGCCTGTACGACGAGGTATTTAGCTTTATGACTGTGGCAATTTCGAAAGAAATCGTTGTGCTGCAAAGGACACGTATACCCAAAGCCCTCATCATGCGACAAAGCTAGCAAACGAGGTGGGTCTGGCGGCTTTATGTAGACCAGGCGTTTGTCTATATGTGACTAGGTGTATATAATTGCTAAATACACTTTAAATATATAATAGCACACTTCCCATAATATCTGGTTGGAGTGCAAAAAAAATAAAAAAAAATAAAAATTTCGTTCTTAATGTGTTGTGTGAACAGAAAGCCGAATAGCATTATTAAAATTTTCGCATCTATTGTTCAAAGTCACCAAAGTCGATGTACAGCCATATGTAAAATGCTGATCAATGATTCGGTTTTGTTTATTTATGCTTTAGTGGCACTTATGTTGTTTACCAGCAAGATGGAGTTATCACAATCTGTTTGTAATATGTTAGGGTTTGTCCAGTTCTGCTTGAACGTTTTCCGATCATAAACTAACACTTAGATATGATAAGTGTTATTTTTGTCATAAGAGCGCTATCGGACCATGATGCGTGATTATTTGGAACCAATTGTCGACTACTAGTCTCAAAAGATGCGCATATCACATTTGTTTTACTGACACTAATGCTTGATTTAAAAAAGTGGCGAATATGACCGGCCTGTAAATTTATCTCAAAGGATCGTCTTAAGAACTGTTGCTTAATCGTGGCCAGAAACTACTCTTTTTATGCATTCGTACATTAAACTGTAAACTATCTAACAGTAACATATTAAAACGCATTATTGTATTATAGGATTTTGTTAAAAAAAAAATAATAGTTCTTAGAATTATTCGCTTGCCAAATTAGCTTGTTCTCATGTTGTTCTTTAATAAATGCTATTAGAAATCTACATATGTATATTCTTCAACAGGCCACTTAAATCGATTAAAATTTTGCGCTCTGCAGAAGTCAATCGACTTTTAAACACAATAAAAATGTTCTAAATTGGTTTTAGTTTGCTGTGCTGAATAAGTTGTTGCAAACATTTATTTATACTTAATGCACATATACGACTTAAGCATATCGATATAAGTTAAAATATTGTATTATTGCTGCGTCTTTAATATTTACTACCGGAATTTGCTGTGTCCAGTATGAGTACAAGTTGAAAAAATTGTCTGATTTATCGATGCCAGATTTACCTTCTCTAGCTTCATACTTTCGTTCCAATGCAGTTTGCAATTTTACAGATCTTGGTGTATTTGTTATTAAAGAAAAAGAAAAGAGTTCATAGATTGATTTATAACTAGAAACGTAATTAAAGTTGTGTACATTTAATAAGCAAACCGTGAAATAATTACAATAAAATTAGACCGTTTCGTAAGCATATGAAATTTTTGCAATTGCAGACGCCAGGCGCCGAATACCAGACGAGTAAAAACGAAGCGTCAAGCACATTTTTGCATTTGGCATCGTCAAGAAAATTGATAATTTAGTTGTTACAACTAAACAAAATTGCAAATGTTTACCACACGTAAAGAGGTGGACGAACACGTTCACAAACTTCTTGTAAAACTTCCCCCTGGATCAGAGGTAAATGCATAAATTTTTGTTCTATAGCGAAAGAGTCAGCTCTATTTAGTTATGTGTGTGTGTGACTCGCGTGTGCTTGGATGTGTGTGGCGGCGTCACTTTGCTTGTCTATGCAAAAAAGCCGCTAAATATGATAAATAATATATTCCCGCTCTTTGTGTTCTTCATATGCAATTGCAGAATTGGACGAAATAATATATATTTTTACAACATATAAAGGGCACAAGCCAAACTAATTTGAGGTTATGTTCTAAAATACTAACTTTGAAATTTTTTCTTTATGTTCGCAGCGCGACAGCAAGGGCCATACCATAGCTAAGCTCTACAGCAAAATAAACGAGTTTCCTAAAGCCATCGAATATCTAAACGCCTTTCTTAAGATAAAAGAGGAGGCCGCTGCTCACAAATTGATTGCTCATTGCTATAAGCACCTTAAGCCGCCTGAGAATAACAAAGCTCTGCAGCATTACAATCGCAGCATTTTACTGAATGGAAAGCAGGTGGATGTGATCAAAGATGCTTGCCAGCTGCTATTGGACGATAACAGTGTCTATAGCGATGATAAGGCGCGTTTCTGGTGCGACTTGGCTGCCAAAGAGAACGTATCCAATTCCAATGTAGTACTTGAGCTCTTGCTTAAGCGTGCCCACAAGAGCGATAATCGAGTTTGCGATGACCAGACTTTTGAAATGCTTATGCATAAAGAAATACAGGACAATCCACAGGATGTTGCAGCGCGGGTACGCCTGCTGCGAAGCTATATGGAAAAGGCCAAGCTGCAGGAAGCATTTGACTATGCTCACAAAACAGAACTGGAAATTGTCAGCAACAATAGTTCCTTAGCGGTAAGCGAGTGGTATAACATTGTATGGCAGGTTCTCAGCAAATTCGAGATGGCCAAAGACACAAAAAAAGGTTGGCCCTACTGGCAATTATTGCTGCTGACACTAGAGCGCCTAGTTCACTTAAGCTTGCGCGGTGGGGATAATAACAGCAGTGGACCGGCATTATCTGAGTCCAGCAAATTCCTTTTCAAATTCGACCAGTATCTATATAAATTTAGCCAAAGTTTAGACAAGCAAAATGACAACACATTGCGAGAAATGTATCTCTATTGTCTCGAACACTATGCTGGCCAGTTGCTGCTGCATTGCGTATCGTTCTTGTGCAAACGAGAACTGCTCAATAACAAGAACAAATGGAAAGACACATTGCGTAATGCTTTACCTCTGATTTTAATTGGTTGTCATCTGGATGCGCCTAAAGGCAAACAAAATTTGTGGTTAAAGCACTGCGACGGTGCACAAAAGCGTCAAGTGGAGATTTGGAAACAGGAAGGAGCTTTTCGACGGGCACAGCTGGGACGCACTTTGTACGGCTGTGTTATGGATGAGCAACATCAGCTTGGCAAGGAGAATCAGGCACATTTTAATTTAGGCGATGGAAATCAACAGCAGGGTCTTTGGGAAAACAGTGACGCTGTACTATCGTTTGTGAGGCAAATCTGTTTGGATAAAAACTGGCGCCGCCAAGTCTATCAAGTGCTCTTTACACATTCAGAGCAAAAAATTAAGGATCCAACATCGCTGCTGGTACGTTTTGCAAAGCTGCAAGAGCCATTTTACGAATGGCCGCACATTGCGGATATTGAAACCGACGAGCAGCTCGCTTTGGCTTTGTGGCCACAATCACTATCACATCATGTCTACCTTGCTATGTCTAGTGATAATTTGGTAGAGGCTCCTCGCGTCAAATACTATGAAGGCATGAAACAGGACACCAAAGAAAATCTAAGCTACTGTGGAACTGATTCATTGAGTAAACTGGACGTGGACACCTTTTTATATGCGGTAGTTCTGCAAGCGCAACGCAAGATGCAGGTTCAGCGCGAAACGTATGATAGACAAAATGTGGGAAATCGTAGTGCCGCTGCTAAGCCGCATATGTTGCCGTATGTCAATGTGGCCGCCCATCTGGCCAGTGATGAGCAATTGAATTGGTGGACTCTAGCATACAAGTTGCATACTTGCACCGCTATTGTGGGCAATCGTGCTGAGCAGCGCACTCAGATGCAATACGGCTTAGAAGCTGTGCGTGGTATTAATGGACCTCGGGCTGATATCTTTATAATCTTTCGTCTGGGACAGTTATTAACCGCACGTGGTCAGGGCGCACCAAACAGTTTGGATAAGTCAGGCCTGCAAGCGCGAATCGAATCACTTTATCGACAAGGCTTTAATATGCTAAAGCGTCGGCATCTTAATCAACTTGATATTTTTCCACGATATTTTAAATATGCCGATTCAAACGCTACGTACGTATGGCAACAAGTGGATAGAGCCGCCGAGGATGCAGTGTCATACTTCTGCAGTCGATATTTTAAGCAGGGCAAGTACGAGCAGTTCCTTGATGAAGTGCGTGGCTTGCAGCTACCCATGGCCACGTATATGATGGCTGAAGCTTACCGTCATTTGGAGGAATCAAACAAAACTCCGCGAGTACCGCGCGTGCGATATTCTGACCAGCGGCAAGAATGTCTGCAACAGACACAGCAAATGCTTCGCGATGATTTAGATCATCCGCTCAGCTCGGTTATACATCGTGAGCTCCGGCGTTGCAATCAAGAGAAGGACACCTTAGCATGCAAACCACGTTATAGCATAGGCCAGGATGGGGGAATTTTAAGCCCCGACTTGCATAACAACTCTAGCAACTATTTTGATAGTGAAAGTGATTTTTATACCGATGCAGCGCAAATGAATCGTTCACGACACGCACCTGATACGGCTACAGTGTCAGTAGTCAACCATGAGATGGAACAACTTATCAAACAAATGAACAAGACTCTTACTTTGTACAAGGAAGATGTATGCTCGAACATGCAAGCCATGCGGGAGGAAATTAAATCACTTTCTGAAAAGTTCTCGAATATGGAGGAAATGATAAAAAAATCTCGCATAAGCAATAGTAGAGATACGCCCACACGGGAAGCAGATGCGGCTGCAGCCGCAGCTGCCCTTGGCTTAGATGATCTCTTTATTATGGAGGACACTCTCGATCAGCAGCATCAACAACAACAGCAACAGTCAACTGCAGCCTTGCCACCTCCACCCCAATCTGTAATGCCAACCATGCCATTACCTTTTACGCCTGGTTACTTCAATAGCTCACAAACGGGCCCGGCAGGCCAGGAACGTTTTTACTCTCCCAATGCTTTTAGCAGTCCACTTTACAACCAGCCCCAGATGTTCAACTACTACTCGCAGTATATGCGGCCGCCACAACCAGGGCAAGGCATGACGCAACCAAATTTGTTTGGTAAGTTTTTAATAATTTAGAAATGTAATTTTGGCATTCCCCAGCATGGCTTTTGTATCAAGCATTAAGTTTTTGGGTGTAATTTAATTTCCATTTTGAGTTTTGACACAGTTTAAGAAATTTTGTAACTTTAGTTTTTATAGTTTTCGAGATCTCAACGTTACAGAGACATTTCTGTATCTTCTTTTTTCTGTAACTTAAAAATATTTTGATGAATTTTATATATTTGTATGCTATCAAAGGTAAAAGAAAATATAGTGGCGATATGCTCGGTTTTCTAATAAGTCTAAAACATGCAATTTTTATTTACAGGAGGTTCACGGAACTCCTACGTTTACCCTCCAACCGGTGCACCATTTATGGACGCGTTAAATAATTATGTACTTCCCCCCATGCCGCCGCCTGTAACAACGGCCGCTTTGAACAACAATGGTTTGCCACCTCAAGTAGTGCCTCAACATCAACCTTCACTTATTCCACCACAGCCACCAGTTGCAACGGCTGCACCAACGCCAGCAACAGTTCCCCCTGCTACGCTGAATACCCAATTGTTGGGCGAGAACAAAACACCGTTCTTTAACGCCCAGCCATTTGGACCTAGTCAAGTTTTACCGCCTCCACAAATAGCAGCGCCTCAGCCAAAACCAACATTTGACACAACTCCTGCAATTGCTTCATCAGCAACAATGTTTAACAAGGCTCTGAATAATCAGCCTGTTGAAAAAGTGCCGCCAGCCAATGTGGTTATTACCAACTCTGATCCTTTGCCTAAGCCCGCAGTGGCTGGAAGCAATGTAGTTGTTGCACAGCCCACGCTCAGTGTCACCATACCATCGCAGCATATCAAGCCCAGCATAGTGCAGGCATCCATCGATACACCACCAACGAACACCACGCCCATGGTGCCCACTGCTTTGCCTACAGGCGGATTTAGTTTTAATTTTGCTGGAACAGGTGGAGGAGCAAATATGTTTAATGTGTTTAGCACCAACAAAACAGCAACAACCACATCTGCACCAGAAACTACAACAGTTGATAACGGCAAGAGCCCATTATTTACCAAACTTAACATTGATAGCAGCAATGTCAGTGCCTCCACTTTTTCGTTTAAGAGTCAGGTAGCTGAAGCTGCAGCTCAGAAAGAAAAAGAGCAAGCTGCTGATGCAAATGTGGTAAATGAAAGTGCTGGCAGCGATTTAAATAAAAGCTTTTGCGAAGAGCCTGATTATGACCCAAGACCCGATTTTCAAGGCATTATTCCCTTACCGGATGAAGTTGTGGTGCGCACTGGCGAAGAAGAAGAGGACATAGTGTTTGAGTATCGCGCCAAGTTGTTCCGCTTGATCGAAAAGGAGTGGAAGGAACGTGGAATTGGTACTTTAAAAATACTTAAAAGCAAAACGGGACATTCACGTGTTTTGATGCGTCGAGAGCAAACACACAAGATCTGTGCCAACTTTAAGATCACCCCAGACCTAGAATTGTCCGTTCCCGAAAAGGATAAGGAGGAGAAATCTTTCATTTGGGCAGCCAACGACTTTGCTGATGAGGAATTGCATTTGGAAACGTTCCTTGTGCGCTTTAAACTAGCTGAAACCGCTGCAGCGTTTAAGAAAGCCTTTTATGAGGCCCGCCAAAAAGCCGTTGACTTGCAGGAGAAGTCCAAGCTAAGTGGAGGAATGCCAGAACCGGCAATCACCTCAATTGCACCTAAAAGCTTTGTGACAAGTACGCCAGCACATGCCACCCCTGCAAAGACAGAATGCAAACCCCAGGCTGAGGCTTCAAGCAATGCAACCAAGTCACTTTTTGCCAACGCAACCAAGCCGCAACCAAACTCCTCTCCTTTTGCCAATTTTTCCTTTGGTAATGCCACTAAAGAAGGCACCAATAATGCCACACCGTTTAGCACCTTTTCTTTTGGCAATGTCTCAGGTGTAACACCTAGTAATAGTAACAACACAACGCTTGCTGCCTTTGTAACTGCCACTGGCTTTGGCTCTGTTAGTAATAGTAACACTACTTCGGAGAAAACTGTACTGCAAAACAAATCAACCACATCGGATGCAGAAGATGAGTATGTGCCAACAGCACAGTTTACGCCTGTCATATCACTGCCGGAATTAGTCGAGGTACACACAGGTGAGGAAAATGAACTGGTATTGTTTGAGCATCGCGCCAAGCTGCTCCGCTTTGTGAAGGACACCAGCGAGTGGAAAGATCGTGGTATTGGCAACATTAAGCTGTTGCAAAACAAAGATGATATTAATCAGGTGCGACTGGTAATGCGTCGTGAGCAGGTGCACAAATTGTGCTGCAATCAGCGAATATTAAAGGAAACCAAGTTCCAGTATCACAAGAACTCTAAGGAGGCGGTGACTTGGGCGGGACAAGACTATTCCGAAGAGGAGCTAACTAAGGAGACTTTGTGTGTGCGCTTTAAAAAGGCAGAAGCATGTCAGCAATTTTTGGATGCCATTCTGAAGGCCCAAGCTGCCATGAGCGCCAATATTGATGGGGATTGTAAACCCAATCAAGAGACTAAAAAGGATGCAGAAAATCTCAAAGCAGATATCAAAGGCTTTGGTGATGCATTCAAGCCAAAAACGGGCTCTTGGAACTGTACAGCATGCTATACATCTAACCAAGCAACAGAAACATATTGCCTTTGCTGTGAAATGCCAAAAAATGATACAGTTCCGCCCAAGCAATCTGGCCTGGCACAAATGAATGCTCTAAACTTAAGTGTTAGTACTGGCAAGTTCAACTTTGGCTTTCCATCCTCTGGGACAGGCGCAGCAAATACAACTGTTACGACCAAATCAACTTCGGGCTTTACTTTTGGAGCACCAGCGAATGTCATCAAACCGGATTCAAGTACTGTTTTAACCACCACCACTAACACCAGTAGCGATTTTACGAATGCTTCGACGAAGACAACTTCGAGCTTTACGTTTGGAGCAACAGCAAATGCCGCCAATCCTGTAGTAAAAAGCACCACTATTACCAGTGGCGGTTTTGGCGATGCATTCAAAGCCAAACCTGGTGCTTGGTCATGTAACTCCTGCTATGTTAGCAATGGGGCCGAAAGCTTATACTGTACCGCATGTGAAACGCCCAAAGACGAGACTGTACCCAAAAAGGATAACGCACTTGGGGGAGGCGGTCTTGTTTTACCTGCAACAAACAAATTTAGCTTCGGTTTTGGTAGCGGTAACGCTCCAATAAGTAGCGGCACCACTAGCTCCACAACTGGTGTTCCTCCAGCCAATGCCACATTTAGCTTTGGTGCAACGCTATCATCTACACAGTCAGCACCCGCAGCGACAACAAACGTCCTTGGTGGTGGGGAAAGTACAATATTTGGAACACCATCATTCAAGTTTGCTGCTCCTTCGGCCAGTTCAACGACTTTAGCCCCTGCGGGAACTTTATTGGGCTCAAATACCTTCAGTTTTGTAATGCCTAAAGCTGTTCAGCAAGCAGATCCAGCTACTGCAGTTGTGGAAGAACCTACTGGCGATGAATACTATCAGGAGGATGAAGAGAACAATTCGTACTTTGCACCTGTTATACCATTACCCGATAAAGTGAGTGCTTCTAATTAAAATATATCGTCTTCCATTCTCTTCTCACAAGGTGCAAAATAACATCTTGGTCACTGTAGAATATTTTTAAGATTTGTTTTGAGAAGTTTTTGCATACACTTTTTTAGATTGACAAAAATTTTTAATTTAAATTTTATTCTATTCTTAGATTGAAGTTAAAACCGGCGAGGAGAACGAAAACTTACTATATGTGCACAGGGCCAAGCTATATCGCCTGTTAGACGGCGAGTGGAAAGAGCGTGGCCTAGGCAATGTCAAGATTCTACAGCACAAAGAAACAAAAAAATTGCGTGTTGTAATGCGTCGGGAGCAAGTGTTAAAAATCTGTCTTAATCACACGCTGGATTCCTCCGTTATATATAAAGAAAAGGATGATAAATCATGTATATTTGCTGTGCACGACTTTAGTGAAGGCGAAAGTATAAAGACCACTTTTTCATTGCGCTTTAAAAACGCTGAAATCTCCAAGGCATTCATTAATGCTGTCAATCTTGCACTGGCTGATAAGCTAACACCCATAGTGGAGGATTTGTCAGCAAATGCCAGAACATCGCCTGCTTTGCCTCAGCCGGCTGTAACAGATGAAATTAAGGCGTTGGCGGAAAAGCTTATGTTGCCCTATGAATTCTTTACTGCTGAAACCAAATGCTCTGGCTGTCGTGGCTGTGAACCGGAAAAATTTGATTTCGGCCTTCCATTGCAAGCGGTAAACCACTTTAATGCCTTGCCTACCACATTGCCTAAGTTGAAATTGCCCGACCAGCAACCCAAGGCTCCGGGTCTTGTAGCCGCCAGCCGACTAATTATTAAACCCAGCAGTGTACTATCTGACTCAAATACAAATATTTTCGGCAATTTATCGACGGAGACGACACCCAAAGCCAATAACGTTTCATTTTCCTTAACGGACTCATCAAAAAAAAATAGCAATGAGAGTGGCAATGACCAAACAGGCTTACAGGTGCAATCAGCCATATCTGGAGGATTTCTCTTTGGAAATAATGGTAAGTAAATTATGGGAATTAGATTTTTACGGAAAGAGAGTACACGAAGGCACATACATCTGCACTACTTGATTGTGTTTCATGTATTTATTTAATAAAAATTACCAGTTTACGTAACTAACTTAACTAAATGGTAGCACTGGCACAGCAAAAGGCCTACGGCTCTTAAATGTGTTTAATAATACTTGAATGGTGTACCGAATATTGACTTAAGGAATAGAGACAGCATAATTAAATGTAGCTTTTAGTAAAATTCTGACCACTATATATTTATCATATAGTTTCTATAAAAACGAACTTTTTTATGCTCGAGGGTATCGCAAATTTTTGCAAAAGAAGTCGACTTTGATATCAATTAACTCTTTGCCGTCATTCAGTAGTTGAAATAACCAAGTTTTAAGATGCGAAGAGTGTTTTATTGTGTTTCAGTATCCTCCTAGGAGTATTTGGTAAAATCATAAAAAAAAAAATTACTATTACTATCTATTATTACTATTACTATGTATTCAGCATATATTTAGCTACAAATATATTTAAATTATAGATAAGCAACACGTTTTTGGAAAAACTCCGTCGCTCTTTGCCGGCAACACAAAGCAGTCGTCCATTTTTGGCAACACTTCTACCAATGGCGGTGAAACGAAAACTGAGAGCTCGCTCATTCGTCCTGCAACTGCAACGACGTCGCCCGCACCATCTATTTTTGGTGGTTCTTTGTTTTCTGGCACAGGTAGCAATGCGTTTGCCAACAATAATTCAAATAGCCCCACACCAGGGTTTTTGTTTGGAACACAAACGACCAGTTTTGCTAGTTTGGCGACTGAAAGTGAAAGTAGTCCAAACGCCTTTCAAAAATCTAGCACAGGCGGTTTCTTTGGTCTGACCCATCAGGATGCCTTTAAGCATTTCTTGCAACCAGGCTTGAATGATAGTGCTAAGAACAAATCACTGGGCGCCAATGATACCAACAACAGCGCAACAAACGATGGAAATGGAACCACTGATGAAAATTACGATCCACATTATGAACCAATAATTGCGCTTCCGGATGAGATCGTTATAAGCACAGGAGAGGAAAATGAGAAAAAGTTGTTTGGGGATCGTGCCACTCTCTTCCGCTACGATGCGGATACGAAACAATGGAAAGAGCGCGGTATGTATTTTTATTTTTTTTGACTTCGATAAAAACTGATCTGTATTCTTTAAAGGCGTGGGAGAACTGAAGATATTGGAGCACGTTGAGTTTAAAACATATCGCATGGTCATGCGTCGGGAGCAAATACACAAATTGGTTTTGAACATGAAAATTGGAGGGGACTTGGTGGTCGAGAACATGAATAATAACAAAAAGAGTTTCCTCTGGGCCCACTTTAACTATGCAGAGACAACTGAGGGCGTTCTCGAACGTTTGGCTTGTCGATTCAAAAAAGAAGAACCAGCCGAAAAGTTTATTGGGATCCTAAATGAATGCATACAAAACGCCAAGAAAATGGATGCAGAAGAGTGAATAATATTACTTTAATTTAGAAATTACCCACAGTTAAAAAAAAAATACTTTAATCTATACATAAGCTTGTACGAGTTGAATAAAATGATTGTTGTATAATAAAAAATAAGTCGACACAAATTTATATCTGGCAGGTGGTAACTTATTTTAAATTTGACAGCTTGTGAGCGCGGCTTTTTTGTTTGTTAACATGTGGCAACACTGCAACCTCTGTGAAAAGTCTGGCAACACAAGTCAGGATGACACATGGAGCGAATGAGAGAGCTCATTTGACATAATGACGTGGTGAAGTGAACGTAAAAAAAGAACAGAAAATTGCCGACAAAAACTCTAGTGATTTTATAATTAAATTAGTTTCAAAACGTTAACAAGTAATATTGACATTCACACTAATATTATATTGTAATCAAAAAGCAAACTTTGCAATAAATAAAAGCAAGACGAAGCTTTATTGAGACTGAAAACTGCTCGACGGTTGTACGAGCAAGAAGAAGACGAATAAATCAAATGATTAAAAAGAAATAACAGGAGATGGCAATGAAATAACTAATGCAAAGTACACGAGCTGGAGCTTCAGTCACCTAAATTTTATTGTTTGTTTCAATCAATAGCCAGACCGACACACAGACACAAAACCAAATTGCGTACGAGACTGTCGCAGCTGAGTCGAAACCAGCAGCAGCAGCAAAAACGTCAAAATCAACAAGAACAAAAAGCAACGACGCTGCTGCTGACGGTAGCACGTTGTGGCAGCAATGATGAACGAGGACAACAGTGCCACGACGTCATCCAGTGGCGGCGGGAATGGAGTTAAAAAGTTTTTTCAGCGTTTGTCACAGGTGAGCAGTTTGTAGTTGTCACTTTGTACACTGTTTAAACGCTACTTTAAATCTGCAGATTTACCAGTCCACACTCGACCGTTCAACGCCACACACACGGATGCGCTGGGGATTTGCTGGTTTTCTAATGCTGCTATTTGTTTTACGTATATTCATCTATCACGGGTGGTATATAGTGTGTTACGCTTTGGGCATATATCACCTGAACTTGTTTATTGCATTTCTGACGCCAAAAATTGATCCAGAGTTCGATAGCTACGCACACGAGGACGAGGATGATGGTCCCAATCTGCCGACACGCAGTAACGAAGAGTTTCGACCGTTTATACGTCGCTTGCCAGAGTTCAAGTTTTGGTTGTCGGTGACAAAGAGCACGGCAATTGGTCTGTTCTGCACATTTTTCGATTTTTTCAACGTGCCCGTATTTTGGCCAATTTTAGTAATGTATTTCATTACATTGTTTTGCATTACGATGAAGCGACAAATTAAGCATATGATAAAGTACAAGTATTTACCGTTTACGCGCAATAAACCGCGATATCAACGAGTCAATGAGTCTGCGGGTGCTTCGTCATCGGGCATCGGGGGTGCAAAGTGACAATTAGCCGCACAGACGCCGGAATCGCAAGCGACCACAACAACATCAGCTTCAACAACATCAATAAGCGACAATACAGCGACTAAGGATATTGTGTCGCCAATAGTGCCAGCAGGAGGAGCAGCGGCAGCGGTAGTGCCTTCTACGTTGGGCAGCCCTAAACCACCGCAAATCATAGCAATTGAGGATTACTAGAGTTTAAATTGAAAACGTCAAACACAAACCCAATCAAAGAAAATGCAATTATTTAGTGTTTTTATTTAAACAAACAATTTTGATTGTGTTGCAACGTTTTAGTTTTTGATTTTATTCAATTTAAAGTAAGCCAATGCTGTTACAGTACTATTGAGTTGTCGCACGGCGGTCTGTGCAACAGAAATACTTGTTTATAACTCCTTTTTTTAATTAATTGTATTTATTTACTTACAGTCTAATTGATCCGGCAATTATTCTAATTTAAATCTAAACATTTAAAACATAATTTAATGTTTTCTCCTAAATCCAAAAAGTAGATTTATTAAATGCTAAAATACATTTTTGATTATTATCCTGGTAGAGATGCTAAAGAAAAACAAATTGCATTGATTACTTTTGTTAGCGTTAATTTTACAAAATGTGTCTAAGAAAAACCAATAGGATATGTAAATTGGGTGCGTATGAATAAAGCAACTAAAAAGAAAATATTTTTTTTTTTTTAGTTTACAATACACAATAGGAAAAAATATTGGACTCGAAAATTTGCGCCAAGTGCTAGCATTTCGCTTACCAACACTGCATAAGCACAAAGTAGGCCTACCACCTAGTCGGAAATTAAGGTAAATAATATTTGAGAGTTGCCACACTAAGTTCGCACATCAGCTGGCAGCACTGCAATTGCTTTAATAGTTTTACAGCACTTGTTTCATTTGTTGCGAAACTACTAACTGCACGCACGAAGCGTGACGTGAACGCGTAAAATATTAACAAAAACAAAACCTTTTTACAAAAAGATTTTTTGCAACAGTGTGTTTAGTTCGTGCCGCTCAACGTGTGACGTCAAGTAATGCAGCAATACGCGCCTTTTTTAATGGGTGCTCCTGCTGCATTTGTAACACTTACAAACAGATCGCCGTCGTCGCGGCTGCCGTCGACGTCGTCACACAAATTAATTAAATTGCTTATTTGAACATTCCAAAACAATAAAACACATAGCCCCAACGCGTCACTCGTGTCGTAATGGGAATTCAACATGATTTATACAATATCATCAATCATCAACGCCGTAATCGTCTCATCCTACAGCTAACCATGCTTACATCCATCGTGGCCGCCGTCACAGCAACTCCTTTAACAAATGCAGCTAATACGGAAACAGATATGCATCCCAGCCAGACACCAAAGCCAGCAGCCGCCGCCATACCCTATTGCGAGGAGCAGCAGGAACGCCGAATAGGACGTAGGTAAGAAGCAGCATGAAGGGCAACGAAAATGTTCTCGAAAGTTCTCAGTATGTCGTCAAATGCAATTAAAAGGCACATCGAAAAAAACTAAGCAAACATTTATTCCCTGCATTGTTAAAACTATACAAATAGTTTACTACGTTTTTCAGTCTATGCTTATCACAAATGCAATGAGTCATGCAATAAAAGTTAACAATTGTCTACCATGAAACACCTAGTTTAAACGGCTTGTTGTTCGTTTGTATTGATAACAACGACAAAAATATACATATATGCATTGTTAGTTTATGTCTAAATTCTTAATTTTTCACGCCATGGTCAATTGAAATTAGCGGAGTGTTCATTTCTTAAGCTTACTAAACAGAAATTTGAATTTCACCATTCTCTTCGATTTGCCCTCACACGCATCTACGCTGCTCGCATTCAAAGCAGACCATCGGCAGCGCCAAGCAGCAACCTTTGCAAACATTTTTGTGCCATCTTTTTTTTCGTACATATGTGAAAGTCGAGGTGTGTGTGTGTGTGTGTGTGTCTGCGCTGTGTGATAGAACGAGAGCGCCAATATTTCGTAGAGACACTTGTTGCTTTTATTTGAACACTTTTGTTTATGTTTGATAAATCAGCTGGGCCACTGCTGCATGCATGATATAAAACAGCTGATTAAACGCTGATGTGTTCTTCTGCAATTCGCAGTTGACCTTTTGCGCCGACGCCGCTGCCGACTGTGACGCATGCATCAGCTCATTTAATCAAGATATCCCGATTATAATGTATGGTCTAATACTGGACCTTTACTCCCCATTGGAGCTTTAGGTTTTCTTTTTATCCCTGCACATATAGGGTCAACGTATTTATATGTATGAATGTGTGTGTAGAAGAAGCCGTGGCAGACCAAACATAAGTTTTTAGTGCCAAAATATTTAGCATCACCTCGAAAAGCTATTACGCTATACCAGCCAGTCCACCCTGTCAAAATTTTATACAATCATATCTTGTAGCTAACGAAAGTATACTGCATTATTCTTAAAAATTTAGGGCAAAAATACATAAATTTAATAAATAAGCATGGCATGAAATTCGGTATATGAATATGCCATGAGCAGAGCTTTATCGGCAACGAAGCGTTGACTTCTTAAAAAGCATAACCTTATCATCTTAGGCCCTTACGCTTGATCGCGCCTAATATCCTTAATTTATGAAATAAATGTTCGATTTTATAAAAAATATTATTTCGTAATTGAACTCTTTTTTTTTTTTATTCTTAAAAATCTTGATATGAACCTTTACGTTCTTTTTTTTTTGTTTTTCGTTGAAAAGTTTTTATTGGGCTTAAGGCCATTAGTCTTCGGAATAATATATTATAAATATGGCCGGACAGTTGCACTCCGTACTTTCATATGGCAAGTTTAAATCTTAAGCCTACGTCTTCTTACAAGATGCAACTGCTGTATGCACTTTGCTGTTGTAAATTAAAATTTATATTAACCGAAAAACCATTCGAAACTCCTATTTATTTTTTCTTTCTTGTCGAAAAACTAAAGGATTAATCAAAGTATTATCTTGGTAATACGTGTTAGGTCATACGTCATCTTTAATTCAGGAAAAATTGAAGTGAGGGCTCATCAGCAGTGACTTCTTTTACAAAAAAAAAAGCATGAAATCGTTATTTTGTGGTGAGGCTAGTTTTTTGTAAAGTTTATTACTAAATTATTTTTTTCAAATAATTTACTTACCTATGCACTCTTTGCAGGCTACTTTACGTAACCACTTTAGATGGAAGACTTACCGCTTTGGATATAGCTAATGCCGGCAAACAACGCTGGAGCATTCCAACTGGACCTGGCCCGCTCATCTCATCGAGTATACATCGTTTGGAGCTTACCAATAATGGTCAATTCGTTCGTATGATACCCTCATTAAGCGGTGGAATTTATAAATTTGATGGCGAATCCATTGATCCTATACCCATAACTGCCGAACATTTGCTAAGCTCAAGTTCAAAGTTTTCTGACGATTTGGTTATATCGGGTGGCAAAGAAACACGCACTTATGGCGTTTCTGTGCGCACGGGCCAGCTGCTATACGAGTGCTCCATACATGGCTGCATAAATGCCACAGACCAAGGCACTGCCATTAACGAAGATGTGCACGATACAATTGAAGATCTTGAAGAAAATAGCGATGAACATCTTCGTGATCCACACGGCTATATAATTGCACATGATCCACTGCTGGACGATGTTATGTTAATTCGTCGCCAGACACAGACAGTGCGCGCTGTGGAGTCACGTACCGGCATGGAGCGTTGGAATTTTAGTGTGGGTCAGCACGAAGTAGACATAATACGTCCAGCTGAATGTCATGTGCATCAACGTAGTGATTTAGAACTAGCCGTGTTAGATGTGGATATAAAAATAATTGTACCGGAGGGCGTAATATGCGCGTTTAGTAAGACAGAGCCCCATCAAATGCTTTGGAAATATAAGGTGACTAATAGTGGATACCTTTAAATTTTTTTAAATTAATGTTTTTTTTTTGTTTCCCAGTTTGACCATCCTATCGTCAGTGCCTGGCACTTAAATGCCGCAGATGAACTCGAGGCAATTGATTTATTTAGTAGTACACATTGGTTGTGGGAGCAAGATGACTCTATGTTTGATGCCACACTGCCATCAACGTCCCCTTCGGTTTACCTCGGCATGTACGAGAAGCAGCTGTACATACAGGAGTCCGTACAGCTGCGACAAGAAATTTTGGATCAAACGCAATTATACCAGCAGTTAACTGGCGACGCAAGTCGTATGCCTAAAATTCCTTGGCGTCCCGTTGCAGCCAGTAGCAACTCGCTGGTACTTTTTCAGGATGATAAATTTACAGTGACTGAAAACTTAGAAGACTCTTCTACTGGCAGAGAACTCGTGCCATATGATGAAAACAAGTTTTCGATAGCGGCGCAGTCAGTTCTAAATGCTTCGGAGTTTGTAAACGGCAATGGTTTTTATTTCTATACGGATAATCAGTGGCAGAAACCGGCGGGCGCTTTAGAATGCGGTACAAATGAGACGCCTAGTAATTATCCTGCAATAGAACCTGCACCTGAAGGTAATGAAACTGGCAGCGCTGGCACAGCTAATCGCACTATCAACGAAGACCTGGGCTTTAGTCTCGACGATATCGATGCACCCGTAAAAGTGGTCATACTCTCGTTGTGGTTTTGGTGGAAAGAAATTGTGGTCATTGCCTTTACCTCGGCGGTGTTGCTGAACATTTTTATAGGACAACGAAATCAACGCGTCGAACGGGAATATCTTGTTATTGAACGGCATGTGCCTGTGCAGACTGCCATAGAGGCCACAGAAGCTTCGACCCAAGCGCTGCTAGGACCCGTGGCTCCTTTGAACAGCAACCACAAAGCCAACAGATTTAACTTTAGTGGAAGCGGAGTACAACGCTCCATTTCAGAATCTACCTCACATTCAGGCGAGCATTTCACTTCGCGTTTTCAAGCTGATTTTGAGCTAATGCAATGTTTGGGTCGAGGCGGATTTGGTGTTGTGTTTGAGGCTAAAAACAAACTGGATGAGAATAAATACGCCGTAAAGCGTATTACGTTGCCCAATAAGGAGACCTCGCGTCAGCGAGTGTTGCGTGAGGCACGCACGCTAGCCAGCTGCGAGCATCATAATATTGTCCGATATTTTCATGTGAGTATAACCCTGAACCCAAATATTACGATAAACTGTCGTTAGTTTGCTCATCCCAGTATATGTGTTAACCGTTAATTCTCTCTTACAGTCATGGGTGGAAGCCCCACCAATTGGTTGGCAAGAAGAGGAAGACCGTAAGCTTTTAGCCCACGAGATGTCTACATCAATAGCAATTGAGACACCGGATGGAAGTACACTACCTTCTTTCGCAGACGGCCCGGCAAGGCATCAAAAAGATCAGCTGGATAAACGAAATCAGCTGATCTCATGGGTTTCGGACGCGGCTAGCAGTACAGCTTGCAGTCACGATTATGGAAATGGTGATCCGAGTCTAAATAATATTAGAGAAGAGTACGATGATGAGGACGAGGATTCGTGCATCGTGTTTCGTAGCGAGTCACAATCTGCAGCACTGCGATCTAATGATGAACGAAGTGAAGATAATGATCAGCTGAGTAATGAGAAGACAGAGCCCAAGCTAAGACAGCAGCATACCGACAGGTCTTCCGTGTCCATTGACATACATTCGGCATCGTTTGATCTGAAGAATATTAATTACTCGCTGTCCAACTCATTTCAAATTGAGTCTGTGCGCTCGAAAGGTAATAATAGCGATGATGAGGAGAATGATAACCTAAAAAACAGACCACGTACGCTGGCCCTGGCCACTAATCACAATCATAAAAACGGTCATTACACGCCGCAGGCTACACCGCCACTCACTGCATCCCTAATGAACGGCAACGCAAAACCCAACAAGGTATATCTCTACATTCAAATGCAATTATGCCGTAAGGAGAGCTTGCGCGATTGGCTACGGGATAATCGCACCGAGGCTCGCGCAGCTCACATAGCTCACATTTTCCATCAGATTGTGGACGCCGTGGACTATGTGCACTTGAAGGGTCTCATACATCGTGATTTGAAGCCAAGCAATATTTTTTTTTCGCAAGATGGTCAAATTAAAATAGGCGACTTTGGACTTGTCACGGACATGTCGGATATACCGAATCTAGTGAACAAGTGTGGCGACCATACAGGCTTGCCCTCTTGCGCTCGCCACACCCAGCAAGTTGGCACTAGTCTGTATATGTCACCTGAGCAGTTGCGTGGCCAGCACTACGACTACAGAGTAGACATCTATTCACTGGGTCTTATCTTCTTTGAACTGCATGTGTACTTTAGCACCGAAATGGAACGCATGAAGACATTGAGGCAACTGCGTGATGGACATTATCCAGCTGATTTTATGGCCAACTATCCGGCAGAGTATGCTTTGCTGCAGCAAATGCTCTCAACCGAGCCATCAAAAAGACCGCCAACAAACGAACTTAAACAGCAGTTGCAAGAGATTCTTCGCTTACCCGATCATCTTGCCGATGGGCGCAGTGAGCAGGCTGCACTGGCAGCGGCTGCACGAAGGCTAAGTCGTAGTCGGACATTTAGTAGCAGCGAACAGCACCACGATTAGTTAAATAAGAATTAATGCTAATGGTTTTATTAGTTGCTAAGTTTGATAGTCAAAACAAAGCACTTTGATAAATTCTTTTGCTTTCATTTAAATCGCAGTTTTCTACGGCCAAGCTTAGAGGCTAGCTCTGGTTGGCCTACCTCTTGTCACAAATTGGTTGTCATCATGATTTAGTTTTTTTTAAATATATTTTAGTATTAATTTGTAACACTTGCGAGTCGCAAAAGAAACAACAAAAGTCACTTTTGTTCATAAGACTTGATTGTAGAAATTTTACATAATTGTATTAAGCTAGAACTTAGTAGTGTTAAGTCTAAACAATTTCGGCATATGAAATTATAGAATTTGTTATTGTGTTTTTGTGTAAGTAATGTAGTTCGAATGTGCTACGCTCTAAGGATGTAGTTAGGTTAAAAAATTAAGCAGAAATATAATATACAAAAAAAAAAAAACGAATGTGCAGTGTTTCTTATTTATAGCTACCATGCTGTTTACTATCTATCTAAAGGCTTCTATGAAGCCAAATGCCGAAAGGAAAACACTTTTTTTTAATTCTAAAAGTCAATAAATTGACACGACAGAATGAAGCTGATGATTTATCCCGATGCTGATATCAAAATAGTCGTCTCTGTTTATAATAAAAACTTAATATTTTATTTTTAATTTCAATGGCTTTGTCGCAAGCATTTTCTTTGGCTTTTGCTTGGCTCTGTTTTGAAGTTATTTGTGACAATAAATTACTCTCGGGGTTTATTTCTGAAAACTCTAAATAAGAACATTTGTTTTATTAATTTTTCTGTATCACTTTATTTTATTTCATTTTTTGTTTTTAATTTGTTTTTTTTTTTTGTTATTTTCGGCTGCATTTCAAAATATTTTTTCTACAATATTAACGGATTATACTTCTTTGGATTTTTTAACTTGAACTTGTTGTTGTTGTTGCAAGTCAATAACACTCAGCCTTCTGTATATGCAGTAAACGGATGTATGTATGTGTTTTGTATACTCCCACGTACATATACAAAATATTTTTTTTTAGTCATTTTTTTTAGGCTTCTTCTATAACTCGACATTTAGTCATTTTGCATATGTTTCTATGTGTGCAGTTTTTTTTAATTATTATTAGTTTTGTTTTATTTTTTAATTGCCATTACAATTCTGCAGCTTTGTTTGTTAACTTACATAAAAAAGAAATAAATACATTTACTAAAATATAAGTACTTAAGCCTAAGTCACTTTAACTTAATAGCTAAATAACGCTCTGAACAAACAATAAGCAGCTTAAGCATATGCATTTATTTTATTTGTTAAATATAATTAATTAATATTTTTTATTTAAAGTTTTTAGTTATGCTCCTACAATAATACGATTTTTGTTTTTTTTTTTGGTTTTAACTGCTGCAGGCAACGTGTTGCTTAACTTTAATTTAATAATTTTTGTTTTTGAAGCTTTATTGGATTTGTTATTTATTATTATTATTATATATTTAATTATAATGTGTCGTTTTAGCTTTATGTTTTTTGTTTTTCCAAAAATTAACAGCCATTTTGACGAATCCGTAAATGTTGAAATCATAATTAAAAATGTTAACCAAATACATACATACTCGTACATATGTATATGTACCACAATTGTATACAAGTATATAACTATGCATATAGTATGTGTTTATTGTATATAATATATAAATACTTGACGCATGCACATTGCTTACTCGTTTACTCTGATTGAGGCCTTACATAAAACACAGTACATATATAATACTTATATACATATATGTATACTATATATAAAATAAGCAAGTATGCTAGACTTAATTTAGTATTGTTATGCGTTCATTAATTATTTTTTTTTAATTGCTGAGCAAGTCAATAAGCTTTAATTAATATTATGTGCTAGTTTTAATTTTTTTATGGAAATCATTAAAAAAAAAATTTCAAATTGCTTGCTTACATTTTCTATATTTAAAGTTTTTGATTTTTTAACATTTCAACAAGTAAGCAATATTTGACGCATTGTTATATGTTATTATTATTATTATTATTTTTTTGAACATATGAACTTCTTATGGCTATGTGTACAATACAATCCATACATATATTCCATTATCAAAGCCCATAATGCCTAACAATATTATAAAGACATCATTTATTTATTTACTTTTGTTTTGAAATATTATTATCTCTATTGCATATGTTACCCTTTAGATAAATTCTAAAAATGTACGCTGGTTTCTTTTTAATGTTAAATTCATTTATAATTTTATTTCTTTTTTCCTAGTTTAATCTCATCTCAATATAGTCGATTTATATACAAAGATGCGCCTCAAAGTGTCTACCAGAGCACTCATCATTAGATTGGCAGTGCGCCCAAATGTATGCTATATATTTTTTATTTTAACCTAAATTTATTTTGTATTTTGGTATGCCCCCCAAAATAGCAAACTCGGTAAAGTTTTCACATGCTTGAAGATTTCGATTTTGATAATTGTAAACGAGAATGATCTTTGTTTGGGGGTCACTGAACCCGAGCTCGAGGTTCATGGTCTGCATTCTGAGATAGCCTACAAAATACGTCGTTCAATGAGCATTTTTGTGGTCTTAGCAACCTGAAGTGCTGGGGTTTTTTGGACCTAGTCATATGCATAATTCAGACCACTTTTTTTATGTGCTATAAACTGTATAACTTCCCAATCTACAATTAATTTCAGTTTGCATTATTTCAAAATTTAAAGTTTTGGAATTTTAGGAAATACGAAATATTAAAATATTTCTTGCGAATTTCGAGTTTTGCTTTGAGGTGGCTATTTGTTTTTATTATACAAATATTTTATTTTTTACTGTATAGTATACAGTGCTATTGAAATCTGTATTTACAAAAGTCAGCCTTAATTGCTTTTCAAGTTGATGAGGTAAAAAGGATTAAATACGTATAAAACAGAAAGTATATTTATTATGGCGCTTGTCTAGCCTTCTTCTTATCTGTGGACTACATTTTAGACCTAATTTAATGTATTTTTTTTTAACATTATTAAAGTATTTGAAGCAATGACTCGCATTAACTAAGTTTCACTAAAATTAATAACACAATCGGTTTTTGTGCGCTTAATTAAGTGTTACCTATTATTAATTTTAAGTATTTAGGGTAGTTTATTCATTGTTCAATTAAATTCAAAAGGCTGAAAGGTTTTATTTTAGCAATCAACATATCCGTCTATTGAAATTTAATTAGTTAACAAGAAATTTAAGCTTAACAATTTTGTGACAAAACAAGTAATACATTTTGGGGATTCTAAAAATGTTTCTTATACTTCATTTTTCTTGTCAAAGTTTTCGAAATAACGCGTTTTATTTTCTTCTATGCATTCATAGGCAGCCCCCTACTTTTTATTAATTTAATTTTCCTTGCAGGTGTTGACTTTTGTGCATTTAAGGGGCACACCTAGTGTGAAATTTTTAAAAAATCGATTTTAACATTAACATACTAAAATTTTAAATCGATATCTTAAATAGTTTTTAAGTTACAGCCATTGAAAAGAGTAGCCGCTCTATAACAGTGAAAACGATCATTTTATCTTTAATCGCGTTTTTCTCGAAACAGCATTTTTCGAATTTGCTGGAGTGATTACTCGGAGACAAATGATCCGATCGCTATCAAATTTTTTTTGCATCTCCTCTATATAGTTCTCCATACGATGACCCTCCAGTTTTTTGATCTGATCAAAAATCGAATTTTGGCAGGCCAAAAACGACCAAAATTTTGGGAAAAATTTAACTTTTTTTTCAACATGCCGCCATTTTGTCAATTTTTGATTTTTTTGTTCGCCCGAGGGTCATCGTACAGACAATATGATTTAGTTTAACGAGAATTTTTTTTTATGTTTTATCAACAGAGAAGGCTGCAATCACTACAGCAGTGGAGGACCTTTTTTTTGGCGCCGCCGGAGATCGCGTGTCATTTCAAAAATATTTAATATTTTATTTCAAAAATTTTACTGTGTATTTTCAAAACATGTATAAATATACCCTCAAAATTTTAAATAAATGGATTCACTAATTTTTTTTTTAATTCCCAAAAATGGCCTTTTTTTAGGTTGTCACACTAGGTGTGCCCCTTAAAAGTTTTAAAATTTTGACTAGTGTATCGTGTATCGGAATTTTTGTGTATCGAAAATTGATCTAAGATTTTTTTATATATATGTATATTCTTTTCCAAATAGTGAACTTTTTGTTGTGCTCCATTTCGGTAGAGTTGAAGGTTTTCAAGTTATAATGTGTATATAAGAGATCCCAATCAATGAAATAGACTCAGCGGTATTCTTTTGTTCTTTCCTGATTCTCTCCTTTATGCCGTTAGCTCTCACCGAAATTTTTTTGTATTTTGTAGAAAGATACATTAGACAATATTTGGACATAAGAAAGAGTACAAGATATTTAACATTTATGGTTTACTTCAATTTTTCTTTGCGCTATGCGAAAAATAGAGCTTTTTAGGGGGTCATTAGAATAGACTTAGAGGATGTAATTTTAGTTGCTGATGGCAATAGACTAGAAGTCACGCCTTGCGAAAAGCGAAGAATACTCCGAGAGGCGTCAAACTCAAAGTGTTCTGCGGTGAATATCGGGTCAAAATTGGCAGTTCAATCCAGTATATCTACCGTACGCCGAGTGATTCTAAGCCAAGCTTATGAAAAGATTAAAATTAAAAAAAAAACACCGCTTACAAACCGGTCAGTTGAATTAAACGTTCGTAAGAAAGCTTGTTCTGATTTGGTCGGAATCATATGACATGGAAGGCCGAATGGTACAATATCGTTTTTTCGGACGAGAAACGCTTTAATTGGGATGGACCATATGGCTTTAATTATTACTTCTATGATATAAGAATGCAAGAACACCATAATGAAGTGACATCTCTTACTTTGGACCCGTAGATATCGAGTTTTTTTTTTTCCAAATGAATGCCACTTGCTATAAGGTACTTTTCAAAAAAGCATTTCTCCAATTTACCAACACTTTAGGGCCATTATCCTGGACTGCTCGAGTAGTAAAGAAGTGTATTGGCAATCAAAATGTTCCTTTAATGGAGTGGCTCCCTTACTCTCCTGATCTCAATATTATAAAGAATGTTTGGGGATGGCCCTCGAGAGAGGAGGACGACAATTTGAAGATGTCGAATCGTTGAAAAATGCCATCAAACTTGTCTGGAGTAATTTATCACTAAACTACTTTAAGTCGCTTTACGATTCGTTGCCTAACCGTATTTACGCATTTAAGTTATTTCTAATGGTGGCTACATAGATCACTAGTTTAGTCTTAAATTAAATAAAAATGCTAAGGTATACAGAGTATTCGAATGAAGTTGTCATTTCATTGAAACAAAATCACAAAATCAAATACTTAAAAAAAATTAAATTAAAAATTTAAAAAACCCCCGAACTTAAGTAATTTTCATTTAAAAAGTGAAAAATAATAAAAGAAACTTAATCTTAAAGTACCTAAGAATCTATTAATAATTCTAAAAAAAATACGTCGCGTTGGGGGACACGCGAGGGCAAACGTCGTTGACGGTCGTATCTTACATGCAAATTTTTTGAAGTAATTCTATGGAAGTTTTTGAAGTATTTTCTTAATTTTGTTTTTAAGTTAATCTTTGTTGCTTAATTAGACTATTTGTATTTAAATTGTTAGTTTAGGAGCGGTCCCCCAACGCGACGTATTTTTTTAGAATTATTAATAGATTCTTAGGTACTTTAAGATTAAGTTTCTTTTATTATTTTTCACTTTTTAAATGAAAATTACTTAAGTTCGGGGTTTTTTTAAATTTTTAATTTAATTTTTTATTTCATACTTTTTATAGGTAGGTTAGGTTAAGTTAGACTTTAGTATATTATAATATACTTACTATAATTTAGATTCTTGTTAAGGTATAGATTACATTTAAGGTCAAGCTCGTTTGCTTTTTTTTACGCATTCTCCCCACTTTCACTCCCCACAACTTTTAAACGGCTCGACCGATTTTCATCAAGTTATGAGTTATGATGCCACAGACAGACAGACAGTCAGGCAGACAAATTTTAAGCCAATCGGACAAAGTTGATGTTTTTAACTTCAAATGGCCATAACTTCTAAACGAGAAGAGATAGAGCAAAAATAGCCTCAGATTCGAATCAGTGGCGTCGTCAGCTTCAATAGACCCAATTTTAGGCCAATCGGACAAAGTTGATGCTTTTAACTTCAAATGGCCATAACTTCTAAACGAGAAGAGATAGAGCAAAAATAGCCTCAGATTCGAATCAGTGGCGTCGTCAGCTTCAATAGACCCAATTTTAGGCCAATCGGACAAAGTTGATGCTTTTAACTTCAAATGGCCATAACTTCTAAACGAGAAGAGATAGAGCAAAAATAACCTCAGATTCGAATCAGTGACGTCGTCAGCTACAATAGGACCAAATTTTAAGCCAATCGTACAAAGTTGTTGTTTTTCTCCCCACTTTTACTCCCCACAACTTTTAAACGGCTCAACCGATTTTCATCAAACATGTCTAACAACACTCGCACATAATTCACCTTTAATACAAAAAAACTAAATTGAAATCACTGCATGCGTTCGGGAGCTACGATGCCATAGACAGACAGACAGACAAACAAACAGACAAACAAACAGACAAACAAACAGACAGACACGTCAAACTTATAACACACCTCTTTTTGCGTCGGGGGTTAAAAAAAACCTGCAGACATAGATATATCTGAGTCTATTTCATTGATCGGGAGTGTATTTTCCGAACAACGTTTGAAAGCGATTCATTATCGGATCAAAACAATTAAACAATGCCGGGTACAGGATATATTTAAGCCTGCAGTTATGCTTTTTTATAAATTTGGATTTTAATATTTGATTCAGTTTTTGAATCATAAGAAGTATTTCATATATGAGCTTCGACTGTGATTTGATCAATCCTTTTATTATTTATACCTAGGTAGGATACATACAATAGTTAAAATAGAGAAGAATAGGACTGACCAAATGATCTTGGAAATCATGATCTTTGTACGGTCCTTTTTTTTTGCATGCAATTCCGATCTTTCGGAGCCAGTTTTGCCGTGACAATTTAAGAAAAAATATACATCATATTGGGTGACTGAGAGCGCCACACTGTGATGATTCCGGTTACTTTTTAATTAAGGTAGAGTATATCGATGTCCAATGTCCAAATCGCCACATTGTTAAAACCATACATAAGGTTGGCTGAGCTAGTAGACAGTTGATCTCGAAACTTAACGTCACTTAAAGACCAAGTTTTAAGCCCCGTCGAACACAATATTGGTATAACTATATGCAAATACAAGTTGCCACAGTATAGTGTACTTCAAAGTATTTTCAAATTAAATTATTCTTAAGTGAAGTTAAATGGATTTAATTGGTTGGATTGGAATGACGTTAAATAATTTTAAGTAGAATGTTTTTTATATGATTTTCATATTCTGTGTAAATCTTACATCTCTTTTTAATACAAAAAGTATTTTCTGCTTTCCTTTGTCTCACGAACTATTTTGAAATTGGAAAAAAATGATTTAACAAAAATTTCGATACAGTTGTAGACTAGCTTTAGAATTTGAACATCTTTAGTTACTCTTCCGTTCTATGCCTTTCTTTGTATATTTAAGTTTTAAAAAAATGATTTGAAATTGAATAAAAGATCGTTTTGAAAGTACCACTGAATAAATATGCAGATAACTATTACTATCTATATCCAATATACTAAAATATATAATTCCAGATTAAAATAAATTATATATTTAAGCTTTACCTGATTTTAACTTTTGTTTTATATTACGTGTTTATAACTAATTCTTGCAATGATCACAACGTTAAAGTATGCTTATACTAGAACTAAAACTAATTGTCTTTATGTATATATGTATATATTAAATATATGTATAGTACGTACATGGTAAGTGCTTGCTATATATTTATTATTATTATAACTATATAAAACGAATATCTCTTTGTTATTATTAATTTATTAATGCTACTATAACTATTCGTTTTTTTTTTGGCTCTTTTCTCCATAAAATGTATTGTAAAATATGGTGGGATTATTTACCTATTTACGTACCACAAAACAAATATTTTTAATGTTTCAAAATAACCAATAATATAACAACTATTCGTTGGCAGATTTGAATCTTAGAAAAGTGTATTGCACCCTTTTAGTATGGGGTGCTCTTTTGGGGGGTTCTCTGGTTGTCATTGCATATTCATGCGGCAAGTAGCATTAAAAAGATTGAATTTCAAATGCACCAAAAGTTTCTGTCAATGGAGAGAAGTGTCCTTACACAGCGTTTACAGGACTTGTATAAATGTTCGACCAAGGGGCATTTAAAAGGGGGGAAACTCATTTACAACATTTGCAATGACTGTACTTAGAAGTTGTGCAAAAAGGAAAGAAACCAACCAACAAACACAAAAGGCCAAAGAGTGAGGAAATAAAAAAAGCAGCCAGTAAAATGTTGTAATAATAACAAAAGAGCTAACAATGAAGGCAGCTGCAACATCGTTGTCCAAAGTGTTGTGACTGCCACTAAATGTAACTATTATAGTATATACGAGGATAAGCTAAAAAGTAATGGGCTTATTAATGAAATCGAAAAAGTAGTTTTTTCGTCGAATTTTCTATCAAAGTTTTTAAATAGAATTCTGCTTAAAGCTTTTACGCCGAAATGTGAAAATTTTCCTGGTACTTTTTTAAGGGTATTTTTGTTATGCTGGCTAAACTGTTTTGGTACTTTTAGTCGAACTCATTGAATTCTTTGAGGGCTATATTCGAGTTGAACACTATTCAGGTTTCGTTTATAATTCAAGCTAGAAGATAAAAAGATCTTTTTGAATATTGCGTTCTAAGGCTGAATTTTGGGAGGAGGATAAGTAAATCAAAAGGTATTTTTCCCCATGGATTCCTATCAACAATTTGTTACGGGTTTGGCATCGTGACTATATTTTTTTCTTGGTGGAAAAAGATTTCTTTTGTATAACACGAACTGTCACTACTACTTACTTTTCAGCCTGCCCTCGTACATATAGGTATAATATATAAATGAATGTAGTATATGCAAAAATATGCATGAGCAAACAATAGCGGGAGGGTCGGATCGCTCGCTGGGTTGGATTGAGCCAACATTGTCGCCACATTGGTTTTTCTTTTGGCCGATTTCTTTAGCGTTTTCTGCTCTCTTTACTTATTTTTTTTTGTTGGTATATATTTGGTGCATATTTACTTTGTGTGTGTGTGTGCTGGCGTTTAAAGAGTTTGCATAAAAATTGCGCATACGCCCAGTGGAGCGTACTTGAATACTTTTGGTTGTACGCATCTGAGTATGTGTGTGTTTAGTGTGTGTGTGTGGGACTTAGATCAAAATGTTTGCTTTAAAAACTTATGCAGCATTTGCTAAAGTATTGTACAACGTCCTTTATTTCTAGTTGATTGTGAGAATTCAGTACCAACCACGCCTCCCGTGCTGGTGCAGCCCATTAGCTCGCGAAAGACGTCGCCAATTTTGTAGTTGTATCTATAAGTACAGTAACATTCATAGTAATTAGCACAAATAATTATACTAATTAATTGCAGAACTTTGTACTCACTGCGCTGAACACTCGACATAGCCGCAACGCCAGTGTTTGCGCACTAGTGTAGAAATGTCCTTTAGCTCCTGAAATAGATGAATAAAGCATATTAAAAAATAAAATATATTCACTCGATGTAATAAGCATAAGATATTTTTCTGACTTCACATTCAATCTCAGCGACCTCAAAAACCCCCAAGTGGAAATTTTCAAGAGAAAAAAAGAATTCGTAATTGGTCTCTTGGAACTCTTAAATTAAAGGGTAAGAGTGGTATTAAATAAGGTAGCTGGAGAGAAAGACCATAACTTCAAATATCTCAAAATCGACTTATTTAATCTTAAAAGGGGCAACAATTTTAGATTACATATAGATTAAGTTCAAAGCTCCATTTCAATACTTTTTAAATAAATGCTGTCAAAAAATTGTGAAAATTCTATGTTTGCAAGTGAAATTCAAGCAGGTGTACTTAAAGAAATAGAGCTTTGATGCAACAAAAACCTTATAATTTCCGAATTTGATTATGATGTCTTCATAAACGTGGTGTACAGATTTGATATGCGGTTTTCAACAGGAACAATTCATCTTCACATGATTATGAAAACCGATAAAAATTATACTTGTGAACTTAAAACAACTTCCAAACGCCAAATCTCTCAGAGATTTAGAGAGAGACAACCACATCTGACTATATTGACAGTAACTGGCCAATTCGCGTGCACAAAAGGACACTTTAATAGGCAAAAAAAAAAAAAAAACATCCTTTGACCAGATTGTGCAATGATTTACGCAGTTCGTGTGACATAAAATAATTGAGAGATACAAAATAATTTTATCCACTAAGGACTATGCAGTCTATGCGTGACTCCCCCTTGGTGTCAACCGGTGTAACCTAACCTAAATAATTTTGTTAAGGATTGTGTCTGACTTTTCCGTAGGCTACAATAAGCTACGATTGCTTAAGTAAAGATTCTGATTGATGTCTTTTTAAGGTCAAGTTTGCATTCAAGAATTGAATAAATACATCCAAAGCGGCAAATGAATCAGTTGCTTTATCTTTTTTAATAATTAAGGACTCATTCATGCAGACAGTGCACAGAAAACTCTGAGTGCAATGGTTTTGTGTAGTATTGCTTATTGGTGTTATTTGAATAGGTTAGAAAGAAATATATTCACTCGAAGCAACTAGTTTTATTCTCTCCCTTTGGTTTGTATCGGAACACTGTACAGTACAGTGCAGTTAGAAATTTATTTAACTTGTTTCCCCCTTTCTTACTTCTCTAGGGAGCTTAGGGCTTCTAGAAGAGCCCGCCATCTAAATCTTTTGGTACAGTTTATTTGCAGCGTCCCATCTGATGCTGATTTGGAGTGCTGGGCGACGCCAGGTTTACTTTGGACAGGATTCAATTTCAAAGCTGGAAATGAATGCATTTACAAATATACAATCCGATTTCGAACGGTTGTGTCTTGAATTAATAGAGATTTTCTTTTGCTTACTGCGGGGAATGGAACCACCGACTATCGGATTACAAAACTAGTACGTTACAATAACACTATCGATAACTGATACAAAGCAGTATGCAAAATTAAATAGATTTGACAAAGAAATTCCATTCTGCTTGGAGTTATCATTGCTTTAAAGCCAATTCAATGATTAAAACTAATTTGAAAAATCTTAGTCTAGTCGAAAAATGCCTTTTAAATGTTTTTGTGTTCTATTTAGTCAAGTGAATATACAATTCTGGGCAAAAAATAATCTAAATATTGAAAAGCAGAATAGTTTCTTGGTACAGCAAGTAATTGTCAGCCTTTGACTCACAATATTGCACAACTTTTTTTTTATAAAACTAAAAAGTTTAAGAATTTGTGGTACCAATTCTGTTCATATGCGACAATATATCGATATGAAACTTACATTATATGCAAGCCGTACCTCTTACTGTGTGAACAATTTTATTGCCGCCTAATACATATAAACACTATATATTCTTGATCGATATCGACATCCGAGTCGGGACCATCTGTCCGTATGAACAAAAGTATCTCCCTGAGCTAGGAAGCTGAAAGCTTCGAAATTTAACATTTAAGTTGTAATGGCTTTTTTCTATAATTTGCACACTGCGGAAATTACTCGGAGTGTTGACATTAACGAAGTAGGCTGTATGGAGATCGGCGTCGGAAGCACTAGAGCGGCGGAGTCATTTAGTTTTCCTTTTACATATTAAAGCTCCAATGATGAAAGATTTGAATTGAAAATCCTAGTCACAGAGATGATACTTTATCTATAATTTGAACTTGCAAAAATTTAGTTAAATATAAAAGGTTTAAAGCCCAATTTTGGGTGCGACTGAATTCATTTTGAAGATTTTCTATCTTTTTATAGAATTTTCTTAAGGCGCAAAACACAAAGTTTTGTTTGATACTTGCAGCTGCGAAACGGATTTAAAAGCTACGAATTGAAAGCTATTGTCTGACAATTGCAATCCAATAATATAATAATAAAAAGAGGCCCATTGTTTGATCATGATTAATCCGTTTTAAAGGTTGTCTAAAAATCCATAGAATTTTGCATATTTGGTGAATTTCCAACGATTTTTGTAATTCTAAACATAGTTCCAAAGATGAAACTTAGGAATTAAAAGCTATGATCTAAAAATTTTGATTTACATAATTTAACGAAAATAGTCTCAAAGAATAAATTTACGAATTAAACACTATAGTCAGAGATATTTTATTTTATTTTATAATCAATGCATTCAATCTGTTAAAAAATGAAAACTGTCGTTTTAGATATTCTACATAATAGTACAGAAAACGAAAAGTTTGAGCTGGAAAAAATGCTTAGCTGATTAAACTTTCAGGGATGGTTTGGGACCGTTTTTAGCTTGAAAATCCTCTTTCTGGTTAGGTGGTTGCTACGGCTCTGGCGTGATAGCTTTTTTTTCTATTAAACCAAAACTCATGGTTTTCAGATCGAAATTATTACCAATGAAATAAACTATCAAATAAAACTGAAATCAAATGGGTCAATTGGCTTAAATACAAATACCGCTCAAACTTCAAAAATGGAAATGGCTTTTGGCGTTCTGGCAAAGATTTGGAACTTTTGTTCACTTTCGTTTCGTTTTGTTTTCGTTTTATCGCCTTTCATGCATTTATATAAAAATGAAAAGATATTTTTAAAACTCCTAAGCTTTTGCGATTATAATTAATCTCGGTTAAACTGTTTCATATATGCCTATTGTTTATCAAACTGACAGTCAGCATCTACAATACAAAAGATATTTTCAACAGTTTTGCAAATTGAATTATTTACCTGGGAGTTAGCTTGCGCCTCAGTCACATTATCAAATTTATTGCCAACCACAATTATGCTAAAATCACGATGACTGAAACTATCCAATATTTGATCTCTCATCGAGCGGCAGTACTGTAATCAGTGGAAATAGAAATAGAGGATTTATTTGTATGGTCAGATAGTAGATGGCAGATAGTAGAGTGCATTGGATACAATGCATATCAATTAACCTGAAATGTTTCCAAATTGCCCATGTCATAGACTAGAACATATGCGTGCACCGTTCGCAGCCCCAGCGGATGTCCATTATTCCATTCAGCAAAGTTATCAGCCGGAAATCGCTTCTGGCGAGATTGCCATACAAAATGTGCATGTGTGTGTGTGCGAGGATGCGAGATTGTGATGTGTTGGTTTATTGACAGCGATAAATTTGTGGCACAATATTGTTGTCATCATCGTCATCATCGCATCAACGTCATCATCCAGCGAATGGTTCCATATTGTGTCAATATTTGCAGAGTTACATATTTTTTGGGCACACATGAAAAGTAAATATCAAATTTTTAGCGTTTAATACAATATAAAAGTTTATATATATAGTTGTGTGCTTATGGTATAAAATTCTTTTAAAAACAAATACAAACTTGAACTTTAGAATTTTGATTCTTATGAAGTAAAGAGTATTTTTTCAGCGAATATAACAATAATCTGCCTCATTTTTGATTTAATGGGAAATTAATAAGCAAACTTGCCTAATATGGATTAAAATGAATCCAAATCTTTATCAGAATACAATTGCATACGGAAAAATAGATTCTTTAAGTTAATGGCATTATTAGTCAATAGTTCTTTCAAAATGAGATAAGATGTAATCGACATATACTAATAATACTATAATGTACTCATATAACAGGTGGGTCAAAAAGTCTTTGGCCTGACATAGAGATGGATACTCCAGTTGATTATCCTTATGATTTTTCGATACTACCAACCTTTAAATGCATCCTGTCAAAATTTCAAGTCAATCTGTTTATATTTACCCAAGTTACAGACGTTCAAGTGACGCTACTTTTGTGTTTACAAAAATCATGGATTCAAAGCAATTTCGTGTTTTGATTTATCATTGTTTTTTGATGGGAAAAAGTACCGTCACAGCCCACCAATGGCTTGAAAAGTGTTGTAAGGAATCTGCACCATCAAAATCAAGTGTTAAATACTGGTTCGCTGAGTTTAGACGCGGTCGTACAGACACCGATGATGCTGAACGCTCTGGTCGTCCAAATGAGGCAGTTACGGCAGAAAACGTCGAAAAAGTCGAGCAAATGATACTTTCCAACCGCAAAGTGAAGTTGCAAGAGGTAGCTGATGCCATAAAGTTATCAAAAGGTACCATTTTCACCATAATACACGAACATTTGGGCATGAAAAAGCTGTTTTCAAAGTGGGTGCCGCGCTTCCTCAAACCAGAAGAAAATCAACACCGAATGAAAACTTCCCAGAGAGGACAAAATCAGCGAATTGGGCTTCGAATTGCTTCCCCACCCACCGTATAGTCCAGATCTGGCCCTCAGCGATCACCACCTTTTCTCCCAGCTCAAAAAGATGGTCTGTGGCAGGAGATTTCGCTCTAATGAGGAGGTGATCGCCGAAACTGAAGCGTATTTTGGGGCCTCGAAACTTCGGCCTAAAAGACCGTTATTGAAAAGTTAGAGAAGCGGTTTAATGCTTGTATCTCTGCCAAAGGGAACTACTTTGATGGATAAATATGAATTACTGAAGAAAATTGTGTTTTTCTTAGTTAGGCAAAAGACTTATTGACCCACCTGTTATTGGAATAATCAGTTAACTAAAAACTTTTCGCTGGAACCGTAATGAAATCGTTGAATTATTGAGACGATATTTTGGTAATAATGTTATTTCACGAAATGGACCTGTTTGTTGGTTTTCAGCAGACTTTGAGTCTATATGTCCTTTATGCAGACCAAAAAATAAAAACTCTTGATCAGGTTGAGGTGAAACGGAAAATAGAAACACATAATCAATATCAGATATAATTTTTCATAAATAAATGATATGAAATTTCCTTTCGTTGTTTTTCGCTGTTAAAAAATACACTTATCATTATTAATTGTTGATTCAAGTTCATTGATTTCGTAATTTTAGTTAGATATGATTTTTGTTGATGATTTTTAGTCGCCGCCCGATAAAAGTTTCTTAATCGTGTCAAGCAACGAAAAATGCTTCCGCGAAAAAGTCTAAATCTTTGATAATCATCAACAAGTCTGGACTTTAGCTCAACTCAAGACAAATATCAAACGTGAAATATTGGAGAAAAAGAGGAGTCCATTACGTTATAATTGCAAAGGGAGGTCAATTGAATTAAATCGTATATAAATAGTAGTCATCATTTATCATCTAGAAAAAAATTAAATGTGTGAGCAGAGAAGAAATCGAAACGACCTTTTTTTTACATTTTTTTCAAAACAGTTTCATGGATGCAAAAAAAAGTGTTCCTCATAAAGAGGTGGCGCACTACGACCAAAAAGTCTTTTGTACCATACCCTTAAATTAAGGCAAAAGACTTTCCACTTTCCGCATGAATAGGAGTAGGTCTTTGTTTGTCTTAGGTTTGATAAGCACTTTTGTTTGACGAAGCCCCGGAAGGAAGAACTAGTATCTCCTATTTTCTCCTGCAGCCCATTTGTTTATGATGGTGGACCAACCAATACAACAAAACGGCGCAGGAGGTGTAGTCAGGGTGGAGGCACCCTGTCGTGCTAGATCGTCAGCGATCGTGTTACCATCTACTCCGGAGTGTCCAGGCACCCAACTTAGCAAGACTTTGTTCCGGGCGGACAGGGCTTGGAGGTAGTTATGGCTTTCTATAACCAACCTGGAGGAGATGCTTCAGGATGATAATGCCCTAATAGCAGTTTGGCTATCTGAATAAATGAGTAAAGAGAGTAAATAAAAATAAAATTATGAAAAAAAATGGCGTACGTAAAGTCGGGCGCGGACGACTTTGGGATACCCTGTACCACTAGCTTGCAATAAAATCCTGTTCCTTCACAAAAAACCACAAATAGAAGAATTTTTAAGCAAAAAATTATATGAAAAATATATATGATATAGTCAACCGATTTTGTTCAAATTTGGTACATTGCTTAAGTGCTCTAGAAAATTTCCAAACACCAAATCTGGTTACGATATCTTTATTAAAAATCGAAATATAGCGAATTTTTCTTTAAAAAAGTTATTTTGGCCGATCGGTCCTATGGGAGCTATATGATATAGTCAACCGATTTCGATCAAATTTGGTACAGTGATTGGGAACTATAAAAAACTTTCGAATAACAAATTTGGTTACGATATCTTCATAAACAAACGAATTATTCATATAAAACTTTTTTTTTGTCGAGGTCGTCTCAAACACCCCATGGGAGCTGTATAATTTAACCCCGATATCAAAAAAATAAAATAAACTTGTCTCCTATGGAATAATATGGAATCTAATGTGAAAGTTTGGTAACTCTAGCTCTTACCATCTCTGAGATCTAGTCGTTCAAACGGACAGACGGACATGGGTATATCGACTTCTCTATTCACCCTGATCATATTTTAGGTAACGTTGGGGTGTCTCCGAAGTCTCCTTCTATATGTTACATACATTTTCGGCTTGCACAAACTTAATATACCCTTTGTACCATACGGAACAGGGTATAAAAATCCCTAAATGATTTATGTTATAGCCTGGGTAGTAAAAAAATTGTAATCTTAATTCTAATTGTAAAAAGTCACAAAACTGTTGTAAAAAAAAGTAAATTTAAAACTTTTTTTTATTTTTCTCATTTTTAAATGTTTGTGTTAAAAATATCTATAGCGCTTAAAGTGATAAATTATGGTATATTATAGTGGTTTAAATACTTTTGGGTCAGATGCTTTTTTGGTCAAGGCAGCGCCGAAAATTTGCTTTGTTGCTAATGAGCAACAGCAGAAAAGCAAAGACACCGGAAAGAACAACCAAGAAACATGACATGAACATGAAGGTATCCGACAATGGAACACTCTCGTTTTTGTCTTACAATAAAAGGAGTTCTATTTACTTAAATGTCGCTACTTTTTAAAGCCTAAACTGATTTATTGCTGTACACATATATACAAAATTTTTTAACAAATTAAGCCAAAATATTCCATAAACTTCGAAGGCCTTAAAAATATAAAAACTTTACTTGTCAAGTATTATATTTCAAGAGGAATAAACATTTATTTTGTGGGACATTTTTACTGAATAATGACTATTAAAAAAGATGGTACTTTATTTTTTTCTACTGTTCATTCAACTTTTGGTACTTCCGAAAAGCTTTTGAACTTTTCAATTTAATTCGCAAAAGAAAAAATTCGTAATTTCTATCTGCTACAAAATAGGAATATAATAAATATCTATACAAGAAAAATTAAGAATACATAAAAAAATTAGCAAGAGGAAAATTTATTTGAACATCTAACTTTAAGATGACTGGAACAAATTAGAGCCGAAACAACTATCACAATTTCTGATGAGACTTATTTTTTCATTTCTAATGTATTAAAGTAATGAATTCAAGAAATTTATTTCTTTCTTCCATCAATACGCCATACTGTAGCCCGTTGATCTCCAGATTAAGAAGACTTTGAAACTGGACTTCGGGATGCGTATCTGATCGGAATATGGGGAAAGACAAGCTTCAAAAATCGAAAACCAAAAAGAGATACAACTGAGACACTTGCTGAAAACTTGCCAGGTACTCATTAGAAAACAGCTCGAGCCATGGAGAAACAAAAAGTTGTATAAATCATTAAGCCTTTAATTTCTTAAAAGCGTAGTAGAGTTGATGTTCGTGCTATTTATCGACGTAATTAAATTTGGTTTAATATTATTGCTTTGTGGTATTTGGGAACGAGAAAGATAGACATACAGGGCTTCATAAGGAACGCTTGCCTTTTGCATAAGTCTATATAACACTAGACTCGCTGGTTGTAGGGTATTAAAACGACACCCAAAAGATAAAAAAACAACAAGAAGAACATCGCACACAAAGCGCGTAAGTAAATGTTATAATTAAATTTGTGTAGCAGCATTTTAGGCGCAAACAAAAGTCAAAGAGCAGACAAGATACCGCGCACGCGTTTTTAAACGCCACAAAAACGCGTTGGCGAGTTTAAGAGAGCGCGTGGCAGCGAAGTGGTGCTGAAGTGGGGCATGTCGGCAGCTGGGCATGTCCGTTTCCCTGTTTCTCCGTTTGTTTGTCTGTCTGTTTGTTTGGTTTCGTTTCGCCCTTTGTCTCTTTCCTTTCTTCGTATGTTTGCTGTGGTAGTCAGTTAGCTAGATTTACGTTTTTGATTAAATTTCATTTAATTTGCGCTTTGTGCTCTATTCACTTTTCGTTAAGCTCTTCTGTTCGCCTTTTGTTGTTATTCTTGTTGGTGCTCTTGCTTTGTTAATTAACGGTTCTATTCGAAGTGAAAAGAGAGCAGCGTTTTAAAAATGAAATGGGAAAATAGACAACAGTCAGTAAAAATCGGTAGCTGCCCAAGAAATCTGTGTAATTGATGAAATGGATATATTTATTTGAGTACACGGTTTGGGGTTTTCTTTTTTTAAATGCTCACGCTTTCGATAATGATTAAGCGGTCACAAATTAGTCAGATCAGGCAGAGCTATCATCAATTGAGTTCAGTTCTTGTTAACATTTATTTGAATCGACGAGAAATTCATTAGACACCATTATAACTCCGAATAAAAGTCACTCTTTGATGTACATTTTTGCTCTTAGGTCTTTAGCGGCCACGACCAACGCTATAGAGTAATAATCATAATGAATTGCTTCGTGCTCCTAACGCGTGGACAGGAATTTCAACAGCGTATCAAACAGATGACAAGTCAATGTGCCACCAATATTTAATGATTCCACATTATTTTGTCTTGGTTTAGAAAACTAAAAGCTTTGGATGACTTGGTTCACACCAAAAATTTGCCATCCTGAAAACTTCCACATCCACTTAAAGTCTGATAAGATTTTAATTGTCTTCGTTTTTTCCCTTTTTCATATATTTCCCTTAATTTCTTAAACTAATTGTGACAAAAACTGGAAGGATTAATAACTTTCTTCCCAAGGTATGTTCTATTTTCCAATTTTCCCAAAGGATCTCTTCAGATCCGAGAATGACACGTCATGTTTCTGATATTACCTTCCCAATATATGGTTTAATATATAAAATCTTTTGACCTTAAAGTCCAGAAGCCTTCATAGACTGTATTATATAGTAAATTACTATATAAGCTACAAAAATCTTTAATTGTACTATCTACCTCAAAACCAAAAAACAAACTTTTATTTAAATTAATAACGATAAATAATAATAAATAATGATAAATAAATAATATAAGATATTAAGTAGTTTAAAAGCTCTATTAAAGTTATATTGGCATATTAAAAGTGTCTATTATTTGAAAATTTAATGTGGCTTTTTAACCAATTACGTATATGCAAGGTAGGTAGGCACGTAGGTACTGAGGCCAAGAACAGGCCATTTGTGATACCGATAATGGGAGTAAGTAATAAGGATATAGAATTGGCATGAGAAATTTGGAAAATAGGAAAAGTGGAAAGTGTAGGACCATGCTTCACTTGGGATTCAAACCCACAACCTCTGGGATTGCAATGTCGCTACGCTATTGAAGCCTAGTAAGTCGGAAAGTTCCGATAGAAATTTTCTGCAAAATTATGCGAGCTATCAATACCAAGTTCATTAAGTTTCAGCTCTGTACAAGCATTTATATTTCTATTTCCAAAAGTTTTCTTAATTTGGCCCACTGTACGATGGTAGCATTTGTTTAATTTGGGAGCTGCCATTATAAAACCCAGCTGAGTGATGTTATTTTCTATCTGTTCCTAAAAAGCTAATTATATAAAAGTATTGTGTGCCAGGAGTCAACAATGTGCTCTCCAAACTGTCATTGCTGTGCCCACTTAAGAGAGACAAAAAAGCCAACTAAAAGGCACATACGAGGGATGGACAAAAAGTAAACGGCTGAGCAGAAAGCAACACTTATTAAGAAAAATATATATATATTTTTTTTTATTTATTTATTTAAGTAGTACAACTAAGCACAGTTGACATCATATATTATAGAAAAAACAGTAAATTTGTTAAGAAAAGAAAATTAAACATTATATCAAAAAAAAATAAATAAAAAGTGCCATGGGATCACCGTTGACCAAAAGAAAGACTCATAATATAGGATTGGTCAAGGATGCTCGTAGTGGTAAGTCAAGATAACTAAGGATAGAAGAAGCGATAGATTGAATAGACTGTTCAAAAGAGAGGAAATTATAGAAGTTATTATTAGAGCATAAGTCCCGAAAAGGATCGTGTAAAGCATAATTAGATCTACAAAATTGTAAGGCTTAAGGTTGAAAATTACGAGTTACTCTACATAGAAGGAATGGGTCCATTTTTATACCCTGTACCGTATGGTACCAAGGGTATATTAAGTTTGTGCAAGCCGAAAATGTATGTATCATATAGAAGGAGACGTCGGAGACACCCCAAAGTTACTAAAATATGATCAGGGTGAATAGAGAAGTCGATATACCCATGTCCGTCTGTCCGTCTCCGTCCGTCTGTCCGTCCGTCCGTCCGTCCGTCCGTCCGTGTGAACGCCTAGATCTCAGAGATGGTAAGAGCTAGAGCCAAACTTCACATTAGATCCCACATTATTCCATAGGAGGCAAAATTATTTTATTTTTTTGATATCGGGGATAAATTATATAGCTCCCATGGGGATGTTTGAGACGACCTCGACAAAAAAAAGCGTTTAAGCTGAATAATTCGTTTGTTTATGAAGATATCGTAACCAAATTTGTAGTTCCCAATCACTGTACCAAATTTGATCGAAATCGGTTGACTATATCATATAGCTCCCAAAGGACCGTTCGGCCAAAATAACTTTTTTAAAGAAAAATTCGCTATATTTCGTTTTTTAATAAAGATATCGTGACCAGATTTGGCGTTTTTTTTTTTTAGACCACTTAAGCAATGTGCCAAATTTGAACAAAATCGGTTGACTATATCATATAGCTCCTGTAGTGCCGATCTTCCCAAAATCGATTTTTTAACAAAATTTGTTGTGTTTCGTTTGTTTGTTAAGATATTGAGACCAAATACATTCGTGAGTATTTTATAGTTCCTAAGCACTGTACTAAATTTAATCCAAATCGTTTGACTAGATCATATAGCTCCCATAGGAACGATCGGTCAAAAAAAATGTTTGCTTAAAAATTCTTCTGTTTTTCGTTTTTAGAGAAGAAATCGACTTTTATTACAAGCTAGTGCAGGGTATCATAAAGTCGTTCGCGCCCGACTTTACGTCCGCCATTTTTTTATTATCAATGAAACCAATATTTTATTGGATAGCAATTTTTATGAAATTTAATTTAAATATGATTTTGGTCATGTGGCTGGCACAATCTGGACCAACAATTTTTACAAACAGTAACATTCTGACCATCCGCCGATTTGAAGATATATTTTTCGACAAAAGCTTTTGCTTATTTACGTATCCATTCAACCAAAAATGGGCTTCATCAGAGAACAAAATTTCGAATTTTGAATAAGTATAACGAACAGGACCATTATTTTGATAAGCAATTTCAACAATTTATAAGCGTTGCATTGGTGTCAGACTATCCATAATGAAACTTAACAACATCCAACTATCAGCTCTTAAATGTGTTGTCAGATAATACAATGTTGCCAACTCAAAGTTGTGAACATCTTAAAAAAACATACTGAATGAGTATAATTAATCTTTATTAAGAGTCTTGCAAATCTTTTTTCTTCCTTTTATTAAAACTTTTAAACTGGCATGTGTTTGGATAGCAAGGATCTAGCAGTAGAGTTTACATGTTTTTTTTTTCGCTGGTGGTAGTGCCAAATTAAGTTTTTCGGATTACATCATCATAACTTCGGTCCAATGGCTTTGAGTACCATTTTCTAGTTAAGATAGAGCATTGCATAAGGTAATCGTTAAGAAATTAGAAGCAGGGGCCAACTTAGATCCGCTTTTATGGTCTTTATCCAAGCCTTTTTGTAACTCAACATCGTCTTTCTGTGAATCATTCACTTCATTACTAGTTATCTAGGGCAATTCCTTGGACTTTGTCTGGCACGTTATTTAAACCTACCTGTCCAAAGCCTAAACTTGCAGATTGTATCAGATCGATTACTTTTCGGTGAGCCCTCGTATTGCCAAAGATTCACCAATACACTCAACAGACTGTGCACAAGTGCAAAAATCTGTTAGAAAATAAATGTTGTTTATACAAGAAGAACCATTAAGGTGGACTTTGAGTTATGACTGCCAGGCATTGCACTTGACTATGAAAAATTTACCACAATAAACTCACACACACACATACACAAATACACAAATACATATACACTTATATTCAAACGGTGAACAGCCGCCATTGTAGTGTCCAAACATAAAGAGTATTATGATATAGGTGCGGAGGGAGCAGGGCAGAGCGCAAAGAGGCGGCATAAAAGAGAACAAGAATAAAATACACTCGAAAACAAATTCACGCCAAAATGGACATGAATAAGTTACGAGGCATTGAAAGCGTCATTGGGAGCAGTTTGGGGTTTCCGAGGTTTGGGGAGCAATATTCTGGCTACGAGGCTAATATGACAATGGCGTCTCTTTGGCTGGCAGTAACTCTTTGCTGTTGCTGTTGCTTTTGTTGTTGTTCTCGTTTTTGTTGTCACTCATCGCTTTACCGAGCGCCGTGTGAATGCAAATTTCTCTTTTTTTTTTTTTTTGTTGTTTGCGGTTTTTCCTTTGCCATTGATATTTATAGCTGTAACTTAAGCCAAGCGCAGTGCAGCCTCAACTTGCCCATTGTGTAGTTGCTGTTTTTTTTTTGTTTATACCCTATACCAGTAGGGTTAAAGGGTATATTTAGTAGGAGCGAAAAAAAGTCTAAAAAGATTAAAAGTCTCAAGAATTGTAATGAAAAATTATCGAAACAACGCGGTAAATCTGTTTAGATGAGCGCATTGCATTTTTCTCGAGATATGTATACACTGTGCCTTAGTTTGTAATAATAATGTATATTCAATACAGAAGGAGACGACGGAGACACGACAAAATTACCTAAAGTATGTTTAGGAGTACTTAAGCAATACACTTTAAAGTAGAGCTGAGCTCGATCTTCAATTGTCGACAATCGACCTTTTCGACATATTCACAATAAAATAGATTTAGTCAATTAATCGTACTAAAACGATAAAAAAAACGATAATTAAAACAGCAGATAATCATAGAAATAATTCACAATAACGAAAACAAAGCTTGATAAAATGACCTCAGAAGGCGTGTCTTATCATAACGACTACTTGATTTTTGAAAATATTGTATATACGAGGTGTGTTCAAAAACTAATGTAACTTAAGCAATTTCGCGGGAACGTATTTTCGATTAGCTTTTTTTTTGTTTTGTTGTGTTGGTACACTCTTCCCGAAAATCTGTACCAAATTTCAAGTGAATGGCATTTTTTGTTTGGTTGTGAGAGGCGTAAAAAAGGTTATAAGTGTTTTGCGTGCTCGGCGATTTAAGATCGATTCGATGCCCAATCGAATCGATTCTTTCACAAATAAAGATAAAAATATCAAAAGAGATCAAAAAGAGAGATAATTTATTTTTTCTTAACAGCGTGTTCCCATTAATTTATGGAAAATCTACTGTCACCAATATGTGTGAAGACAAAAATAAATTTCTATTAATTTTACTTCCCCTAGACTTGGGCTGATGGCAGCCCCTGTGGAAACCCCCGGTGGCAACAATGGTTCACGGATGGGTCTAAAACTTAGCAGGGTAGGGGTGTTGGAATCGTTGGACCCAAGACCAGAATCTCTACCGCAATGGGCATCTGGCCCAGCGTCTATCAAGCGGAGATTCATGCCATAGAGATCTGCGTCCTAAGTATCCTTCTCTAGGGAACTAAGGGAGCAAACATAATTTTTCAGGTAGCCAAGCTGCTATTAGGGCAGAATGCCATTACTTCCTCCCAACCCTGTCCGCCCGGAACAAAGTCGTGCTATGTTAGATGCCTGGACACTCGGGAGTGGATGGTAACACGATCGCTGACGATCTAGCACGACAGGGTGCCTCCACCCTGACTACATCTCCTGCGCCGTTTTGTTGTACTGGTTGGTCCACGACCAAAACCATGATAAACAAATGGGCCGCAGGAGAACATAGGAGATACAGGTTCTCCCTTCCGGGGCTTCGTCAACCAAAAGTGCTTGTCAAACCTCTGGATGCGATCAAAAGGTCTTGGCAGAGCGGACCTAAAGCTCCTGGTAGCATACCTATCTGGATACCACTGTTAGATACCATCTACAGAAAATTGGCTTGTCGGACTCTTCAGAGTGAAGGCTCTGTCTAGAAGACGTTGAAACCACCAGACATATTCTCTGTGACTGCCCAGCGCTGGTATGGGACAGATCCTGTCACATGGGAAAGCAACGGATTAGCCCCTTCCATCTCAGGTCAATACCAACAAAAGACCTACTGCTATTCATGCGGAAAGCGAAAAGTCTTTTCTTTTAACTTAAGGGTATGGTATAAAAGACCTTTTGGTCGCAGTGCCCCTCCTCTCTGTGAGGAACCCTTTTACGGGGGAAAAAAAACTCCCCCTACTCGGCCTCATTAAATTTTAAGTATTTTTTCCCAACTTTTGCAATAAAGTATGTTTATATATCTGTTTTTAGGAACTTGATATATATCAAAGTGCATCTACTTCGTGTCCGGATCCCCCCAAAATATAACACGTTCAATTTTTTGGAACACTACCCAACAATACGCCGAAAGTTTTTATATTTCTTTTTCTGCTTTTCTTAAAATGCAAAAAAATTTGCGAAAATTATCGAAGTGTATCTAAAAGTCGGGAAAACTCCACTATAGCCATCATAATTGTTTTTTTTTGCATGCGCTGTCAGCATTGTCAGTCCACTTAGCCCAGTTTTTGCAAGTTCTATGCGTTGAATGCACGACGCCATTTTGGTTTTACTTGTGCAATGACTGTATCAAAAAGTCAGTTAAAAACAGAAATAAACCCAGAACTGCCGGTACTACTACCTTATAAATATTTAATGATTTCAAAACTCTAAGCTTACCTATAACACACACACATGCACATACACGCGTATGCAAATCAATGCCATGTTATCCATACATATAGAGTAGAAGGAAGGATTTTGGTCTACTTGTGGGTTGTCTGACTGACTGACTCAATCCTCCTTCCTTAACCCTGTTCCCAGCTGTTTCACAAAACTTCGACAATTTAGTTAGCAGTTAAGCAAACCACAAACAGACGTTTTGCTGAATTTTCCATGGGATCGGACAGTTTTGGTGTCTGGTCTCATCTGTTGGTCACTTTGCATCTTGTGTCATAAATTAAATGTAATAGCTTTGAACCAGTCTGCCCTAACATGAAAAAAAACTACCAAAAAATGTTAGGTGATTGTAGGTCAGCTCAACGTGTTTGTGAGCTAAAGTGAAATTTCGGGGGTTTTTCTACTAAAGCCACAAAATAAGTTTTGCCAATATTGGACTTTTTTATAATATTTGGCGTGATTTATAATCTCTAACACTTTGGGTTTAAAATTTTAGAAAATTTGGTTACCAAAGGGGGCTATATCAATAAGAAGCCGCACAGTGGTCGACTTGGGCTATATTGATAGATATAATGATTTTAGTAATAAATAAATCAGCACCCAGTAAAATCTATAAAATTGTAGAGAATATTTTAAAAGTTAAAAGCATTTTTATTAAGGTGTAACTTAATATTTATCCGTGCCAGCATCTTTAATATACATTTACAAATATTGCCTATTTCAGATTGAAGCTTCCCAAATGGCTCCTTCGTATACGTGCTGGACTAGGCCCTAAGAATAGACAGACACGTTGCTTCGAAAGGCATCTTAACCTTTAGCCCAAGCGAGTTAAGCATGTTATGGCCATAATAAAGTATTAACCACACATGTACGTGCTGTTCCATCTTTAAGGGATTATGCTGCACCGGTTTCCTTAACTTTATGATGGCAATTATGGTGCTCTCATGTAGATAATGGAGATATACGTTTTTCTATCAGGCCGTTTAGACGCAATTAAAAATTAATAAAATATGAAGGTAAAGTGGCTGAATTTGTCTACACTCTTACCAGCTTATGTACAGTAAAGTATAAAGTATACGCACGGGTGGTAAAATACTCTCACTAAGGTACAAATTTTTATTTCTTCTATAAAATTAAAAAAAAAAACTGGACGGCTGGTTTTTTGCTAATGTTTTTATGCACTTTGAGTGGGATTTATTTCAAGTATTTGTATACTATAGAGATGTTTTGATAGTTTTAATTTTTTTTTTTGGATGAGAATTAAAAAAAAAATTGAAGCCGATATTTGAAACCCATAAACGGTTTGTTTAAAGTTTGCTTTGCATACAGATCAGTTTTTTTCTATCATATATGGCTTAATATTTATGACTACGCAGTAGCCTAAAAACATATTTAACATATATATACATATATAAAAGAAACTTATGTTTTACGTGTTACGGGTGTTCTCATGAACGCGTCAATCAATTTCAAATCTGATTTTTGCGTGTGTTAGAAGTTGTCAATACGGAGATTTTAAGCCTATTTGTGTGTATTTGGATGTATTAGTTCGTGCGATATACGCATTTTTCATATCGGTTTTTGAGTGTATACTGCCATATATTATACAAAAACTGGTATTATTGTTAATCAATGTTCAAGGTACAAAACCGCTTCTATCATAGAAAACAGTGAATGGCGTATTATGTGCAACGTATCGAGAGCCATGTCAAAATTGAATTTGTTCGAAAATTATTTGCACTGGGATCAAACTTTAGCAGATGCTGCTATTACTGCTCATCCATATCAAATACGTGTTCTATTCGATTTTGTTCGATTATTTTGGCAACATGTTTTCCAACAAATCCACCTGAATTGTGGATAAAGTATCAAGATTATTTACCAGAAGATATTTTGTTTCGAGTATGTCAAGCAAAACGTCATCCAGTGATGGAATTTACGACGGAAGTTTACAATGAAGCTTTAATTCATATTGAAGATATAAGCTTGGCGATGGCTTATAAAGCATTAGGAGAATTGGGATCCTTCTAATCGATCAATGCATGATGTATTTCAATTGAAAGAAATGCAATGAATCAAATTAATTAACAATCGAATCGTACTGCTCAGGAATGTGAAGATCGCAATGAACGTGAAAGAATTCGGTTAAGACAGATCCGTGAAGTGCGACATTCGACTTATAATGGTGCAAGTTTGAACCGAGCTGCAAACTAATCTAAAAATCGTATTTTTTTCCAGATAAGCTAACTAGAGAATCGTACGATGTTTATTCACTTTAGGAGTATTCAAAAAGTTTGGGCAGGACGAAGTCTGCCGGGCAAACTATTATATTATAAATAATTATATAATTTAAATGTAGGTACTTCTCATTTTTTTTTTCTATATCTGAGTGTATTGAGGGTTTCCCAAATGGTATGAAAATTGCTCTGATTATTGGCTTATGCTATGGAAATTTGCTTTAAGCTCAGTTGCAGTTTTTGGTTTGATAGCAACATAATCTTAAAGTATTAGTAACTCCGGAGACATAATGTAAACAGGCAAATAAAAACTAGCTCTCCCAGTCCAGAGGAAATTCAAACTGCAATTAACACCCTGAAAAAAGGCAAAGCTCCGGGAGCAGACAAAATCGCCGTTGAATGCTTCCAAGCGACTGCTCACATGATGGCACAAAAGTTAACTCCGATCTTGGAAGCTGTTTGGACCTCGATTATGAGCAAGCTCGAAGTAGTAGACAATGGATATCTCCTTTTTCAAGGACGCTATAGCTGATCACTCTAAAAATTATAAGTCCTTTTTTCGTGCTCGCTTTCATGAAAATTTTTTTTTTTATTCCTCAACTCTCTGTTTTAGTAAAAACTTCGAGAAGCTAGATCGAATAACTGAACACCTTGAAAGAATAATTCAGTTGTCTAGTCTAATGTACCTTTTACAGACGTCATTCCATAATGCTTCGTAATACTCTATAAAATATAAAGAGCTTTACAAAATTGTTAATTTTAAAAATGAAAGGAACTAAAAAAAGCGATTCGGCCCCTAAAGACAGACGTGTGCCCAATATTCCTAGCAGAGTGGTTTTTGTTGTAAGTGGGGGTCCTTCATGTTTCGTTGCTTTGTGGTGGGATGTTGTGATGCGGTTGTTCCTTCCATGTTGCGGCTCCTGCCATCACGTTTTGATTGTAAAAAAAATATAAAAATAAATATGGCCAAATTTGTGGTTTAAATAAAGCTGCAGCCAAATGCGTCTAGACGAGTTTACAAAAACCGCTGTAACCAAACCAGGTTGCAGGTTCATTGCGTGTGGCTGGTGGCTTATTAACGTGGCCATAAAGCGGCATCGGATTATACTGCGTAATAGTCAATTTGGGATGGAGTGACCTTAATCTGCATGATACTAGTAGTTGTAGTACAGTAAGAACCCTTACATAGGCTGGCTAACTGATAGTTGCTTTGGGATGGATTCTCGTATGTAAATATCTCATAAGTAGTATCTGATAGATGACAAAAAATATTCAAATGATTTTATTGCGTTGACTTTCCTTAAATGCTGTTATTACAAACCTATTTTTCACACCTATCCCATAGTGATTTATAAAATATAGCGATACTAAATTTTTTTTTTATTTTATTTATTGATTGGTTGATTAATCGATAAGTACAAAAGGTTATTATCCCATATTGACAGAAGAAATAAATCGCTACACGCTAAAGATAACGTACTTTATGATAGGAATACTAAACAATTTTTTTCAAATATTTGTACGGCTTTATATAAAGAATTTTGAAAATTAAAAAAAGCTTATGGAATTTCTAAATTTTCCAAGTAAAAAAGTTAAGCTTTATGACTAGAGATTCTAGGTAAAAAGGATGAGTCATGACTCATTTATTAAATTTTTACTAAAAATTAAAAAGAAAATAATATTTTCGTAGAAATTTTTTATAGAGTTTTAACTAGCTTTAAGCTTTAAAAATTTTTGGAATAAAAGTTTGGCAATACCACGCTAGTTATCAATATTCGAATTCATTCCAGATGACCGGAAGACAGGAATATTTTAATGAAGTGCGGAAAAAACAGATAATGGCATAGAGAAAGAGAGCAATTCTTATAGGGATAGTTATAGGGATAGTTAAGAGCAATGCATTTTTGAAATATATCGAAGCTGGAAATAAGAAAGATTTACGTTTAGAACTAACAAAATTAAAAAAATTGTTTTTGAACTATTTGAATTTATTATAGAACTCTAGTGAGCCCGACAGACGTTGTCCTGACCAAACTTTTTGAATACTCTTAAAGTGTATAAACATCGTAAGAATCTCTAGTAAGCTTATCTAGACAATCATAAGATTTTTGGATGTGACTTTCACGACTCTCTAAAAAGCCGAATGGACGAACTTAAGTATTCTTAAGAGAGAAACTGCTGTCTGCACTTAATGTCCTATACGCGGTGCTGAACCATTTTGTACTATGCCATATTCAGGATATTCAAAAAAGTGCGTATAGTATATCTCACGAACCAATACACACAATACACATCGCAATAGGCTTAAAACCTGCGTATTGATAACCTCTTACTGACGCAAAAATTAGATTTGAAATTCATTGACGCGTTCATGAGAACACCTGTAACACGTAAAACATAAGCTTCATTTATATATATAAATAGGAGTCAGTAGGTACCACAAAGGGCCTATCCTTGGCCTAAGTGAGTTGGGATGTTGGTCCCAACTGCCGCCCTAACCTAACCTAACCTAGGAGTCAGTACCTTTCAAATAAGCCCACCGGTAGCTGAATTAATCAGCATGAGTACACGAAAAATCATGATTTCACCAAAAGTGTACGAATTTTTGTTAATGATGGTGTTTAAGTTATCTAATTCTCTTCCTAAATATGTCCTGTTCGTCAGTATTCCTTCAAAAAAAAAAAAAAAACACTTAAACGGCAAAAGTTGGACAGTCAAATGCATCTAGAAAATTATAATAAACAAAAAAAATTAAAATAAAACTTGCTTAAATTTTGTTGAAAAGTTTAATTAATATTATTTAAATTATTAAATTAGCTATTTCTAAAAATTAAACTAAAAAGTTTGCCTTAAAATTTGAACTGCTTTTCCAAAGTTTGTACACATAAAATATACTCGTATATATTTTTTTTGGCAGTTTAAAATATAATATGCGACAATTTAAAGTTTTAATGAAATGAAAAACTATAAAAATAAAGTTGGGGAAACCACATAGTTAACTCACCTGGGGCGGAACGTCCAGTACCATCAGCTCCCGTATGCAAGTATCGCAGACCAAACAGTTTTTGTAAATTTTGCGACGCGTCGTCGTTTGATGAGTCTTGGGAAAGTCATGGTAGAAAAATTGCTGAAATGTAAAAAAATATATGAAAAATTTGTACTATGATTATAGAGCAATGGTTAATAATGTAGGAAGCTAAAGTTGTAAATACATAAATTTCTTATATTATATATTCATATGTGAAGGTTGTAATGAATAAGCATCGATAAAATTTTGATGCGAATTAATTCATTTGAGCCACACAAACCAGCTTTACAAAATTGTTGATTCTATGCAATCAAGTAAAAAATTTCGTACCAAATTGGGAACCTCAAGTGTTCTAAAACCATTTGGTCAAAATGTGAAAACAAATATTACTAAAGTCTTTATCGAAAAGATTATACACACTTTTTTATAGAAAATGAATTTGTTGGTTCAATCTTTTATTTTTTCAATCTAATCTATATTGAAAAAATTTGTATTATAAAGAAGATGCTTTAAAAGCAGTATAGAAAGTAAATTTAAATACTCTTATGAAAATAAAAGCGTTGACGTTTATTTGAAGTTATTCTGCCATATTAGCATTTTCTTTCTTTATTTTATTACTTAAATCCGAAAATATTTGGTCTAGCTTTGCTTATGGGCCATAAAACCACAGCAAAAACGAGCAAAGTAGCAATAATTTTCAATTTTTCATTTTTTTTATATGGGCCTCGCAGCAGGCTTTCAAATTCTTAGCCACAAAACTCATAAAGATGCCGAAAAATCCAAATATTTAAAGCCAACTTTGGCAAAAATGTTTTTGGCAATGCGACGAAATCTTTATGGGTCTGGTGTGTGAGATTTATGCTGGAGAACGTGCGTAGAGGCACACGCACGTCTAGGAGGCGTAACCGTGGTTGACCTTTAGATAAGCTCTGTATTTTGAGTTGAACAAATATTGTATATATATTCTTTTATACTCTGTATTAAACTGTAGCCATACGCAGTAGTGTAAAACTTTATATAAAAGCGCCAAGAATTTTATTCATTGGTACGCAGTTGCAGTGCTGCCCATTTTTTGTGAAATTGACATGTAGATGGCGCCATAAAAAGGCTCAGCCTTTGTTTTTGATGCTAAAAACAAAATATAAGGTTGTCAAAAAAGTCTTGCGGTATTTTTATTGAATTTTCAATTGTTCATAAAATTGGTTATAATAATGCGATTTAAGTCAAATATGCGCCGTTTTGTTCGATGACGAGTTCCCAACGAGATGCCAACTTCATAATGCCCCTCTTATAGAAGCTCGCTTCCCTATTGTCAAAAAACTCGGAGAGCCAATTTTCACAGGCCTCTCTTGTGGACAACTTCCGATTACCAAGCGCGTTCGTCATGGACAGAAATAGGTGGTAATCACTTGGTGCGAGATCCGGACTATACGGTGGATGCAAAAGAACCTCCCATCCGAGCTCCCGGAGCTTCTGGCGCGTCACCAAAGATGTGTCTGGCCTGGCGTTGTCCTGATGGAAGACAATTCGGCCTCTGTTGATCAAAGATGGCCTCTTCTGCATGAGTGCTGCATTCAAGTGGTCCAGTTGTTGGCAGTACAGGTCCGAATTGAGCGTTTGGCCATAGGGGAGCAGCTCATAGTGGATGATTCCCTGCCAATCCCACCAAACACACAGAAGAACCTTCCTGGCCGTCAATCCAGGCTTGGCCACCGTCCGGGCAGCTTCCCCGCTTTTCGCCCACGACCGTTTACGCTTCACGTTTCGTAAGTGACCCACTTTTCATCGCCAGTCACCATCCGCTTCAAAAACGGGTCGATTTTGTTGCGATTCAGAAGCGATTCGCATGCATCCATACGGTCAAAAATGTTTTTTTGCGTAAAGTCGTGTGGCACCCATACATCGAGCTTCTTTTTCAATCCAAGTTTCTTCAAATGGTTTATAACGGTTTGATGACTCATGCCCAGCTCTTGGCCGATGCTACGGCTGCTACTATGCCGGTCTCTTTCGATCAATTCAGCGATTTTATCGCAATTTTCGACAACAGGCCTTCCGGACCGTGGCGCATCTTCGATCACCTCTGCACCAGAACGAAAACATTGAAACCATCGTTTATTTACCATTTACCAACTTATTTTGATTGCGGAAACAAAAATAATCAAAATAGTTGCACAAATTTGGCTAAAGAGCAGAAAATTGTCGTGAAAATATTCGAGCACATGTAAAAATATTCCGAAATTGCTTTGAACTGACAATTTTCCGCAAAACGTGAATAATTGAATTGCAATGTTCATTCACTTGAAAATTCGTACAAAAATTTTCACACTGAGTTAACCCACAAACTATTTTTTTTTTGAGTTTCGAAAAGAACTATTCAATAATAAATATTAAGTAATATTTTCATATGGCGATTCATTTTTGCACTTTTTTTTAATTTATACACTTGAAAGCAAATTGATCAAACAGCTGAATTTTATATTTACTTTTTGGTGCCAACTGCCCATACATGGGCAGCACTGTTAGGTTATAAACTGTACGCATAATATTTGCTTTCGCGCTCAAAATGGGCAACACTTTTTTTTTCAGTCGGTTTTACACTGCTGCGTACTGGCCTTTAAAAGTGATGTAATGAAAACTCTAAAATTTAAATACAAAATAGCATGACTTTCAATAGGGACCGATAGGGACAGCAAACGAGGCCATATTTTTTCCCGCTCTCTTGACATTTCTCTTCAGTAAGGTATGACATTTCATCATGAAAAGATATACGATCCAACTACGTGTTGAAATTATTAAAATTTACTACCGAAATTCGGAGTCAGAGGCTCTCAACCTTAAGAGCACTACGCCCAATTTATGGTCGTCATAATTGTCCTGCCAGATCAACAATTGAGCGTCTAGTGGAAAAATTTGTATCCATAGGCACTGTACAGTGAGACAAAAAGTGCCCGTAGTGTCGAGTATAGCTAGCTGCCGCTAGCGCATCAATTGAGGAAGACCCAAATCGGTCTCTCACACGTCGTTCTCATGCGTTGGGCATCTCTGTGACGTCGTTGTGGCGAATTTTGCCGAAAGATCGTGGCCTACATCCTTTCAATATTAAAGTGACGCAAAAACCGAAGCGTCTTGACCACCAGAAGCGTCGTATGTTCATGAATTGAGCTGAGCAACAACTTGAAAATGATCCGGATTTTCATCGAAAAATCATCTTCAGCGATGATGCTCATTTCTGGCTGAATGGCTTCGTCAATAAGCAAAATATGCGTTATTGGTTAGGCAGCAATCCACACGTACTCCATGAGTCACCATTGCATCCCGAAAAATTTACGGTTTGGTGCGGTTTATGGGCGGCGTCATTGGACCTTACTTCTTCCGTGATGATCAAGACCGGCACGTTACTGGGAATCGCTACCGCTCAATGATAACCGAATATTTTTGGCCCGAATAGGATGATATGGACTTGAACAATATGTGGTTTCAACAGGATGGCGCCACAAGCCACACAGCGAATGTCACAATCGATTTATTGAAAACCAAGTTTGGTGAATGTGTTATCTCACGAAATGGCCCAGTCAACTAGCCGCATCGGTCGTGCGATTTGACGCCGTTGCACTATTTTCTGTGCGGCTAAGTCAAGTCTATGGTCCATGCCAACAAGCCAGCGACGATTGATGAACTTCGTACGAATATCGAACGTGAAATTGCACCAGTTTTCATTGATATCCAAAACAGTTTTTGTTTTATTTAAACACTTTTGTAGCGCGCTTATTGAAAAACACTTTTTAAAACAGCAAAAATTCGTATGCCCTTTGGAGTAAAAACTAGTTTTCGGCATTTTAAAGTGTTTACTTTAACATGTAATTAACACTTTTTGCCCAACTTTCTCCATGCTCGGCACATTTGTGATTTTTTGCGCAAAGTTAGTTCAGTCATGTCACCCTGTTTTGCTCGACAGTTGAAGGAGTTCAGATGTTGAACTAGTGACTAGAAGGAAAAGCTTACAACTACAAAATTGTAGTTCTTACTTCTTATTTTGATTAAAATCTAATTTAGTGCCAAAGGAATAACTTTTATTGAAATATAAAAGCACTTTATTTAGCCCAAAGAAAACAAAAATGCGTATACGCAATGTTGGTTATATAGGTAAATATATTTCACCATGTTTCTTTTCAAAAACTTACCGGATAAGCCCACGTGCCTTGGGGAAAATATTATTTTAGTATGTTGAAACCATCGGAAGTGGAAGGGGTCTTTAATCAAATCTATTTCTGAAGCTGCTTCTAAAAAGGCTACACTCAACAAAATTGGTTTGTAGAAGCACTTAGGCTAAAAAATGTATTTATGGAATCCACCGTTAGAGATTTTTACTGCGCCTCCCAAAGCTAAATTTCTAGTATTGTAACCTTCTTGTTAGCGGTAACAGCCTGCTTAAGGCTTTTTACGGATTTTCAATAGTCTAAATATACATGGAACAAAAAGAATACTCGTTTTGACTTGACAAATTTCTCAATTATTTGGAGTACCAAATAAAGTTGAGGCTAAACCTTTATCTTTTGTCACATTGTGAGCTTAAGCTTTTGATTTAGTACTCTAATCTTTGCAATATAAAACAAATAAAAGTGCATTACGCCCACGCACAAAGATTGAAGGACAGAAACGGGGAAGAATATATCCTATAAATTACGCATAGCCCTGAATAACCATTTGAGTAAATTTCCAACTCACGCTTATTTATGTGCAATATAATATAGCTCGTTTTATGGGGCCACTGACATTACGTTTGTGTCGGAATCGGTACGGAGACCGACACTCGGATACCCTGCATGCAATTTAAGTATTTGCTAGTAAGATATTGCACCAATACAATATTATTTTATGTTATAAATAAATAATCGCAACTACAATATAAATTATCAATCTCTAAAATATGCTCAGTTTCAACAAAAAAAAAAATGATACAAGACTCTCTGTCTGCCTGAAACCAAGTGTTAAGCGTCCCTTCAGTTGAGGTTTTCGATAAACTCCAAAAAATTATATTTTTCCTGAAGACTGCTCTAATACGTTTTTCCAACCCAAAAATAAAAGAGTACTCTAGTACTTTATACTATGATTATAAAAATGAAAAAAAATTACAGTGGTGTTGTTGTAAGGACTAAAAAAGTTAGCAGTTATTTACATCTGAAAAGTGCATAATTTTAAGCCGACAATCTTAAAAATTTCATGGAATCGGGACTGCGAACTCAATTTCAGTGATACTAAAAAAACTTTATCGGGCATAAATGCATATTTGCCTTACAAAGTAAAGACTGGGGTGGCTTTTTTTTAGAAATTTTTGACCTATTTCCGACATTAAATACTTTCAGATCGACTTTAAATTTTACAGGCGTTTTATGCAGGTATAATTCAAACTTTATAGGCGGTTGTTGATATCGTCGGCTTAAAAATTTACCATACCAGCTGCGGTCTGAGCTTTGAAGTGTGAAGAATTTGGTTGCATTTGTGACTGAAAGGAGCTGCAGGAATAAATGGCTACATTTTTTATGGATTTGATTAAAAAACTGACCAAAACAGTATGAATGGGTTTTAAAATCTAGGACATTGAATTTTTGTCATAGCCAATACATTTTTTTTTTTTTTTAACTAGACTTTTATTGTTACTTGCAAAGGGCGTAACTTTTTAAATTTTTTTGAAAATCATCATTACCAATGACTGGAAAAGCTTTTTATTGAAAAGTTTTGAATCAAGACCATGGCAACGCAAGAAAAAAGGCGTAAGTAATCTCGAGCCTAACCGACTTCGGTATACTTAGTTAGAGATCACTATTACATTCTTTAAAAAAGAGACAAGTTAAATGGAACTATATTGAATTTGAAGATTTGTGAATTAGTAGAAGCTTTATATTTAATTTAATTTTCAACCCAGCACTTAGAAATAGCAAAGTAATTGATTTTACAATATAAATAGTAAGGTCGAAATTAATTCCACAGGTCTTCAGTGTTCAGTTGTTGGAAAGCTAAGAGTCATTTCCGAAGTAATTTGGTGCATAGAATCCGAATCCGGCGTCAGAACTGGCCCATCATCTCAGGATTTTGAGATATTTGAGGTTATGTACCCAAATGTATGTACTGTTTTTTGGGTACATAGCCTCAAATATCTCAAAATCCTGACGTGATGGGCCGGATTCGGATTCTACGCACCAAATTACTACGGAAATGACTCTTAGCTTTCCAACAACTGAACCATATTGACCTGTGTTCATTATTAGACTTATATAAGGCTACATATCATATAAAATTTATAGTAGCATTACCAAAGATATAATATTTGAATCTTGAAAACTTTAGTATGCAAAAATTCGAATTTTTGTGACTTTACTTTGTAATGCAATATTAATTAACATATTTTAGATAAAATATACATAGTACATAAGAATTATAGGAGCAGCGTTATTTGCGCGATTTTCTAAATTATTTTAGGCAGACAGAGGTTAATTCATTATTCTAACATTTCTTTTTCGTAAATTCTAAAATCATAACAGAATAGCCGAGCTTTTTGTAGTAAAGCCATTTAGGCAGCATTGTGACATTGAGTAATCTTGAAATTTTGTAAGCCCGAAAAATGTTAGTTTCGTTACGTTTGTTTTGACTATTCTCTTCGGCAATGACGTTATGCGACGCTGATGTTAGAAAGCAACAGACACGAAGTTGATGTTGCATGACTTCGGCTCTTGTTGAGAGAGCGTGCCGAGGTCATGATAGAATTAATAAGGAGAGTAAAGTGTGCAGTTCGTTTGTTCAGTTATATGAAAGGTGTTCATAGTTCATACGGAAAGACCTACATGTCATTTCGGCGTGTTGAATGCATTACTCAAGTCCCTTATCCCCATCGGTATAGGGTATAATAAAAAGGCGAAAAGCCGGCAGCAGAGCCAGCCAAAGCCAAAGCGCAATGGCCAAGACGTGCGGGAGCATGACAACAACAACAACAACAACGACAACTACGACAAAAACATTGAACATGAGCAGGGGGGCGTGTAAGATGCCGTAGCCGAAGCTAAAGATAAAGAAAAAGATGAAGATGAGAAGGACCCGAACCAGGACCAGGACGACGACCATCAATGTCATTTCTTATTCAATTACGAGTTCAATAAAAATAAAATTCAATGATATGCGTGATGGCGGCAGGACATAAAAGTGCTGCACACACACACACACACACACTGCGCACTTTTATTGCCTGGGTGTGCGAGTGTGTAATTTAAAATTACCAAGTATCCTGTGTTTGTACACGGGGTCTGCCTGCTACTAAAAGCATTTTTTCCATTCTGTATTTCTAATGCAGAGCAGCCATTTTACTTTTTCTGCTATTCTTGGCTACTTTCGTTTCCGCTGCGCCGTCACAGCCGTCACAGCCTTCACAGCAGCAGCTGTCATTTGCTCCAGCGCCATTTTCCAAATGCAAGCTAATTAAATTGAAACAAACTCAAATTGCACTTGATACTATTAGCGCTACAATTGTGAACTTAACCGAGAAGCGCGGCACCCCGACACGCCCCGTCCCATTAGCCTTTGCCAAACAAAGCCTTAACTGATTGGCCAACTGATTGACGGCCTTCATGACTTTGGCTTTTTTGAGCAGGACTTTTACAGAATTTACATTTATATTAAATGAAAAACATTTTGGCTTCAAGCAGCCATTCTTTTCAGGATACCAGAACCAACAAAAAGTCCCAAATGATTTTGACTTTATTATTAGCAAATGTTTTCTAGCCTGCTTATCCTGCTTGGCTGCTTATCGCAGCTCACACACATACACACACATATGCACATATTTGTAAATCTGTGCAAAGTGTGGCCAGACTTTGGTCGACTGCTTTTATGGTTGCCCGGCTTGACTGCCAAAATGACAAGGCATCACTTTAAAATGCAATCAAGCGTTAAATATCCTTTGAGCCTGTCATCGTCATCACCGCCACTCCGACTCATTGACTCATGTATTGATATCCGTTGGATACCCCCCGCCCTACCCACCACACTACTGCAATCGCTCCGCCACTGTATCCGAATCTCATAATAGCTTTTCTTCCTGACTGCCTTTTTGGCTCTTTTATTTTATACTTTTTTGGTATCCGTCCTTTATTTTGTTCTCCTTTTTTTGTTGTTTTTTTTTTGTAATATAGACCCATATTATGTTCTTTCGATTTTCTTTGGCTAGTTTGTGCGGTTCGCATCCTTGGGGAAAATGACATTCCAGTGCCTTAAAGTAATTGTGAATATCGTATGTGCTTGTATTTAATGCTACGCTCCGTCAGCCTTGAAATGTGCGGTCGGTCATGTGGGCGTAGCAATCCGAAAGTGTTATTTAACTAAGGGAATATTTTATTAAGTGGAACCACTTTGCATTTCAGTTAAACAATTAGGAATTTCTCTAATTGAATTAAAAATTAGAAAGGCAATTTTGGATGATAAATATAGTCGAAATATATTCGCCTCAAACTAATTTTGAGAGCTGAGTAGCTAAATTTTCAAACGTGAATTATAAAATAAATAAAATCACTTTCTCAAAATTTGTGAACTAGTGTAGGTTAGGTTAGGTTAGGGCGGCAGTTGGGACCGACATCCCAACTCACTTAGGCCAAGGAAAGGCCCTTTGTGATACCGCTAGTGAGCCAATTCACCACATTTCCCCACTTGAGGAAGCCATCCGGCTGCCTGAATGAACCTTAAAAGGCATTTTGGACTCCGTTCAGGGAGCTGAGATAGATCGTTTAGAAAATATGACTGTAGGAACCTAAATCTTTTTCTGCCCAGTCCTGGGCAGTGACAGAAAAAGTGTTCCACCGTCTCTAGCTCCTCTTCATCGCCACAGCTTCTACAGAAGTCGTGGTGGGGAGCATTCAAACGGGATGCGTGGTTTCCTACCAACCAGTGTCCCGTAATGGCACGAATGACAGATGAGCACTCTATTCAGACAGCAAAGTTTTTTGGTTCTTTTACTGCAGTATGTCGGCCAGGTTTGCCGCGAGATTCTACACGTGTTCGATGTCTGATTCCACGTTTTATTTGCACAGAGAGCGAAAAAGTTTCGTATTCTCAGTTTACAGCTGGCCATGGGTATACCCAGGCTCTCCTTATCTTGAAGGAGGATGCTGGTAGTTCCTTTTCTAGCCAGTTCATCCGCAATGCAATTTCCTTAAAGTCCCTGTGTCCTGGAACCCATACAAGGTGAATTGAAAGCTGCTTAGCCATCTCCCCTAGAGACAAGCGGCAGTCATTCACTGACTTCATATACGAAGTCATCGAGACTAGAGACTTAATAGCCGCTTGGCTGTCAGAATATATACAGATATTCTTATCTTGGACTTGTAGGTTTTTTATTGTAGTTAAAGCCTCCCGGATTGCTGAGATCTCTGCCTGAAAGACACTGCTGTGGTCCGGGAGCCTAAAAGCAATTCTAATGTCGAAATCCTCCCCCTACACGGTCGTCTAGCTTGGAACCGTCCGTGTATGTATGAACTAGTGTATATGGAAATCTTTTAGAATATCTTTTTGTGCGAATGATTTATTTTTGAATGACAAACCCTTCGTATTATTTTGACAATTTTCACTATGGTTTCCTTTTATAGTGTTGGTCCAAGCCGCATATATCAACATAAATATTAACTGCATAAGATAAATTCGCATCCTACTTTATTAAACTTAAAACAGTTAATATCCACAACTTTATCCTTAAGTAAACCTAAAACTAAATACATATATGAATTTGCCGCGTATGACTATACAAAACTTGTGAGTTTAGTAAAATCCCAGCTTAAGCGACATAAAAGCCAACTCAGATGACACTTTAACTGCTGCGAGGACATAGTCACACTCACACACTCACAAATGCATGTCATAGCTGATAAACCGACAAGCGACAATGGAGCGCCATTGTCCTTTGTGTTTCTGTAGCTCAATCTTTGGTTTATCTGCTGCAGACTGCAGCTAATTGAATCCTGCATCCTGAAACCTAACTGAAGCTCGGCCACAACATACTGACTGAGTAAGTAAACAATAGCGAGCTAGTTCCAAGGAGGCACAGAGGGAGGGAGATGGTACTATGACAGGACACAGATGCATTTTACCCTTAGCTAATTATAAGGAAAAATATAAATCATAAAATGCTCTATGGAACGTTGCAAGTCAACTAAGCGGCAACTCGAACTAATAGCATCCATACACTTGCCCCAACCCAAACACACACACACACACACATTGACTCTCAAGCTCACACAGATACTAGTTACTGATTGCGAACAAATGCAATTAGAAGAGTTCAGTGCACCGCATTAAATGGCCACAAATGGCGGGAGGAAGGCGCAAGTAACTCCTTTGGCCTATTAAAAGTTTGTGCTGCTAACCTGGCGAAACTTTTCAGCTTTTACGGCAATATTGGCCACTATAACAAATTTCAAGCTAAGCGAGAATTCAACCAGCAGTTGTTTCAATTAGAGCCTTAAGAAGGCTGTTAAAAAGGGTATTAATAAATATTTTTTAAATATACAGTGAAATTTTAAAAAATATTCGAAAGCTTTGAGCTTAGGTCTTCTTTTTAATAAACTGAAAGCTGCTTATTATGCAGATTAACTTTTAAATATATTGGAAATTTATCAAGTTTGTGTTTGAAACCTTCTATCAATTCAAAAAATATTCTTTCCAAGTAGTTTCTTTAAAAAAAAAAAATAAAGATACCAAATTTAGTTTACAGGAACATTTGTTCCTAATGATTATCGAAACAAATGGCTTAAATAATACCTACTTATTCGTATTTAATGCTAAGATAGTGGTTTAAAATAGTTTGCCCTTTATGGCTCAATATTTCATCACACCCAAGGTGAACCGAAAAAAAGATTGGTTACAATTTCAGTTTTTAAACTTGATGTGTTTCGGCTTAATCTAAAAATGTGTATTTTCATATTTGTTTAATTTTTTGCATTCTTTTTACATTTTTCATTTTATTAGACCATCACAATAGAAAAAGTGAAAACTATTTTTTTTTTAATTAATCGCAACAATTCCGATGTTACTTATCCAGCTAGACGCTTTCTTCTTCTGCTAAAACCGAAGTATATTTAACTAATATAACATAACGGGTGATTAATTAAGACCTTTTTTTTTAATGATTTGGCAAATCCAAATTTTAAAGGAATGATGGGATCTTTATTTATGATTTCGAAAGGATATTTTATGGCATTTATTTTTTAAAAATAATCTAGTTCAAATGTTGGCCGCAACAGCGTTTTAAATGGTCCATCCTGAAGGTCCAATTTTCCATGACTCGTTCAAGCATTTCCACTGGTATTTGGCCAATAGCACGAGTAATGTTGGCTTCCAAGGCCTCAATCGTTGCTGGTTTGTCCACGTAAACTGTTGACTTTACGTAACCCCAAAGAAAAAAGTCGAGCGGTGTGATATCGCACGATCTTGGCGGCCAAGGTACGGGTCCCGTACGTGAAATTAATCTCTCACCAAATTGACCTCGCAATAGAGCCATTGCTTCATTGGTAATGTGAACCGGAGCGTCATCCTGTTGGAACCAAATGTCGTCGAGATCACGGGCAACCATTTCAGACAGCAAAAAGTCCGTTAACATGGTCCGATAACGTGCGCCATTGATGGTAACGTTCGCACCTTGCTCATTTTTAAAAAAATACGGACAATCATTGGCCACCAGCCCACGGACCGCACCAAACCGTTGTTTTTCTTGGATAAAATGGCAGCTGGTGAACCTCTTCAGGTTGATCTTCTCCCCAAATACGGCGATTTTGCTTATTCACGAAACCGTGGAGTCAAAAGTGGGCCTCATCACTGAACAAAACTTTGGTCGAAAACAACGGATTTTCATCGATCTTACCAAGAGCCCATTCACTAAAACGGCAACGTGCAGGAAGATCATTCGGCTTTCCATGATGATTTGCCTATTAATACTGATCAACTTTGCCTTTGACAGCTGTCATGGATCACGCGTGATCCACACGAAAATCCCTATTGAAAAAAAGGTCTTAATGAATCACCCTTTATGTGCATACGCTTCGAAAGCCTTTTTTTTAGAGGTTCACAACTTTAAGTTAGCAACACTGCTTTATCGGACAACCCATTTAACAACTGAAAGTTGGTTTTTGTTGATTTTGGTTTGATGGTTCCGTTTCATGGCTATTAAAAACACATTTCGTTGTTTTATTATGATTTGAAATTGTGTAGCTCTAAAAAAAAACACCCTTTATAGAGAAATTCTCTGCTGTAGCCTTTTTTTGACATTTATGTGATTATAAATATTTCAATTTTAATGCTTGTTTTACTAAGATTTAAACATGTGTAGCTCTAAAAAAAAACCCTTTGTAGAGAATTTCTCTGTTCTAGCTTATTTTGTCATCTATGTGATTATAAATATGTCAATTTTATTTTTTAAGCTTGCTTTATTATGATTTAAACATGTGTAGCTCTACAAAAACACCCTTTATTGAGAAATTCTTTGTTGTAGCATTTTTTTTTTTGTTACTTACGTGATTATAATTATTTCAAGTTGAATTATAATGATTGTAGCTTTTTTTTGCATTGTTTTATTATGATTTAAGCATGTGTAGCTCTAAAAAAAACACCCGTTATAGAGAAATTTTCTGCTGTAGCCTTGTTTTTTGCCATTTATGTGATTGTAAATATTTCAATTTACATTTTTATGCTTGTCTAGACTTGTCTAGTTAGTACATGCTATTATGTCTTGTTTAATTAAAATAAAATGACGTTAGGGATAGCACTTTTTAAATAATTTATAATTAAATAATAAACCAATTAGATACATTTTGTGCGTTTTTTTCAATAAAAATTTATTCTAATTGCATGTAATGTTGATTATGTTGTCTCCCATCCCAAGGAGGAGGAGGAGGACTCACCTGTAATATACTTGTTTTGCCGACGCCACTAGCCCCCAAAAATGCAGCTTTAAGGGGGCCCTGCAGCCATGGCGGCTCCGCACCACCCTCCAGAGTGATGCGCTATGCCGAAATGCACTTATTTTGTATATGAAGTTCCATTTCAATTGAGATCTTGGTAGTGTTTGATGTTGCTGTTGTTGCTGCTGCTGGTTTTGTTCCTGTTCCTGTGGCGGTTGCTGTTGCTGCTGCTCCTGTTGATTTATTGGAAAAGTGGTACACCTTTGGCGTGGGCTTGGATGCTGCTCCGGCTGGTGCTCCTTGTGCTGCTCTGTTAGTGTTTCCTGTTGCTGCACTATCACCGACATAATCGACGCTTCGTGTACTACCGATTAATAGTTTCTTTGAGTTAGTTGGTGATATAGTACTACTCCACATTATATTGTTATTGTAATTGCTAACGTTATTGTTATTTCGCTTTAAGGACGCCAGCTTGACTGATTTGGAACAAACGATGGGGGAGAAGGAAATTACTGAGACAGCACTGTAAATAAACAAAACAGATGGGAGAAGGAAAATTATTTCAATGTAAGAAACTTAAAAAAAAATTATTTAAAATTTTGTATCTGTTGACCCTTTAAAAATGCGCATTAAATATATTTCTATTGCGTCAAGTAGGCATCGTCGGCTCTTTTAAATGGCTGATCCAAAATGAGAAAGACCTTAGAAACTAAACTCACCACCAAAAAATATTATTAAAATGCGACGATCTTCAAACGAAAGCTCAAAGCTGAGGAAGGGAATTTGTATGATCCCAACCCATTTCCCAGTTGGGTATGTAAGAATTTAGTTTATTTTTTCCAAACACGTTTTTTTGATTGATTGGACCTATGGGAGGTAATTGATATAGTCAACCGATTTTTAGCAAATTTGGTACAGTGCTGGGAATCTCTAAAAAACTTTTCAATGCCAAATTCAGATAATTCAAATAAGCAAATGAATTATCTATCTATAACTCTGGGTTATTTTAATGAGGTTTCCTTAAAAAACCATTATAGAGCTGTACAATATAAGCCAGACATACAAACAAATTTTGTTTTCATATGGAATAATAAGGAATCTAATATGAAAATTTCGTGGCTTTAGCTTATACCATGTCTGAGATACAGAAGTTCATGCAAAGAGACGGACATAGTCACCGTGGTAATACTTTGGTTACATTTGCGTTGGTATATTAAGTATTAATAATTATATATTAATCTATATATATAAAAGAAACTTATATTTTACGCATTACGGATGTTCTCATGAACGCATCAATAAATTTCAAATCTGATTTTTGTGTGTGTTAGAGGTTGTCAATACGGAGGTTTTAAGTCTATTGCGATGTGTTTGTGTGTACTATTGGTTCGTGAGATATACGCATTTTTGAGAATGTCAGATTTTGTGTTTCGTGTTCTAATTGCGATTATTCTGGCAACATGTTTTCCATCAAATCCTCCTGAATTGTGGATAAAATATCAAGATTATTTATCAGAAGATATTTTGTTTCGAGTACGTCAAGCAAAACGTAAGCTAGTGATGAGACTTACGCCGGAAGTTTACAATGAAGCTTTAATTCATATTGAAGATCTATGCTTGGCGATGGTTAATAAACCATTAGGACAATTGGGAATGACGTCTCCTAATCGATCAATGCATGATGTATTTCAATTGGAAGAAATGCAACGAATCAAATTAATTATCAATCTAATCGTACTGACCAGGAACATGAAGATCGCAATGAACGTCAAAGAATTCGGTTAAGACAGACCCGTGAAGTGCGACATTCGACTAATAATGGTTATTAATAAATCGAGTTGCAAACTAATCTAAAAATCTTATATTTACCCAGATAAGCTAAGTAGAGAATCTTACGATGTTTATCAAAAAGTTTGGGCAGGACAACGTGTGCCGGGCTCACTAGTAATAAATATATCAGCCGTGTTCCGGAAAACGAAAAATCCGACTGGACAATTTTATTCAGATTCGGTTTGCGACTAAAAATAATTAATTTCGTTAAATTTTTCCTTTTTACAAGGAAAATTTTCTTTGTATATGTATGTATTTCACTTTTCGGCAACTTATTTTGGCGTTTCGTTTAAACTCCTCTTGCAATAAAATAATCCTTTTTAAACCTCATAAAAAATTGGCTTTGGTGAGATGGGGAGCACCGAACATACTTTACTTTACATAATACTTTCCTAATCAAAAGTTACGGCCAAAAATCACTGACACTGACGGCCTTCCCTTGAAATTTAAGCTTAATTATTATTTTTTTAAATTCCGTTTTAAAAGAAATACGTTACTGTCCTGAAATAAAAAAATAAATTATACCTTTAGCTGGAAAAGAAGCCTAAGTACTCTCTTGCATGAATGCCAACCTATTTATATTTAAATTGAAATTAAGTACAATTCTGTGTAATAAGACTAAAAATATAAATTGAGAGCTTTTTAAAAAGTTTAAGAAGCTCTGGGCTTCCTTTAAATTATTTGCCGTATTCCAATTATAACTCAGCGAAAAGTAAAAAAAAAATATTGTATACACACACACACACACACAGAAAGTTAGGCCGAAAGGAAAATGAAACCAGCCTAAAACATTTTATCTTAAACATCATTGGAACAACATTATTTGTTAATCAAATGAAATTTCCACGAAGTAAAACTTTTCTAATTATAACTAAGCATGAACTAAACGCTGAAAAATATCATCGTTATATATGTAACCATGAAATAGTCGAAAAACAACAACGAAAAGCACAAAATATGAAATTGGCATACATTTTTCACGGCTCACTGACAGTCCTTACCGTGTCCCATGTGGCCGTATAGGAACCCCCTTCCAAAAATAAAAAAAAAACCAAATAGGCAATAAGAAAATGGGCACTCTGCACGTTTTGAACATGGATGGCGTCAGAGGGTGCGATTGAGGGCCAGACTTCTACTTCCGTTGTGCAGCGGAAGTGAAATGTGAAATTTGAAATTTATTGTTGGCAATGTTGAAAGTTGTAAAAAAAAAGTGAGTCAGTCCGGACGATGACCGACGTGAGAATACTCTGCATGCACTTTTTAAAATTGAATTTTAAAATTGGCGATGTATTGTATTCATAGTCATGCGAGCACAAGTCAATGGTTGGTATTTTCAGAAAGAGGTAACCTTTTATGGTTTATTAGGTTTATTAAGTCCATTACTAAATAATTTTTCCTAGAGTTCAAAATACAAATTTCTTAGTTTTTTTTATGCCACAAAATGTAGAACCTTATAGTTTGACTTAGCGGTAAGATTTAACATATTGAATAGTGCTTTAAAAAGCCACGCTTGTATTAATTTTAATTCCAGCATATACTACTATATAGATTTTTTTTTTAAATTTACGCATACTAAAAAATGCGTTCGGGATAGGATTTTGTATTTTAATTCTAATCTTTGTACACATTTTTGTACGGTTTCTTAATTTTGTGGAATAGAACCTATTATGAGGGTCTATTGTAGAGATTTATTCCGTATTTGCTAAACTAATGAAATATTCAAAAAAATAAGCTATAAATATGGGAGTATTAAATTCTAGGTGAACCTTTTAAGCGAGTTCTCTTTATGAGTATATTTTTGGTAAATTAAAATCAGTTTTTTTCCCGCCCCTCATGGACTCCTCACAAAAAGGTAGGTCCACTGCGACAAGAAGCTTTTTTGTACCGTACCAATATATTAATGCAAAAGACTTTACGTTTTCCTTATGAATCAGAGTCGGTCTTTCTTTTATTTACCTAAGATGGAAAGGACGATTTGTTTTTTCGCATGTGACACGCTCTGTCCGCCACCAACGCTGGGCATGCATAGAGATTATGTCTGATGGATTCGCCGTCTTCGAGACAGAGTTTACACTCTGGAGAAGTTGATTGGCCCATTTCCGGTGCCCACTAAGGTAACATGAGTTTTAAAGTCCGCTCTTTTGTCGTGATCACATTCAGAGGTTTACAAAGTTATTTTGCTTGTCGCAGCCCCGGTAAGGAGAACCAGTAGTTCCTATGGTCTACTACAGTTCATTTGCGCACCAGGATTTTGATTGTTGACCAACTAATACCACAGGAGATGCGTGGGGATGGAGGCACCCAGAGTGTCTTGGTACCAAATATAGCACGACTCTGTTTAGGTAAGACAGGAGTTTGAGGTAATCATGGCATTCTTTAACCATTCTGGAGGAGATGCTCTATGATGATAATGTCCAGAATATATTTTTATATTTACTCCCTGACCCGTCGAGAGGGGTGGGGGGGTTTCTTTCGGGCCCGGTATAATAACTGTCATACTGTCGTGATTCCAGATAAAGGTGTAATACAGTGACAGGTACATTTATCCAAGCGGGTCAGGATTTTCTGTCTACGGCCTTGTTTACTCCCCTGGTTTTCTAGTGGAGGATAATGTGGGCGCATATGGCTAAGCATGAATCTCTGCTTGAAAATGCGGGGCCAAATACCTATAGCAATTTAGATTCTCTAACTCTTACACCCTTTTCAGTTTTGATCCATTCGTGAAACGATTGTTGCCGCCGAAGATTTCCGTAGGGGTTGCCTTCCGTACAAGTACTCATATAACAGCTTGGTTACTTATTACACCATTGTTCGCAATTTAACTGCAAATAATTAGGGTGGGATTGCGATAGGTCAAATAAAAAAAAAACCCTTAAAGCATACTTCGAGGATTAATATTTTTAAAACAGAGTATTTTGAAAGCCTAAGATGACGCAACTAAATCTCAAAAATATAGAATAAATATGGTCCGATTACTATAAGCCATATTCGACTTCGGTTTCCGAAGCACTGACAAATACCAGACAATTTTTTAAAATTTTGTGTCTTTAGCTCTTATGGTATCTAAAATCTAGGTATGGATAATCAATCACAGCTATTTTCACTCTTGTGGTATCTAAAATCTGGGTATACTATACAATCCATCTCAACTAGATATTAATTTTTTTTATAAATCCCTTTGCCTGTTACATAAGTTACACATAAGCCATTATACTCTAATGCCTATATAAGTAGAGGGTATAAAAAATGTGAGACTGAAAATAAATAAAATAAGACAAGTCTAGTGGGTGCAAAATATTTATGTTATTAAAACGAAATCAAATCATAAAATAAATGTGCAATATCCGTTAAGCTTTTTTTTCGCCCAAAAGTGTGCTATAAATTCACTGAGCCATGCAAATTTGGCGCTCAAAAGGAATTTGGGGTTTCAGCTCGGATTTGGAGCTTAAAAGTAGTTTAGCTTAATTAACCCACTCTTGCAAATACAACAACGACATGCACACATTTGGACATTTAATGGCTAGACACAATTAGGCGCCAACAAAATGCCAACAATTTCATCCATCATCATCATCATCATGAAATGCCCACATTGAGTTACCCGCTAACTTAATAAATTTAATACACCCCAAAATGATGCCGATGCGCAAAGATCCCAGACAGCCATAAAAATGTTGGCCTATTTATAATGCGACCAAAAAAAAAAGAAAAACCCGATATGAAAACAGGAGGAGATACCTACAACACTCCCGACAACAACCACTAACAACATGCGTCATTGAGTCGCCTGCCGTGTTGCCACCTACGCCTACGGCCATCTTGATTTGATTTGATATGATTGAGCGCCCTCTTGGGCGTGGTTGCATTACACAATAAGACGACAGCCAAATTGTTTGGGGCACAAACAAAATATGACTCACTGATGACGACCATCTCAAGAATAGACTCACTTTACTTATCCCAAGACATAAGAACACACATCCGCACACGTCCACACACACATACCCCCACTCACACACAGCCTCACACAGATATACACATGTTTTTTTGTTGTTATTGCTTATACGCCCCGCGGCACAATTGATTGAAACGAGACGCGGACTATTGAACGAGGCGAGGATTTCCGTTTATGCCTCATGCAAAATCATAAACATGTTGCAGGTGCCGCACATTTACAGATATGCGAACATATGTGCATGTGCGACTGTGTGGAGGGGCCTGTTAGTGTGTACGTGAAAATATTTCTAAAAAAAAACCAGAAACAAAAAAAATTTATCAACAACTACAAAAATGAATAATTCTGATAGGTCGAATATTAGATACTCTTCAAACTAAAATAATAATCCCTATATTATAAAAAAAAGGGTTTTTTTCTCATATATTTGAAAGTATAGAACATGTTGTGTGTATAGCAGATGATATTTGTTTCTCATGTCTTTTTTTCTCATGTTCTATAAAGTAAGGAATTTAGCGAAATGCGTCGAAAGAAGTTGAATTTGACTGAAGAGGAAATGAAAGAGCGCAAGCGAGAACAGATGCTTAAAGCATCATTGAAGAGATATGAGAAGAATAAAGAAGTAATTCTATTTCAAGTGGGCCCCCTGAGCCGCTTGTGGCGTTGGAGCGGTGGGGGTTGGTGAGCGAAGCGAGCAGGTGGCGAAGCCCCCTAGTATACATATAAAAATATTTATTCCTTAAAGAAGAGTTTGAATTAGGAACGGGAATTGGAGCGGAGAATAATATTTAATAATTAATTATTAAAAAAAAGGTTCAACATTTGTTAAAATGAAATTATACTTGAATCGAAATACTTTCGGGAACAATAGCATCTTTACGACCACAAAAAACGACCTTTTCCTTCCTACCAGATAAGGAGGTTATTCATATGCTAATGGCCACTTTCAATCTACAAGGGCAAATTTAGCTACCATGTACACGGGCTATGGTATATCCCACTGTACAATCAGTAGCCAAATATGGTCCAAAACGCGCTATAAGGCTCTATGGACTCAAACTGTCGCAGTGTTCGGCAGATGTGTCAGAGCACTGGACACTGGCTTGTAGGAACACATGCGAACAGAATGAATGTTCCGGGCTATGACTTTTGTAACTGCAAAGACGAGGAAGAGGTTGAACTAGTAGAGCACTTCTTCAGTTCCTGTGAGGCCCTTATTAGAGGTAGGAAATAGCATCTGGGAAATTACTTCATTCTTGCATTTATATGTTTGAGGAGGAAGAGGTTGAACTAGTAGAGCACTTCTTCTATCCTGTGAGGCCCTTATTAGAGCATCTGGGAAATTACTTGATTCTTGCATTTATATGTTCGAGGAGGATTGCAAGCTACATCGCGGCCGCAGGATAGGAATTCTTTAAGACTGTTTATTTCAGGAGAAGGGTTTAAAGATCCACGGTTTTATTCCTGCCAGTACAGACTTAAGTGTGTTGGCTTTTTAAGCCAGTAACCGCCCTTACCCATCTAGTAACCTTACCAAAATTGGTGATTCTAAGTAATTTTTTACATGAAGGAAGGACATCCTTTATGGCACACTGTCGGTCAAAACTTAACTTAATTCCCATTTTTTCAGCTTGTTGTAGCATTATTTCCCAATCCTCAATCTTATCCAGATCATACATTGACGTTGCCATTTTTGTGGTAGTACAAACCTCTCGATAAAAGTAATTGGCTAAATAAAGAGTATCAAAACCAACTGGCACTTTGCCTTGGCCTGTATTTCTGGAGGCTTTTGAGTAACACTCTAAGCCACTCAGGCAATAACCAAGTTTTATTTTGTCTTGTTACCAAAAATGTAACAACAACAAACAATGTTCGTCTTGTAGGTAAAACGTGTCCTTGTCCTTGTCCGTGGCCTGTAAGCATCACGCAGCGTGCTGTGCTGTTTTTTGTGTCGTCCATACACTTGCTTTAAACTGTCTTTGCGATTTTCTTTGTGCTTTTCTTTTTTGCCTGCCGCTGTTCCAGTTTTTCTTTGTTTTTATTTTGACTGTTTGAGTTGGCCCGTTTTTTATGCTACGTGCCACTAAAATTTTATTGGTTTATTTATTGTTTTTAGAGCCACTTGGTACCATTCCCCAGCTGCTTCTTTGCGCTGATCCTTCGAGAGTACGCGCCATTTTGTTGTAGCCTTTTTGTTGCCTTTTATTTCTAGCAGGGTGTGCGTTAGATCCTTGGAGCCTTATTTAGTGCGTTAAACATTTAACATTAGACAATCAATTAAAAGTTTTTTATTTAAGTTGTGAAAAAAAGGGGTTCTATCCGCTGATTGGGGCCATATCAAGGGATCGGCAATCTGTGATAAATTTTAATATTGTCTAAGCTGGCACAAGGCCAAGACAGTTTTTAATTTGATAGCTTGGTAGCCGAAATTGCATATATTCGCTTAGCTCGGCAGTTCCTTTGTGCAGCTGGAGGGGTTCACATTGGCGTTCAGTAAAGGAACCCATTCCATGGTGCAGCGGCGCAAAACAAACAGCTGTCGTGGAAGATGTCCTACATATTTTTGTGTGTGTGTGGTTGTATATATATGAGTGTGTCCGTGTCAATGTCATATGCAAATATTATCAGTATGCTTGTTCAGGGAAACTCTCTACTCTTGACTTTTGCATATGTTGTTTGTATTATGCAGGATGCGCCCGAACGGAAGATATTGATTCTTGTATTTGTTTCAAAAACAATAAGCTATTAGTATAGTTTAAAAGGTTATCTTATAAGTAGATTTATAAATGCATACCTGTCGGAAAAAAATAATTTTTTTCTTTTTACGAAATTTACCGATAATACTTTTTTTTATTTCAAGCTACAGAAGAATCATCTCGTGTTTTTTACTAGTTATAAAAGTCATAGTTTCTCCAACACTTTTTTAGTTGCGGAACGTCACGTATAAACTCTATGGAGACCAGGTATGGGGCTACCATTCCGGTTTCTAAACTAAAAGGTTATATTGCACCTGTTCACCTCTGGGGTTATACATAGGCTAGCTAGTTCTTAGCGGTTCTGGATGATGCTGCTGGTGTACAAGTTTACGCGTGTGCTGTTGAGGTGTCCTGTTGTTTGCCTCTTTCAGTGAGGTAACCCAGAGCTTTCATAGATATTAGAGTCGATGTACATAGGACGGGGCAGCAAAAAATTAGGCGTTCCAGAATTTCTTTGACATTTATATCCCTACACTTCCAGCATTCATCGTTGTTTGTAATACTTAGATTTCCCAGCGAAAGCTGCTGTCAGGTAGTGACCAGTGAGAATTCCCTCTATGAGGTTGCTGTCTTTCCTTTGGAGTTTTAGAATGTACTGGGCTTATTTATTGTTGATTTTCCTGCACATAGTGCGAGCTGACCTGCAGTTCGTTGTGTGGTATCATCTGCTGTCCGATTTGTCTGCAGCGTCTTCTTCTGGTCTGTGTTAACCGTTCTTAGTTATTAGTGGAATCTTCAGATCCTCAATTGACGGTTGCCAAAAAAGCTAAAGGATGCACACCTCCTTCTGGGTGCTTAGTGCATCTAGTAAGTAACTTGCCAACTTTTAGAGTTAGTCTTAAAAGCTTGCATAGATTCAACGCCGCATTCCATTTTGGATCCGCCTGTAAAATTGTTTTTGGCTCGTTAGTCCATTTTCCAGTTCTCAGGTCTCATTAGACTGAGAGTTCTGGAGAAGTTCTCCGTGTTATTGTACCCCTTAAATTTTGGTGTACTCATAGGGCCATGCTCCTAGCTGCACAGAGACATTGTGCTGTCTGTCTTCTGTGCTAATAGTTTGATCTAAATGTCTAGAGGTTGGACTCAAACTATTGCTTTTAAGGCACTGGTTGGAGCGGACCTTAATGCCCCAGTTATGCACTTCAGTGTGGACTTCTTTGTGGTTTTCCAACCATACCAGAACCCCGTAAAGTAGCTCTGAACGATTCTTAATCTATTCTTCAGCATCAGTCTTGATGATAGACCCCACCTGCTATTTAACATCTTCTGCGATGCATAGAGTGCTTTTGTGGGTTTCATCTCCCTTTCCTCAATATTGGGTCTTCAGCTTAGTTTGTTCCTAGATATTTCACGCTCCTTTAAGGCTTGATGGGAGTGCCAATTATTCATGACGGAGTCCGTCACGGTGCCTTGTATCTCGTGGTGAAGAGAATTAGAGCTTTCTTGGAAGACAAACTCCGGCGCAAAAATGAAGTGCCCTCAATGGATTCTTGCAACATTGCAAAACGATTTCACTCACTGTCTTACTTCTGAAAAATGTCACAAAATCCCACCTAAAGTTCCTTTATGGGTATAAAAGCGGTTTGGGTGACATAGCTGGATGCTTCCTTACTAAATGTTATTCTGAGCCAGGAGCCTTCGATTATTTTCCTAAACTACGAGGTACCAAATTTCAAGTGAATGGCATTTTTTGTTTGGTTGTGAGAGGCGTAAAGGTTATAAGTGTTTTGCGTGCTCGGATCAACGGAAAAAATTTCAAATTTTGTGTAAAAAATAAAATTAAATGCTCCGTAACACTTGAAATGTTGACAATAGCATACGGTGAAACTGTTCTGAGTAAAAAAAATGTTTACAAGTGGTACAAACTCTTCCAAGATGGCCGGGAAGATGCCAATGACGAGCCTCGCTCTGGACGCCCAAGCACGTCAACAACTGATGAAAACGTTCAAGCAGTGAAGAAAATTGTTTTGGAAAATCGTCGAATCACTATCAGAGAAGTTGCTGAGGATGTCGGTATATCGCTTAGCTAGGGCCATGAAATTTTTTCTAACATTTTGGGCATAAGACGTGTGTCAGCGAAGTTTGTTCCGAAATTGCTAAATTTTGACCAAAAGAACCGTCGCATGAGCATCGCTGAAGAGCTGTTGAATGACGTCAACGTCGACCCAGATTTACTCAAAAGGGTCATAACTGGTGACGAATCATGGGTATATAAAACACTTATAACCTTTACGCCTCTCACAACCAAACAAAAAATGCAATTCACTTGAAATTTGGTTCAGATGTTCGGGAAGAGTGTACCAACACAACAAAACAAAAAAGAAAAATCGATAATCGAAAATACGTTTCCCGCGAAATTTGAAAAGTCGCCTTACTTTTTGAGCACACCTCGTATGTTGCTGCAAGAAGCGCTGCAAGAATTCTGGTCGGGATAGCCAAACACGTACAAGACGATACCAAGGAAAGTGACTGCTGCTCCATAGCTGAGAAATGGAACGATAAACCACCTTAGAGTAATTCGGTGTGTGCCCAATGTATTTATTAATCTATTCCATGTTTTGGTGATGATAAACAAGACTCACTTATTTGCATTTTCGTAAAAATATTGTCTTTCAATAAAAAAGGAATAAATGTCACCCAGTGACAGATGCAGCGTCGCATCAAAAATTAGCTGACTCATCAAACTGCCCTCGTATTTACCATAACACTTTATATTCTAATTCCAGGCTTTATGCATGCATACATAATCCAAAGAGCTTAATCAAAGTTGTTTGAGTGAAATAAAAAGGAGCATATTTTTGGTATACGCTAATTTTTTTACGATTATCTAAGCTTAATAAACACTCTTGATTATGCAAGCAGGCGACCCACACTTGAACACACAGATACGCACACACACACACACACACTCACACAACACACACAGATACAGATACAAATAGCACGTGCTGTGTGAACTGCTTAGGTTTGGATTATTTAAAGCAGCGCAGCGGAAGCAACAGTAATAGCAACTCAACAGTACCGGAAGTGCGCACTCACACTTACAAATAGCAACAGCCCTAGACACATATACATACACACACCCACAGACACACATTAACCAAGATGGCGCTTAATGTGACTGGGATTTTGAGTTTTGTGCTCTTGCCGGTTTCCGCATAAAATTCGCAGTCTAGTTACACAATTATTATGGGCCACATGAATAGTCAAGTCTTTCCTGCAGCGCTCTCTCTCGCTGGCTCTCTCTTTCCGCACGCTCTCTTTTTTTGCCCATTAAGTTGGCTTTTGTGCTGCACGTTGTTATCAGTTTAACGATGGCGACACCCCAAGTCAACTATGCCCTGACTGTGCCCCAGGCAGGTAGATTGCTTGCACAACTCGCATCAAGTATACGCCACCGCCAAAACACTTAAGCACTGTCAATGTGTTTGGATTTCGTTGATTTGGTAGGGGGCCAAATTGTACAAAAACACACACACACACACACACACACACACACATACACATATATATATATATAAATACAAGTGAAGCAAAAACATACGCACACTTAGCATTTTACCAAGACAAACACAACATTCTACGTGAGCACATAAAAGTTGTACTCACTCCTGTATTTATTTTTCATGTTACCCCGTAATACCTCTATACATATACAAAAAAACCACGACGAGATAAAGTTTTTATGAATTGTCAGGCACAGTGAAAACTTTTTAAAATAATAATACAATTTATAAAAAAAAATTGAGCGGAATACTGGCATAGTATTTATATTGCCCATTCCAACAGCTACATCTTACCGAAGGTTTTAATTATTAGCCAGGTGCATTTTCCAGCCATGATATACAATCCACTAGATCCTCCCTCGAGACAAATCTGAAATCTAAAAAGAGCTCATCCCCAGGCGGTGAATAAGGGAAAGCTGGCTAGGAGGGAAATTAATTAAAAGCCATGGATCACACAGGCCTGAGATAGGAAACTTCTTTAAAAACCCAGGTTGAATATGACGGAATATCCACTCCAAGGGGTACTCATCTACAGATGCAAAGTTCCACTGCTTCGGCAGCAATTACAACGGTTTTGGAGGTATAAAATTCCAGTCAAGAAACATTCATGAATTAAACCGAAACGATTCAAAGAAATCAGAATACAGAAAGATTCGGAGTAAAAAAAATTATATGGGAAAATTTAATCTAAGAAGAAAAACATTGGAACCTAGAATAGCAATTAGCTTTAGTCTAAATAAAAGCAGTTAGTTAGGCATTTTAGGTAATTTTTGAAAGTCTATTCAATCTTAGAAAGTATTCGGTTTTGGTTGAAATTAATGTTTTGACAAGTCGCAGAACAACATTTGGCCCACTGTGCCTTGTTGCAAGTTGCAGTTACTCCGTTGCCTTAGCATTGAGAACGCGTTTTAAGAGCTCAGCAAATATGCTTGGTGTGACTACCCCGGCAATGACAATGTCAATTTCATTGGGAGTGGCAACCCTACCGCGGCAACTATAGTACGCGCACATTTCCACACTTGACATCCGTGGTTTTTGAAGCGGATTCGCTTGGCTCCATCCCCTTTCGGATTGTCTGAGGCGCATTTCTATACCCTATACGCATACTGTGAAGAGTATTATACATTTATGGAGACATAATGAAGCATGAAGATAGTTACTCAATTCATGTCGACGTATTGCCATGTTCCTCGTAGCAGAATATTAGAGCTTGTACTCAGGAAACAAACGATGCAGGGTTGATATTTATATATTTAACTTTATATATTTTATAACTTCGGTATAGAATCTGTTTAGATATAAAATTTGATATTTGTTTGCTCGTATTCAAACCGCAAATGGGCTCTGGTATCGTTCTGACCGAGGCCGTGCTGAAGCTTTCGCACATCACCTGGAGGATCGGTTTACTCCTTTCAATCAGAACTCAGGTTCTGAGGTCCAGGAAACTTTGGAGGCATTACCTACACCGCTTCAACTGGACCTGCCAGTATATCCATGCGATCTAACGAAACTGTAGATCAAATAAACGCACTCAGCCCCAAAAAAACTCCCTGGTCTTGATAAAATTGACGCCAGAGTAGTTAAGGCTCTTCCACTGGCGGGCATTCTGGCTCTAGCCAAGATATTCAAAGCAATTGTGCGTCTGGCATATTTCCTAAAGGAGTGGATATGTGCTCAAATTGTGATGATTTTATATCCCTGCCAGCCTCCAATCTCCATTGCGTCTTATCGCCCGATTAGCTTGCTGCCGGTATTCGCGAATATTTTTGAAAGAATCTTTCTGAGCAGAGTCTTGTCATTTTCCAGCGTGACGACCCTAGTTCCAGCGCATCAAATAGGTTTTCGTCCGAAACTCACAGAGTGGTGCAACACATCTTAGACTCCTTCATCGTCGCTAATGCATGCAAGCATTTTTGGATGTCAAGCACGCTTTTGACAGAGTGTGGCACGAAGGGTTACTACAAAAACTTAATCTACCCTTCCTGTTCCACATTGTGAAATCATAAAATCATTTCTTGACAATCGATCTTTCAAAGTTATGGTGAAAGGTGAACTCTCGGAACGATGGACCATTAAAGCTGGAGTGCCGCTAGGTAGCGTTCTATCTCCATTTTTAATCACCATTTTTACTAATGCTGAGCTCGATGGGCAGTTCTGAGCTTATAACGGCAACGTATGCTGCCATTCTTTCGTCTTCCTCCAGCGTTTAAATGGCTGCTGATACCTTGCAGAACCAACTGGAACGACTTTATCGCAAACGACCTCAGAAGGCGTGCCATACGCTGGAATCATCCTGAGTTCTTAAAATATTGTGTATATAGAGTAATCCAAGCCATACTTCACAAGACGTTATTTAGTTTTAGCGATTACTAATGTATATACCTGTACCGTATAGTCCAAGGTATATTAAGTTTGCAAGCTTAAACGTATGTAACATATAGAAGGAGACGTCGGAGACATCCCAAAGTTACCTAAAATATGATCAGGTGAATAGAGCAGTCGATACACCCATGTCCGTCTGTCCGTCTGTCCGTCAATTCATCTGTCCGTCTGTCCATCCATGTGAACGCCTAGATCTCAGAGATGGTTAGAGCTAGAGTTACCAAACTTTCACATTAGATCCCATATTATTCAACAGGAGCAAGTTTGTGTTATTTTTTGATACCGGGGATAAGTTGTAGCTCCCATGGGGGTGTTTGAGACGACCTCGGTAAGAAATAGCGTTTAGATGCATAATTCGTTTGTTTATGAAAATATCATAACGTAATTTTATATTCGAAGAGTTTTTTATAGTTCCCAATCACTGTACCAGACTTGGTCGAAATCGGTATGGCTATATCATATAGCTCCCTGAGTCGGCCAAAATAACTTTTTAAGAAAACTCGCCATATTTCGTTTTTTAACAAAGATATCATAACCAGATTTGGCGTTTGGAAATATTTCAAACACTTAAGCAATGTGCCAAATTGCGACAAAATCGGTTGACTATCTGACAGCTCCCGTAGGTCCGATATTCCAGAAAATCGAATCCTTCGCAAGGATCTAGGCATTCCCTATGTGAGTGATGTGTTAAATAAACTTAGCGACCGTTACGCTTAAGGAACCATCCAAATTCGCTAGCATGTGCCCTGGTTGGTCATAGACCAAGAAGACGCCTGAAACGACTTTACCCAAACGACCTCAGAAGGCGTGTCATATCATTGAATCAACTTGATTTATTAAAATATTGTGTATATAGAGTAATCCAAGCCATACCATACAAAAAGTAATATTGAGTGTATAGTGACTTACTAATTTTGTTATTATAAATGTTGGATTCTTTGAATCATGGGTTGATTGCCAATAATAAATATTCGAAAAAAAAGAAGATATTTGTTTAATCATATCGATAATATTTGGATCGATAATTTTATCAATGGTTAATTGTGACATATAATATAACTGGGTAACAGTTAGAAATTCCTTGAATTCGAGGTTAATAAGATCCCAGCATACCGAGTTTTTGAGATAATCTCCAAAACTTAATATTGTATTGTTTAAATTATGGTTGTCGACTGTTTTTTATTCAAAGTAAAGCAACATCAAAGCGTTGGGGCTCTTAGATAACCACAAAAAAACCGCATTATACGAAGGATTTTGGATTTGCTGGGGATTTTTGTAGCGTTTATTACTCTTTATGAAGAATTGTAGATTCGATAAGGATAGATCAAAATAGTTAGGGGTTCGTGCCAAAAAAGAGCTTCGGGAGCTTTTTATGTCACAAAGATTTAGGTGGGCCAGACATGCCCAGTTTTGAAATCGACCAGATGGAAAAAGAGTAGTTGAGTGAAAAATGATTTGGAAATATTAAATGTCCTAAGCTGGGAGGAAGCTGCAAAATATAGAGATAATTGGAGAAGTATTGTTTGAAAGACCAATGCTGAACTATAGCTGTAGCGCCAATGATGATCATGATTATGATATGTTCGATATTTAAAAAATCAATACAAAAGTTTTTGCCACAACCAAATTTATTTATTTTTTTTTGGCAACATTGCTGCAGGGTATGCCACTGTGCAGGATGCCCCATTGCAACGTCCAGTTTGTTAATTTTTTTTTGGCAGTCGGAAAATGAGATACTTTTAGCGTGAGATACATTAGCAGCTGGCTGGCTAAAATGGTTTGCTTTGAAAGTGTTAGTGCTTTTGTAAACTGTGTGCACTTTGTAAAAGTTTATTAGCCGTTGTTTGGATTAGCCAGTCAACTTATATTCCTTGATTATGGATCACTCCACCATGGAAGAGTTGGCGCAGTTGGCCGGTTGGCTAGTCGAAGTTCAGTGACAGTTTTAGTGCCAGACAATATTTAACCAAAACGGAAAAAGAAAAATTCGTTGCTTGGTTTTTGGTTTGCTTTTCCTGCTCAGCTCAAAAACTTTTCCAATATCTATTTGAGAAAGTGCAGGAAAAGTGCTAAAGAGTTTTCTATTTTTTTTCATTTTGCAAGTATTTTTGAGTATTTTATGCGCTAGCAGCTGTGCTGGCTTTATATAATTGAGTGGAAGGAAGCAGCTTTAACCGCACGAGTTAACCTCTTTGGATGCACGGACCAAACTCTGGAGGGGTCTTCATCTTGCAGGAGCTTGAGTGGCAGCCGCGTTTACGGTTAGGTAGCTAGCAATTTCTTAAGGATTTCTGGAGCGCACGTCTATTTGGCTTCCTTTGTTGTATTCATTGGAATGTTAACTTGGATTTAAAGCTAAGCATAGGCTATGAATTTTGTATTTTAGCTTAAGATGCCCTCTCGAATATCCATTGCTTAAAACGGAAAAATTATCTGGTTTGTCTGTTTGTAAATTAAGTTGATTAAACTGGCGGAAAAGTAGGCGAAAAACTTGATTGGTTTGTTTTTAAGTTGTTTAGTAGATAATGCTGGTGGGCTTCCTCTAAGACGTTTATAATGTCGAAAACTTAGACATCATGTTCTGGGATGACCACGTTTGAACTTGAATACAATATTTTCCAATACAGCGCGGTTCGATTCTTCTAGCAACTTAAAAAAAATAATTATTTTTTAAATCAATCGATTAGCGTCGGGATGAAATTAAATTGGGTAACGAGGTATATCTAAGAAATCTTAGGAAAGTCAATTTAACAGTTGCTCGAGGTTTGCTTCCATATGTTTTTTTATTTGCTCTAAGATGTCTTATTGAAATGATAATTTTCAGCGAAAAGGATATAATGATAAAAATTACATACTACAGTTGTCATTTACGATTTTTTATAATTCGGAGTTCTTTTTTTTAAATTCAACAAATTTGAAATATTAGAACTGGGATAAACCCACACAATATATATATATATATACATAATATATATATTAATCTTCGAGGACTTGGAGCAGAACATGACGAAGTCGATCCAAATTGTGGATATGATTATAACACAAATATTAGTTCAAAACATTACTCTGTGATTAATACTGCAAAACAAATTGGAAAATCTTTTAAAGATAATCATTCTTGAAAGTGGGGAGTGCTTTGATGCGAAAATTAAAAAAAAAGCGTCTTTTGGGTCACTTTGACTCATGATAAATTACAGTTTTATAAAGATTTTGTAGAGATTTTTGTGACTATTCATTTAGAGACGGAGTCATGAGATTCAATGTTGTTTTTTTAAGTTTGATCTTAAAATGTCAACAAGATTTCATTCACACTTTTGTTTTTTAAAGCACTTTTAAATTTAAAAAAAATATGACTAAAAAATTTAAAATTAAATTAAAATTTTTTATATTTTTTTGTAATGTAATCTATAATGAACAAAAATACTCGTTAATATCTTTATTCGATTATATGGAGAGATATAGCTTGTCCCAAAAAAGTCTAAAAATTTAAAATCAAATTTTCAGTTTTCGATACCTCTATAAATAATCGGAATTTTGCAATAAAATGTAATGTGGTTACTATTGGCTAGTAGGTCTGGCAGATAATATGTAAAGATCATAAAAATCAAAGATTTCGACGGAAAAAGTGTCCCTTCTCACTTATTTTCGCTGATTTATTAGGGTGGATCAATTTATTTCGATATAAAGGGTCTTCGCGATTTTGATTCTTTGGGTTGTTCTAAGCAACTTTGCCCAAGATATTAGGGGTCTAACATGAATTTCGACTTTTTCAGTTCTTTTTTCAAAATTTTTTCTCAAAAATCGACTTAGACCTTCCATTTACAAGGCCAAAAAACTTTATTTTTCCTCTAGCCAAATGTTCATTTCCATTTTTGACATCTATATTTAATGTATTTATGTATTTTTTTTAAGGCCTTTTTGAAAATTTACAAAATATTGCAAAAATAACAAATTTTTACAAAAGTTGAAAAAATGGGTTGACAAATTTTTGCAACATGATATATATACAGATACGCTTTGAAATGAACTATGATCCCCATGAACAAATCCTAAATCAGCTTCTGAGTAAGATATATTTGAACTCACACTGTTGTTTTACAAATTTGTCTTTCCAAAGTTATTCTTATTCTTTTTGTAAAATAAATTTTATTTACATTTTTTGAACTTAAGAATTGGAGCTTAGGGTTGCGATTTATATATAAAACCATTTGGCGCGAGGTTAACCAAGCCCATATCTATCGTCTTTTCAAGCTTCTCCCAAAAAATAAAATGAATCCTAAATAATCATGGGAATCAGGAACAATTGAAGTTATCGTAATACTTTCATTTTTTTTTTTTTGAGACAAGGAGGAACAGTAGGACAAGCTGAGATTGTAGTTATTCTTGCGATATTTCAGACGAATGTGAAATGTGATTGGATATGTGATAGTAATGATATCGAACCTTTGTCGCTTTTGTATGGAGTTGTCACTGAGATCATGCGAACTCCTTAATTTTCCAAATCCTTCAATATATATTCAATATTTTTTGTAATTAAAAAAGTATATGTATGTAGTGGAAGTGGGCCAACTCCAATAAACATCCTGTTTTCCCGGCTATGTTGTAAAAACTTTGGCGGTTTTGCGCCATCGACAACTTAATGTTAGATTTATTGCAAAAACTTCAATTTCAGGCACGGGGTAGTTATCTTATATTTAAAATTATTTTATTTAAGAGATAAGAATTTGTACTCTGATCTATGTTTATAATGACTAACTAAGTCAAATAGGTTCAATTAACTTCCGTGCAGATATAAATTGGAGTCATCATTTGAGCTAATGGCCCTTAAAAATGTTATGTTTGAAACTTATTCTATATTCATATTATTTGAAGTCAAACTCATTTTTTGGTGATTATTTTTTATGAGCAGTGCTGCGAGTAAGCAAACTTATTTAATAGTGTAAATATTGCTCTTAATTGCTTTTTAAAACAAAAGAAAATCAAACTAGCATTAACTTTAGCATAACAATTATTTCCTACCTGTCGCATCATAAACAAAATGGCCCCGTGACAGCTATTAACTTGTAGATACAAATATATCTATAGTCGAGCATATGGTTCTTGCAAATATTTCTGTACGTGCTGCTATTAAAATAACTTGGCAACAACAACAATACTAGGATCAGGGGCAGGACCAGAAGCAGCAGCAGGAGCAAAAGCAATTGCAGATCGTAAAAATATAAACACGCACGAATGGCCACCATCGCAATGAAACTATAAAGTTGTACCACGTAATACCACAACACTCGACTGTATCTGTGTATCTGTGTGTATGGAAGATACATTTTGTGCGCAGCAGATACAATGGCTGTGTGCGTGCGTGAGTGCCAGTGTGAGTGTTGTTTACATAGGTTGACAACTGGCGAACCTTGATGAGTGCCAGTGCCGGCTGTGCCTGTGAAAGCCATAATATGAAATACAAATAAAACCCTGTATGTGGCCTTTTGTTGGCCTTTTGTGCTTACCAGGGCTACGAGTCATTCGTAATTTTTGATTCCTCCGGTTGACTCTCGCATCATTTTTGAACAACCTATGTAGGTGCTTGGAGTTACGTCCCTTGCTTGCTTTGTTTGTCAAACCTCCGCCTTGCATTTACTCTAGTTTCTGTTTCGGTGACATTAGTTTTTGCTTCTTTCGATTTCTTTCCCTTTTTGGGACCGCGAGCTACATTTTTATTCTTTTTCGTTTAAGCAACATTTTCTACTTTTCCTTTTGAATTTTTGATCTCTTTTTGGGGCTCTGGGCTCTTAACTGTGCGGGCCACAGCTATTTCCAAAATGGTTTCGTTTCAATTGTGCCTGAAGCTTAATACTTTATTCTGTGTTTTGATTTTGAAATCTCTTTTCTCGTTTAATTTAGCAATTCAATGATATAGCCAAATCGGTAAAATCTAAACAGCTGGAGCAAACAAATTTGAAATGACTGAAATTATACAATTCTTTTAAAATATTAACTAGAATTTGTAAACTACACGAAACATTATTTCCCTAAAAAGGAACAATATTAGCGAACTTAAATCTTTTGGCTCCGTGACACGAACGCATCGTTAATTTCGTCTTTTGAAGCATTTAAAATGTTGATAAAATTATGTATGTGGCCCCAAAGACAAACCGACATCTTAATTCTTTGAAGGAATATGCAGGAATACTTTTTTTTGAGAAAAATATACAGGCCAGTGTATTATCGGGCACCGCATCGACTGTATCTCATGTGATTGATTGGATTCAATCTAAAAATCTAATTTTTAAAACTTGCTAATAAAGCGAATTTTTTAAAATTTTTCCATGGCTAATAGAACACCAGATTTCTTGGCATTTTTTTTTGAAATGTCAATTCTTCAAATTCACGCTCTCAAGTCAAAAGTACTACAATTTGTTCTAGCAATTTCGAATAGTAAACTTTAAATGAAAAAAAGAAGAAAAATATTCGAATATCGTATAATCTTTTAATTCGAATAAAAAGTAAAACGTATGTAATAAAACAATGAACTTATTTTTCGCACTATCAACAATTTCGTTAATTAAAGATCGCACAGTTAATTACCTGCTTAATTTAATTCTTTCAACTTTACTTTTTCATCATAATTAATTTGCTGCCATTCAAATTTTTACTTATAAATTTACTAGAAGACCGGCAGACATAGTCCTGCCCAAACTTTTTGAATACTCTTAAAGTCAATTAACATCGTAAGATTCTCTAGTAAGCTTATCTGGAATAATATAAGATTTTTAGATTAGTTTGCAGCTCGATTCAACCTTGCACCATTATTAGTCGAATGTCGCACGTCACGGGTCTGTCTTAACCGAATTCTTTCACGTTCATTACGATCTTCACGTTCCTAGGCAGTACGATTAGATTGATAATTAATTGGATTGGAATGAATGATGAGTGAAAAACTCTTTCAAAGTTCGAATCCTAATATTTTCTTCTTTTGTTTCGTTAAGTTTATTTCGTATGTACTCATTAAGTTCATAGTTCAATTTTGTTGTTGTTGTAAACTTTGATAATATCCCTGGCAAGAACTCTGGTAGATTCTGCTCCCGCACACCCGCACACACACGCTGATAGATAAGGTGAAGCAAAAGACGAAATGAACACGCGCTGACGCGTGCAAAAGACGTGAAAAAATCAGTAACCAAACACAATGGAAGAGAGAGAGAGAGCTTGGTCGGTGTTAAGGATGTTTGATAGAACGTATAGAGTATAACGTTGATGAGCCGGATTCATTTTGAATGCGTGTCTGTTGCTGTGTTTTCCCTAACGGGCCGCACACCTCTGTGGTGCGTGTTTCGAAGGTGTGAAAAGTGACAGCAGCCTCATCATCGCCAAATAGGAGACGAAGAGAGAGAGAGAGTGGAAGAGACTGATTGTATGCATGTGTGTGGCGTACACGTGTAGGCAGGAAACAAGGTACGGTACAGTTGACAGGACACATTCTCTCGTATGAGTTTTCGTAGTTTGTCGGCATCATTAGCAGCTCTTTTTGTGCACAAATTTGTCACTGTTCCATGCAACCAGGCGCCGCCAGACGGCCAGACGCCCAGACGACGACAGCTGTCATCAAGTGTTGAAGTGTATTTGTGTTTCTCTCAGTGTGTGCAGCCACAATACACACCCACATGAGCTGTGACAGTTGTCCTTATCGGAAATTACAAATATCCTTTGAGAAATTGTAGCGGAAAATAAATGGCACACATGAATCTTAACCATCGATTGCCAGCTGCCAGGGCGTGTCAGCTTTGTCTTTAACTTGTGACAAAAGCTCCGACTAATTTCATTTGCTTAGCTAAAGTTTAATGTCACTAAGCGTATTATTATTGTTACTGATATGCCAAAAGCTGCTCCTTCAACCTAGTCCGAAGTCCCCGTCCTGGTGCTGTTTATTTGTGCACTTTGTTGGTCTTGGGCTTAGTCTCAGTCTAAGCTGCTGCTGCCAGACAAGTCAGCCGTATTTTGGCCAACTTTGACATATTTGATAGCAACTGTGGGATATTGCGTGACTGCACTCAAGTGACTTCCAATTCCAGGATAAGCAGTTTTTAGACTTATCAAGTTGGTTAATTAACCAAGCAGCAGGTCGACGGTTTTATGGTCAAGCGAATTAAAGCCTTGCTTTAATAATTTAATATGTATTTAATATAATAATTTTTTTATATAAAATTTTGTGTTGGCAGAATCAGGTTAATAATATATATAGGGTCTTTCAACAAGCTTGTCTGCGTCAAAACTTTTAAAGAGGTATTAGTTTAAATATCACTTGATCATCATCGTGATAATCGTGTTCGAGCAATGAGGACTTTTCAATTAAGTGCTTTCAAATGGATTTTGTTTTCTTTTGCTGCTATCACCAATAATGGTTTTTTCTTCCAGGAACATATGATGATAAGGAACTGAAATACTTTCGAGAAACTGGAATGAAGATTGTTACGCTGTTGCGATGTATCGCTGTTTATGAACCGCATCTCTCTTGTCTGTGGAGCTTTTTACTCAAGCGAGGCATGCCAGAAAAGATTATCAACGTGATCACGGTCAGTAGAGTCAGCCAGTATTAATTAATCAAAACAGAAATTAGGCAAGGGAGCGTGCTATCGCCTTTACTTTTCGTATTGGCTTTAGACGAGGTACCCAGATTGTCACTCACGAGTCGCTAAGGCCGTTTAATCAGTCGAAAGATCTTGAATACTTGATGATCTATGTATGTTTTTTATGTTATAAGAGAAAGAACCAACAACTGCTCGCGTAAAGTTGTACTAGAAATTTATGTCAAAAACGCAAATCTTGTGCAGCGGATGCGCCGCCACTATGGATCCCGATATTACATTGACAGTGAATGACAGGATGGCAAGCGTTCGATCAAATCAAAAATGTATCTGGGCAGTGTGGTTACTAATAGAAGTGCAAAGCGATATCCACGTTCACACAATCGGGTCCCATATGGAGTTCTAGTCAGCTTACCACCAAAACGAAACTTCGCATATTCAACTCAAATGTGAAGATGCGAATCCTGCAAAAGAAACATCCATCATAATATATCGGATTCAGGTGTTTGGAAACCGGTGTCTAAGAAGAATTCTGCGAATTTGGTGGGCCGAACGAATTTCGAAAAGGGATTGAACAGCAAGATTCAACGCCGCTAATGGAACTGGATCGGCCACATAGTACGACGACCAATAAGCTCCCCGCTGAAACCCACTAGATTTTGAGATGTCCCGCGGGGCCAGCTAGGACTTAGAGGCGTTTAATTGAAGAAGAAATGCAAAAAGCCAATTATAACTGGAACGACATTAATTCTGGTAACAAAGTTAAAGTTAAATTAACTGTTCAGGTTCTATGTTAAGAGTTAAGAATACATTCGATGATGTCGTTAACAAATCATTAGTAATATTTACTCAAGTCAAGGCCAGAAAACAGTACGAACTTCGACCTAAATTATTCTCTGGCTATACCTTATGGTAAAAGAACAACATTTTTTTTTGGCACAGTGTGCATAACTTCAAAAGTGGGGAAAAATTTCGTTTTTCGGGTACATAAGCTAAAATATCTCAAAATACTGACGTGATGGGCTAATTCTCAGCCCGGATTCGCATTTTACGCAACAGATTACTTCGGAAATAAATCTTAGCTTTTCAATAACTGGCATGATCACGGAATTTGTAGACCTTTTCATTAAATCTTCTGTCTGTGACATTGGCGACAGACTAATTAATTTAATTAACTACTTTAAGAAAAGTGTTAAAAGAGTTAAAGTTTTAAAAATCATTCAAAGCTTGATATATAATATAAAAATGCTTTTTGTAGTAAAACTCGGTTTTTTGGTGACTTCTGCTTTAATCTTTTGATAGCTATTCTGTTATCTAAATATAAAAAGTACAAGAAAAAGATTTTCATATTTCGTTCCTTGATAAAAATTTATTGGTAGTAGCATACAAACTTTTACATAATAAGCGTCATAAGCTGTCAATGTACATAATATACTCGTAGCTATTGAACGACCCTATATTTTGTATTATATGTATAGGTATGCGTGTATGTCAAAAAGGAAAACAAGCAAGAAATTTATGTTAAATAAGATTATGCAAAATTAAATCATTAAAATGCAAGACAGATGAAAACTCTAAAGCTCTTATGTGCATGACTTGACACCAACAAACAAACACCTACACACACACACACACTCACACAGATGCCTTGGAACATATTTAAATAGATTTATGCAGACACATACTACGATAGTTGTAATATACAATGCTTTATGAAGATGGCTAAGAAAATTTAAGACCTTAAAGACTCGGTTAGAATGGCTTAACAGACGTCAGTGGCATTTAAAATAGCCCAAACAACACGCCTACTTACAAAAACAACTCAATGCTTTACCAGAGGGAAATTTTAACGTTGGTTACTCGTCATACCAATGCTCTACAAAGACAAAAAATGTTAACAATTTCGGATGTTAGATGTAATAGATATAGTACGAAATGACTCAAAGCCCCAATGAGTTTCTTTGGGTGTCTAAAAGGCTATTAAGGTGCTTTAGATAAAAGAGTAGCTGTAATATTTTAAACGATATCTTCTTTTTTGTGCCAGTAACTTATTGTGTATTCCGGCCCATCTGGCTCCATATTTCAAAGTTGTTTGGTACAACAAGAATACTGAAGATTTTTTCAAAACTTATACATAAATTCTACAAGAGATTTTCTTTTTTAAGAAATTTTGTATTCTTTACGGTAGCATCGAAGGACTAGTCAAGATTTATTTTCGGAAAAGTTATTAATGAAGAAAAGTTTTCTTATATAATATTTATAAGACAGGTCTGTTAAAAAAGACTTACATAGATTTTTCTAGGAACGACGTGATATTAATAAAAATAAATTTTAAAAATTTGGACCTTAGTTTTCTAGCAGGTTTCTGAGATAGGCTTTTGTAAAAATATGAATGTTTTTAAAAGTGGTTTCCCCGAATTGTTCAAAACGCGTTATTCTTTTGCTTTTTTTTTCATTGTTCGGTTTTCGAAAATGAGTTGCCTGCCTGAATTTCGTTCCATTTTTCTAAATTTCACTTTTTGTTAATTTGTGAAGCAGTGAATATTTATTTCTAGATACTTAAAAGTGTTGTTTTTTTTAAGCAGCAATACCGGAGTACATATTCCTAATGTACGATCCATTTTTGAATGACTTTTTAAGATAATCAAATATATAGGCAAAAACCGAAATGTCAAAAGCTGTAGAATAATCTGTACTAACATTTGCTACGTGAAGAGTATTAAAATTAAAGCTGTCCCAAAACATGACTTGTCTTGTATGGCCTTGTCTTGAGCTGTCATCAAATGGCACGCCTACGCTTACGCCCAATAAGACTTGTTTACTCTTTACTAAGAACCCAAAAGCGAGAAAAGCAAAGTACTTGAAACTAGCTAGGAGTATGTGGAACTACGTGGAAGGAGCGGAGCACTGGGATGCGTTGAGCAAAGAAATTAAATTCTAGTTACGCCTACGGAATTTAAAAATAGCAAATACTAAGTGTGCCATTAAGGCACAGTGGGCCAAATATGGTTTTTAGCAGTACAAAATTTTAGCATATATATAATTAGCTGGAAATACAATTTTAAAAGGCCTTATGGAATTTGATTCTAATACTTAAAACTGTTACAATAAATAAGACATCACTAGACCTCTTCCCAGTATTTTCAAGATTAACGTCAAATTATGAATTTGAAATTCCCCGAAGCAATATAGTTAAGTTCCTGGCACTGCAGAAAATCTTCTATGACTACTGGTCCGAAAAAAGCAAATGAGTCTCTACGGAAACTGATACTTTACAACAGACTTCATCTTGATCTTGAGATTCGAATTCTTAGTTTTTTTTAATAATTAATTAAAAATAAAACAAGAGTATACATTTTACCTTTTCCAATAAGAACAAAAAATATTTAATATAAATTTACATTTTACATTTTTTATTTTAAGGAAGTGAATATATAGAGTATTAAATTTTTGACAAAAACAAACGGGCTCTCCTAAACTGACACAATCGAACTCTTCATAATCAAACAAATTATCCGGCTTTAGGTTTTGAGAAAAATTACCGTATGGTACAAAGAGTATATTAAGTTTGTGCAAGCCGAAATTGTATGCAACATATAGTAAGGAGTCGTCGGAGACAACCCGAAGTTACCTAAAATATGATCGGGGTGAATAGAGAAGTCGATATACCCATATCCGTCTGTCCGTTTGAACGTCTAGATCTCAGAGATGGTAAGAGCTAGAACAACCAAACTTTCACATTATATCCCATATTATTCCATAGAAGACAACTTTATTTTATTTTTTTGATATCGCGGTTAAATTATATAGCTCCCATAGGGGTGTTTCAGACGATCTCGAAAAAAGTAAAAGTTTTAGATGAATAATTCATTTGCTTATGAAGACATCGTAACCAAATTTGGCATTCGAACGTTTTTTATAGTTTCCAAGCACTGTACCAAATTTAATTACAATCGGTTAATCTTATCATATAGCTGCAATGGGACCGATGGGCCAAAAAAACTTTTTTAATACAAAACTCGCTATATTTCGTTGTTTAATAAAAAAATTGTTTCTAGATTTGGCATTAAGAAGCTTTTTAGAGTACTCAAGCATTGTATCAAATTTGAATAAAATCGGTTGACTATATCATATAGCTTTCATAGGGCCGATATTCCAAAAAATCGATTTTTGAACAAAATTTGTTGTGCTTCGTTTGTTTGTGCAGATATTGAAATCAAACTTGGTATTCGTAAGTTTTTTATAGTTCCTAAGCACTGTACTAAATTTAATTAAAATCGGTTGACTATATCCCGATCATATAGCTCCCATAGGAAGAAAAAACGATTTTTATACAAAATTCATTGTGTTTCGTTTGCTTGAAAAGATATTTAAACTTAATTCGGCACAAAGATCTTTTTTTATGGTATTAAAGCACTGTGTCAAATTTGATCGAAATCGATTTACTATATCATACAGCTCCCATAGGAATTTTTTGCTTAAAAGTTCTTCTGTTTTTGGTTTTTTACCAAGGAACCGGATTTTACTGCAAGCTAGTGGTACACTTTACGCGACGTTAATTTGCGTTCCAAATAGAATTTTGCTCAAAAATTTGGTTATAACGAAAAATTTCATATGAATTCATAAATAGCGTCCAAGACATAAATTTGACAAATTATCTGCAGTTAAGTAAAAAAATTTCCAAATCACCTTAGTGGAACTACAGATATTGGCTTTTAAATAAAAACATTTTTTTCAGTTCCAAAACAGGCTTTTGCACCAAATATACCCTTACGTCATTTGCTTTTCAACATATAAAAACAATTCTGATCTCATTGTTAAAGTTTCAGTGAAAAATACTTATTTTAAGGACTTACCTTAAGGCTTGCGACAGAGCTACACTTAGCTCTCACTGTAAGGTAGCAGCTGTAAATAAATAGATAAACAATTTGTTTAATTAGTTAGGTAAAAATAAATTATTTTTACTTTTATTTATTTTAGTTATATGCTTAGTTTTTTATCTCGATTATTTAGTATTTAAAATGTAGTTTCAAGAGCAATCTTATATAATTTTAGTACAAATTAATATTTATTTGCAAAGGAAGCCATTACTTTTGACCAAGTCAATATTTTGCAGCAAGAACATTTGACTTTATTCAATGAGAGAGAAATAAATGATTCAACTTTTTATTGAGTTGTAAATTTTTACGAAAAACAATAAATTAACCCGCTGTAGCCACATCTGGAAAGTGCTAAAAAATTATTCAAAGCAATAACAGTGAAATAAAAATTTAAATAAAAATAGTAATTTTGTTACTCATCGTTATCTAAAATTTTTTATAAGAATCTGTTTTTGTATGCATTTTTTGTATGTACTATATTATACTATGACAAGTAAAGCACCCTTTCTGTTCCTATATAAAAAAAAAAAACTTTAAGAGAATTTTGCACATACTAATTGAGTGTGACGCTCTTGTTTGTTTAACACCATTGATTTGCCTATTTCGACCACTGTGCAATGGGATGACTTGCTTAGAAGACCTGCGGGGGGTCTGGCATTGAAGACAGCCTGAACGTGTTCAAATTGCCGAAACGCGTCAAAATTATGCTCCAGCTGTACGTGCCTCTCAATGGGTGCCCCTCAATGGCTTGGGTATTTCAAATTGAATACATAGAGAGAGGGAGCGGAAGAGAGAGAGAAAAATTCGGGGAAAAAAGTGTAGCATACTATTCGGCGTCGACTTAAAAATAATACACTTGAGTTGATTTTTATTTTTATTGCACTGGGGCTATTTATAAAATTAATTTGAATTAGTTTGTGTGTTTGGTGTGGGTGTATATACATATTTGTGTGCACGTGTAGGTGTGTGTGTGTGTGCAATAACCACAATTAATTAAAAGAAAAAATTGAAATATGTTGAAAGCTGGCAAAAATTGACGCAGATTGGTGTACATGGCTCATTGCCATAACTTCTTATTGTTTAGGGCCAAAATTTATTTTTGATGTATTTTTAAAAGGTTGCGTCAAGCTTCTAGATGCCATTCATCTTCTGGATGTTTGGCTTTTGGAAGACTCAAATAACTCGCCTGCATGATGATGATGATGGTGCTTTTAATGAGTTTTTGTATAGGAATTTCTGCTTTGCATTTGCATATTTACGCGAGACAACCTTAACTTGACTTGTTGGCAACAATGTCAGCGAAATTGTCAACATTATGCCCGGGCTGATAATCAGGCAGCAGGCCTAATGGGCTGGGATGACACAAGTTGGATAGGAGCTGGAGTTTTGCGAGTGCCGACGTCGCCGCATTGTCAGCATGATTATAATTTTCATTATGGCAAAAATTATAAGCAAAATTATGTAAAATGCCAAGGGCAAAACACGGGTGGCGTTGGGGGTCTGCAACCGGCAAACTTTACGCCCGCGTTGAAGGCTACAAATTAAAATGACGTTACAACAACGCTTAATAAGCGAACAAAAAAAAAAAAAAAAAATTAAAAAAAAAAGACTGGAAAATAAGAGAAAAAGCATGTCAGAAGTTCTGACAGACTTTGCCGAGCGCGGCTCAATGAGCAAACTTGGCTAAAATTAAACTGGCAGCTTAAGGCTGAGGCTAGAGAATTGCGTCTGTGGCTTATGGCCCCTCGAAAAATTGTAACAGCTTTGAAAAGTTGCAGAAACGCGGTTGTGTTTAAAAATCGACCAAGTCATATTAAACTAATTTAAATTTTAAGCATATTTCCAAACACATGCTCATAGTTTTTTTTCGCTTTTTTCTTTTTTTCGGTTTCAAAAACCCAAATGCCAAAGCAACCGCAAAGCTCGTTAAAGTGTGTGCGTGTGTGTGTGTGTGTGGGTGTGTGTGTGTGTTTGTTGTATAGGGTTGAATGCGCAAATCTGCGCTACATAAACCATAAAACAAACACTGAACTGTCAGGCAGAAATACACAGGCGCACAAGAGCCCCCATAAATTTGCATATGAGCAAACGCCCGCTTACATATGGGTCAAAATACATGAAGCCGAACATTATCGATTTTTACATGTTCGATAGAGATAATTCGAAATAACAATCGAAAAGTTAATTAGCTTTTTGTGTATTTGCTTTTTTGAATAACAATTAAGATTTCCGAATAGGAACAGCATATCTCTGAAGAAGAAGAAGTACTTACTAAAAGTTTATGGAGTAACTCTACTACTAGGGAAAGGGGAAATATATAGAGACATGATTAAAAAAACTTCATGTTCTGAGGAAATATTCATTATTCATAATATCTGGAAAAGCTTCATGTCTCTGTTCATACAGACGGAAGCTCACCGATGTTATGTTAAACATTTTGGTATAAAGGACTTGGAGTCTGTCACGCCTTCTTCTGTTTGTTACCTACATTGCATCTGGTTTACCCTTTTACCTATAGGTATAAGGTTTAAAAAGTGTCAAAATGTTCACAGAATCATAAAAAGCTTTAGAAACAAAGTTAGCAAGGCATATCCTAGTACCAATTTCGTAGCATTACGTTCACAGAAATAATTTTATTTATTTTAAATGAGTCGAAAATCTTGAAAAGTTAAAATATGATGATCATAGATATGAACTAAATTTAGTTGCTTTATATTTGGACAACTCAAATGAGATGAAGATCGTTAAATATCGTAACTAACAGAAATATGGTTTAATTTTTTTGATTTGTACACAAAAATCTTTATTCCTATGTCTTCAGAGCCGATTTCGCAACATTGCTCTATTAACTTAAACAATCTCGATCAAATCTGGCATTCGCTCACGATGACAACAATTCCTTGGAAGCTCCTGTTGTTTTAGTTTTCTTGCTTAAGTAAGCCATTTTGTATTCGTGGCGCCATTTTTAAAATACTGAAACAGCTGCTTGGGTAAAAATATAAAATGTGACAGAAAGAAGCTCCTAATACAAAGACCACTTCTACAAGGACACGACATACTTTGTAAAAATTATTTCTTCGGCTGTTATCATCGTTTTGTGTTATGACTCATACCAATAGAATGTAGATGTTTGAACACGGGAAACATGACATGGATAGATAAAAAAATAAAAAAAAAAGGATTTTCAGAGAGATCCGCTTTACAAATTTTTACCCTTTCACTCGCACATAGTATGCACAGTATACATATCCTTGCGTTTGTGCTTGTATTTGTTTTTGTGCGTGTATATGGCAACTGCTACAAAATAATCAGCATGGCCCGACCAAACCAAAAAAAAAAAAAAAAATGGGCAAAAAAAAGTAACCAAGTGCCAAAGAGCTTATTGGAACGTGCTGTGTACTGGCAGCTTCAGGATACAGATACGGGCCGCAGCTGTACATACAACTGATGCTCCAGTTGATGAGTCTGTCTGTCATTCGATGGAGATACACAAATTGAAAACAAATTTGTCAGTAACCAATCTCTTATTTATGAGTATCAAACTTATTTGCTGGACTTTCACGAGACAGCATATCGCATACCGGGGACTACCAGAACAACTCCAATTAAGGCTGCTCGTATTAATCTCTATCTGCAAACAGCTTTTAGAACCAACGGAAGAGCAACTACCAACTCTAATTAAGGGGATCGGTAAGGAATAAGGATGACTAAATAGCTCGCTTGTTATTAAGAACAAAAATAACATCAGGGAACATTGTTATGGCACTGTTATGCCCAGTGGGGTGGTTCAATTTTCTTAGGCGATTCGAGGGATTTTCTTGAAGCATTCTTCGGACGATTTTAAGCAACTTTGCCGAAGAAACAATAGGTCTAAATGAATTTCGGGTCTGAAGATTGTAAAAAATACGATTTTTTCCTATAACAGCAAAATTTAACATTTTAACAAAAACTTATAGTTTTTGGGGGTCAAGGAATTTATTTTTGATGTTTATTTTTGCTTATAAGTGTCATTGGGCGTTTTATGCATATTTTGAAATATTTTCTCTTCTTTTTCTTTTTTTGAAAAATTACGAATTTCTTGGGAAAATTGAAAAATATTTAACTTTCTCGTGATGCAATTTTTCACCTAATGCTGACTTACAAGAAGAACGTCTTCTTATATATATAAAATTCTCGTGTCACAATGTTAGTAACCATACTGGCTGGACCGATTCTGATGAAATTTTGTGTGCCAATTGGCTAGGTCTGAGAATCGGCCAACATTCATTTTTCATACCCCTAAGTGATAAGGGTTGTGCACCCCTAACATTTATTTTGAAGTGTTGGACAAATTTTGTTAATTGTTACTGTCGTAATTAATTAGTCAGCTAGAAAAATTATAAAAACGTAATTTTGCAGAAAATGCATTTAAAGTTTTCAATTGACCTCACCATATCAAACAAAAAATTTTTGAAATAAATGGAATGCAATAACGGCATATTCTCTACTCACTTGGAAAATATTTATGATGTCAATTTTTTTATAACGAATAAATATCTGAGAAAATAAGTTAAGCGAACAACTTTCTCCGATTTTAATGATTTTTACATATTTGGTAGAGCAAATATGCCAATAGTAACCACGTCAAATTTTATTGTCAAATTCCAATTATTTATCGCCATAGTGAACATTACTTCGAAAAATGACACATAACCATAACTTTTCCGAATTGAAAGATAATAAGTTCAAACTTGACATGAATAAAGTTTTTCACATTTGAAGATCAACTTCAAGAGTTCCAATGAGTATCATGACCCTGTCTCTAGATATTCAAGGCCACAAAAATCGGTTTTTTGCAAATATCATTTTACCAGTGCTTACTATTGTACTAAAAAAAGTGGCACGCTTCGTTATAAAAAAATTTAAATCATAAATATTTTATTTATTAAAAACCTCATTTTTCGAGTTATGACACTCTCTTATTATAAGTGAGCGATGTGTTCCTATCGATGAATAAGTGAAGAAAAACATAATTTGAAATAAGAAGTCTTTTTCGGCTCCAAACAAATTGACTCATCCTTATTCTCAGCGAACAGTTCAGTTTATTTCCAGAAGCTGTATTCTTAGTCTAAATCTACATATGTAGATAATAAAGAGACGTAATAATATAATAATATATAATATAATAATAACACAGGTCTACAAATACAGGGGTCATGTGAGCTGTTGGAAAGCTAAGGGTTATTTCCGAAGTAATTTGGTGCGTAGAATCCGAATCCGGCGTCAGAATTCGCCCATCACGTCAGGATTTTGAGATATTTGATGTTATGTACCCAAAAAATGGCGTTTTTTCTCATATTATTCATGGCGCAAAAAATTTTTGCGGTCTTTCTCTCCAGTTACATCATTTAGTACAACTCTTACCCTTTAATTTAAGGGTTCAAGAGATCAACTACGATTTTTTTTCGCAAAGTTATGGCTTTTCGAAGTTACGAGATATATCCCTTCACATTTTTTGGGTACATAACCTCAAATATCTCAAAATCCTGACGTGATGAGCCAGTTCTGACGCCGGATTCGGATCCGGATTCGCACCAAATTACTTCGGAAATAACCTTTCAGCTTTCCAACAACTCACATGACCCCTGTATTTGTAGACCTGTGAAATGCTAATGACGTCGAAGGGATATATCTCGTAACTTCGAAAAGCCATAACTTTGCGTAAAAATCGTAGTTGATCTCTTGAACCCTTAAATTAAAGGGTAAGAGTTGTACTAAATGATGTAATTGGAGAGAAAGACCGCAAAAATTTTTTAGCGCCCTGTACATAACCTCAAATGTAGGAAAAAACGCCATTTTTTGGGTACATAACCTCAAATATCTCAAAATCCTGACGTGATGGGCAAATTCTGACGCCGGATTCGGATTTTACGCACCAAATTACTTCGGAAATGACTCTTAGCTTTCCAACAACTGAACCATGTTGACCTGTGTAATGTTACATACTTTCCATCTTCCTCCTCACTTACACAGCTCATTCTGGAGCTGAGCACAACACATCAGTCCATGACCACAGAACCCCTTTTCTTATACACATATCCTCTGCCAAGAACAATGGGAACTCAAATTTGTAACACTTTTCTATGAGACATCCATCGCAAGTTGTCATAAGTAATGCGTTCACAAAACTTTTAAGTGGTACACTCCAAATCTATTCCAGTTGTGAATTAATCAAAAAAGCCATGGGTTATATGCTTAGGATTTGGTTTTCGGTCATCTGTTCGTGCTACCTCACATCAACAAAAAACATAGCACCGCGATAGATGTTAGAAAAACAAGTTTGAGTGTTGGAAAGCTATGAAAGATACACAACATGTGCAGACAGTTTTGTTATAACCTTTGGCATAGTCAAGGCAGGGCACATGGTGATGAGTTCTGACAGGTTACTCCACACTATGGAGGCATGCCACAATAAAAGTTGTGGCTTTACGCACCCGATGAAAAGGGACGGACACGCACAAAGTCTCGCTAAAACCCTAAACTTAGTTTTACTTTTTGTGTTTGTTGACACGTCGATGACGTCAGCTTCAGTCTGAGACTAAAACGCTCTCTCTCTCTCTCTCTCTCTGTGGCTCTTGTGGCTGTTAGTATGTGGCTGTTAGTGTGTGTGTGTGATTGTCCTGTAACAATTCTTTAGAGCTGCTAATGATTATGTCTTGGCTAGAGTTTTTCAACATATTAAAGAGTATATAAGCGCCGTTTATGTGTGTATATTGGTATAAGTGAGATAGAGACTGTATGTGTGTGTGTTATACATAGGCACAACTCCATTTTGTTTGTTGTTATTACGTGTACTGTTAGTTGCTGTGGCAGCATTTTAATTAAAATTAATGCGCCATAAGCTTTAAATTAATGTCGCCTTTTGGAAATTGTTATGCAACATAATAAACTGCTTTTTATGCGTATTAGTCCCATGTAAAGGGTGTTTTTTCTAGAGGTAACAATTTTTAAAAACGATTAAGCTAACTATTTTGATCAGTTTGGAATATTATTTGAACAACGCTTGCTAACAAATATATGCAAGGTCGAAATTTCCTATAACGAACTTTTCCGTGTTTAACATTTTACTCAAGTTTCGATTTTTTTTAACTTCATTTTAGGAGATCACGTTACTTCCGGAATAAAAGCCAGCGCTGCCCAAATTCTCCAAATTATATTCAAACAGTAGTGTATAGAAATAACTTTCTAATAAATAACGTTAACTCATTCTTCCAACTTCTTCAAAAAAAATCACCCTTTACATATGTGTTTATGTACATAAACACACAACATAACATAATAAGGCAAAAACCCACAGGCGCACATGGCATTTATGTTTCTAGTTAAGCTGGATTTTCCCAAGCTTGACAGTTGTCCTTGTTGGTGTTGTTGTTTTTGTTGTAGTGACTGCTCCCAGTCTTCTCATTGAGTTAATAAATAAAGGCAACTTCCTGCTTGTAAATCGCTGAGAAAATTATACATTAAATCTGTCGAGGCAGCAGTTTATTTTATTTTATTGCAATTTGTTTATAATGATAAAATATGTAGATGAGTATTAATTGGGCGTATCTCCCTTAAGTCGACTTAATATATAAGGATACCCAATATTAAGATATACAAGCGAAGCATAGATATCAAGAATTCCTTTGAGCTTTTCTTTTATTCAAATTTTAAAAGCCTATTTAAAGTTAGTAAATGAAGCATTACATATTAAATTGACATAAAAATATAAAATTGTTGTAATTTTTCATAAATTTTGAAGAAGAAAAAATAAAAAAAATAAATAATAACAATACAATTATCAAATTTACATTAAAATGCTGAAAAGGAACTTTTTTGAAATAATAGTTATGCTCTCACATATTAAAAAGTATTCTAAGGATACATTTCTTCCTTATTTAAAGACCTGACATAATTTGTTACGTAAAAACGGTTAAGATGTCGGTTAAAAATGTATTTACTTTATATTTATTATACAAAAGGGTAGCTGAGTTTGTAGCGATTTTAGTCCTAGGATCGATACTCTGTCAGAACACTTTTTAAAATTTTTTCCATTAATATTTCTTCACTTTTGTTAAAGTACACAAAGAAACAGTGGCCTTAATATTTGACATTCTGTATGCCTCAGGAGACCACCCAAAATCATATAAAAATAACATTAAATGTGAAAAATAAATCTTTTCCCAATTTTCTTCTACAAAGCCAATCGGGACTGAGAGACCTTCGGAATGCCTGAGTTTAATACACTTCAACTACTATATTACATATTGGTTGAAATCTCTGCATATTTTGCCAATTGAATTACAAATGTTGATAAACAAGTTTGTCATAATTTCGAAAATGTAATAAATTTAAAAGCAAACCACGATAATAACAACAACAACAACATGGGAATGTTGCCAACTCAAGTAGACAATAATGGAAACCAAAATACTATTCAGACAACACAACATACATATAATAACCCATAAGGGCAGTTCTTTTACAAACCGAAGATGTACAAATTCGATTGGCAATAAAAATATCAGGGCGGGGAGCCCCCTAGGTTAGGTTAGGGCGGCAGTTGGGACCGACATCCCAACTCACTTAGGCCAAGGAAAGGCCCTTTGTGATACCGCTAGTGAGCCAATTCACCACATTTCCCCACTTGATGGGTCCCCTACGAAAGTTGAGGAAGTCGTCCGGCTGCCTGAATGAACCTTAAAAGGCATTTTGGACTCCGTTCAGAGAGCTGAGATAGATCGTTTACAAAATATGACTGTAGGAACCTAAATCTTTTTCTGCCCAGTCCTGGGCAGTGTCGAAAAAGTGTTCCACCGTCTCTAGCTCCTCTTCATCGCCACAGCTTCTACAGAAGTCGTGGTGGGGAGCATTCAAACGAGATGCGTGGTTTCCTACCAACCAGTGTCCCGTAATGGCACGAATGACAGATGAGCACTGGGCTCTATTCAGACAGCAAAGTTTTTGGTTCTTTTACTGCAGTATGTCGGCCAGGTTTGCCGCGAGATTCTACACGTGTTCGATGTCCGATTCCACGTTCTATTTGCACAGAGAGCGAAAAAGTTTCGTATTCTCAGTTTACAGCTGGCCGTGGGTATACCCAGGCCCTCCTTATCTTGAAGGAGGATGCTGGTAGTTCCTTGCCTAGCCAGTTCATCCGCAATGCAATTTCCCTCAAAGTCCCTGTGTCTGGAATCCATATCAGGTGAATTGAAAGCTGCTCAGCCATCTCCCCTAGAGACAAGCGGCAGTCATTCACTGACTTCATACACCGACTTAATAGCCGCTTGGCTGTCCGAATATATACAGATATTCTTATCTTGGACTTGTAGGCTTTTTATTGTAGTTAAAGCCTCCCGGATTGCTGTGACCTCTGCCTGAAAGACACTGCAGTGGTCTGGGAGCCTAAAGCAATTCTAATGTCGAAATCCTCGACGTAGACCCCTCCCCCTACACGGTCGTCTAGCTTGGAAGCCGTCCGTGTATACCTTTATCGAGCCTGCTGGGCCTGGTACCCCAGTATTCCACTCATCTCTGGTTGGAATATAGGCTCTGAAGTTTGTTGTGAAATGTGCCTGCGGTATGCAGTAGGGGAACTCCCTAACTATCCAAAATATTTTGCTAGCTCGCTATCAAAAAAAAATAAATAGAAAGCTAAAAAACTTTTGTAGTTTCTTATTTAACAAAATATTTGTTTCAAACATTGAAAATTAAAGATTTATGATATAAATAATAAAACGTTGCCTTATTTTGAAATGTAAAAAATTATTATTTTTATTGGTTTTTGTATTCATAATTGGAATTGTATTAAAAATGTTAAAATTGTATACAAAAAATTGATTCAAACTCTTTCGCAACCCAAAAACAGGGTCAGAAAGAAAAGAAAGATGATTATGCGATTGAATTTAGAAATCGAAAGAGATACAAAAAAGTCAAAAATGAAAAACCACAAAAAATTCGTAATTTATAAAAAATTTGTTTTTTTCAGCTACGTTCTGAGGCAGAGTTCATATTATGTGAACTTTTACAGCCAATATAATTTTTATTTTTTATGCATTTTATTTTATAAAATTACAATTTAACTCAATTCGATTTAGACACTTTACTTGATTTTTCAATATGTGACATTCCTTAGGTAAAAAAAAATAATAATAAAGGGTGCAGACTAAGATAAATAATATAAAAGTTTTTTTTTTTGTTCAAATGATTTTTAGGAGTACTATTTATAGAATCTCATCCATTTAATAAAATCATTTTTGTTATTTCTTTAATTATTTAATGATTTTGTAATTCTTTCATACACTTGTTTCGTTTTGTAAAAAATGCCCCATATTCTAATGCACATTACAAAATCTATTAGAAAATTACTTGTAGTACAGCCTGAAAATTCCAACAACAAAAATATTACAATACTAACAACAACAAGTACGAAATATGTGCATAATGGGTATCCTCGTTCTCGTACCAAGAGAACCCACAAAATGGCGGGCAAATAAATTGAATTGAAAGTGCAACCAAAAGCATCAACAGAGCAGAAGAGCATAAGGCAAGTGGGACGGCGCTGGAGGTGGCAGAGTGAGTGACAAGAGGAGCAAAGGACGCCCCCTGGTCGGGTTCGCTTGCATAATAAATTTGGAAAATTAATCACATTTAAAGGAGCGAAATATATACAGAGTAGTGCCGGGGCAGGAACCAAAAAATCGAATTTTGTTCGTGATTGAGAGCAAGCATAAATGCAAAGGCATTTTTTTTTTGTAGTTTAAACGTTTTTATAAAATGCCTTTTCTCCAAGCATGTATAAAATTTAAACTAGGCAGTTGACTGCATGATTCCCACCGCGTAATATAATATATTGAACTAGTGAGCCCGGCAGACCTTGCCCTGCCCAAACTTTTTGAATACCCTTAAAGTGAATAAACATCGTAAGACTCTCTAGTTAGCTTATCTGGAAAAATAAAAGATTTTTAGATTAGCTTACAGCTCGATTCAAACTTGCACCATTATTAGTCGAATGTCGAGCTTCACGAGTCTGTATTAACCGAACTCTTTCACGTTCATTGCGATCTTTACGTTCCTGGGCAGTACGATTAGATTAATAATTAATTTGATTCGTTGTATTTCTTGAATGCCTTATTAGCCATTGCCAAGCAAAGATCTTCAATATGGCTTGAAGTACTAAAAAACAAAATATCTTCTGATAAATAATATTGATATTTTATCCACAATTCAGATGGATTTGATGGAAAACATGTTGCCAAAATAATCGAACAAAATCGAATAGAACACGTATTTGATATGGATGAGCAGTAAAAGCAGCATCTGCTAAAGTTTGGTCCCAGTGCAAATAATTTTCCAACATTTTTGACATGCCTCTCGATACGTTGCACACAATACGCCATTCACTGTTCTCAATGATTGAAACGATGTTGGACCGCGAACATTGATTAACAACAATACCAGTTTTTGTATATATGGCAATATACACACAAAAACCGATATTCAAAAAAATTAGTATATCTCACCAACCAATACATATAGGCGTAAATTCTCCGTATTGACAACCACAAGTACACGCAAAAATCAGATTTGAAATTCATCGACGCGTTCATGAGAACATCCGTAACACATAAAACATAAGTTTCATTTTTATATATATAGATTAAACTACACATGTCAACATGGTTTACTTGATGTTGAACGAATATATTTCGTAACATCGAATAGCCATGACTTTGTAATATAAATGTATCTCTTAAACTCTTAAATTTCAGGGTAAGAGTAGTACTAAATGATATAAATGAAAAGCCACAAAATTTTTTGCACTCTGTCTTTTTCGGGTACATAACATAGGATTTGGATTTCCAACAACTGATATTACCCCGGTATTTATAAAATTTATTGAATTGTAAATTTTATTTGATGCTATTTCCTAATATATTTGAAAAAACAGGGAATTTCACATCTAGTAGCTGCTCCTGAACGAATTGGCAGAAGAAGTTGATGCTGTTCTATGACTTCAAAATTATCTAAAATCACGGCATGGCATCTTTGGACGGCAAAGAAATAATTGAAAATTACAACCCCGTCACCTCATACCTCTCGTATAAGCAATCGACCATATATTAAACAATTTCTTAAGCGTGCTTGTGCTTCGCACTGACATAAGTACTACAACTCACGTGCACATCTCTAATAAAAGTGACGTAGGTGTCAGTGTCAGTGAGAAAGAGAGAGAGAGAGAGTTGATTGACGGTTACCTGATAATAACAAAAAGGCAAATACCGTCATTCAAAATATTGTAAACATGGCGTATGAGCAATGCATTTCCGCTGTCGCTTCTACATAGAGACAGCTTAAAGCCAACTTTTAGTTAATTAAAAAAATAAAATGTTTGGTTTGCTCGCGAAAAAAAATAACTGCGGTTGTGTTTGTGTTTATATGTGTGAGTGTTTATATTGCCATTCAATTTGATTAAAAACTCTCCTAGTAGGTTTTCTATTGGCTTGGATTTTTTCAACGTCCGGCAGGAAAACTATTTATTGCCATTTGTAAATTGATTGAATTTACTCTCATTCGATTGGCAGCTTTTTAAAATGCATAAAATTCAATTTAAATATATTTATTTCTATTTCTATTTGGTTTGCAACACTCTGTATCAGCTGTGCAGACCCCTATACACTACACCCCAAAGATTTAAGGAAGTGTGTTAAAGATCATTTAAATTTATGTAAAAAAGAGATGAAGTTATTTCCTCTATAAACTGGGTCCCTGCATACATACGAGTTGTGCTCAAAAAGTAAGGTCAAGGTTTTAAAAATACGCAAAACACTTATATCCTTTACGCCTCTCACAACCAAACCAAAAATGCCATTCACTTGAAATTTGGTACAGATGTTCGGGAAGAGTGTATCAACATAACAAAACAAAAAAATCGATAGTCGAAAATACGTTGCCCGCGAAATTTGAAAAGTCGCCTTACCTAATAAATTTATTATGCGCTTATTTTTTTGTATGCTTACATATGTACAGATAAGCTAATTCTCGCTGTGTACCTGCTCTATATAGCTGATAAGTTACGCTCATGTCAGCCTCTTTGCACGCGAAGCATCAAAATTCGAGTACATGTAAAAATGGTTCTATTATAAATGTTTGTAATCTGGAGCAATACAAGCCTTTAGGCTGGTTAAAAAATTATTATGCATTATGTTCCTTTTATATTGCATTATTGCGCATTATCTATATATATAAGAAAAACTTATATTTTATGTGTCACGGGTGTTTTCATGAACGCGTTGAAGAATTTCAAATATGATTTTCCCATGTGTTAGAAATTGTCAATACGGAGGTTTTCAGTCTATTGAAATGTGATTGTGTGTATTGGTTCGTGAGATATAACCGATATGACAGAAGACAGACGTAGTCGCAAAGGGGTTAAAATGCAGTTTCTGTGGGACATGAATTTATTAGAGATGCGAGCTCTCTTAAGAATACTTAAGTTCGTCCAAACGGCTTTTTAGCGAGTCATGAAAGTCATCTAATTCAAAAATCTTATGATTGTCTATATAAGCTAACTAGAGAATCTTACGCTGTTTATACACTTCAAGAGTATTCAAAAAGTTTGGGCAGGACAACGTCTGCCGAGCTCACTAGTTCATTATGTAGTATGCTTGCTTGCTTAATTTTTATATAATTTTTTACTTTTATGGTGTTGGCCTCTGTGAAAAAATGGTTATATATTGTTCGGTTTATAGCCAGGTCTAACAGTCACAACTTTATGTTTTTTTTTTCAATTCAATTTTAAAATTCGAATTAATTTCTCCCATAATCCTCAACCTAACAACTTGAATTTTCAGTTACACTGGTACAAACGTTGATCAGATGGTTAACATTATCGATAGCAATTTCCAATAGAAAATAGACGAAGAAAAAGCTTGTAAAATGGTGTCACATCGAAAGTTTGGGGTGTCCAATTCACATTTCTACAATGTGATATAAGTGATATTCGAAGAAATTGAAATTCTACCACCATCCTCGTCGTGTTTTTGTTTAAACGCCGGAGTTAAGATATTCGCTTTCGATTGTACCGTGGCCAGAGCTCTCGGGGGATGCGACAACCGGACACAGAGTTCCACTCTCCTTCCGCCTGAGCTCTGACCATCTCCCTAATATGCACAACATCGTGTTCCTATATCCGTAACCGCAAGGTTGCTTGGCCATGCTAAGCAGTTCCTGGCACACTCATCCTCTTCCTCGCAACCAGGAACATCTGAGTGTCCCTGCACCCAGAAGAGGTTGATTAAATGGTAATGGATCTGGTTTAGCGCTGCTATGTTACGAACAAGTTTACTCTTAGTTGTACGCGACGTCAGAGCCTTAATTGTAGCCCTGGTTGTCGACAAGAATTAAAACTGTCATCCAGAGTGTTGCCACATTGCATTAGTCTCGGCTAGAAAAATGCTGCATAAGTCGGGAAAGCGGAAAGAAAGCTTCTTTGCAGCTATTCAGAGAAGATGTCTGCTCCTGTGCCTTCTTCCGTCTTCGAACCCTCAGAATAGATTATCAGTACCACTTTCTTTTAAATTGAGTTTTAAGCTTCCAATCTTCTCTCTTCGGGAAAATTATATCAAATTGTTTGTGCCTTTACAGAATTGCAAAGTAGTAACATAGGATACTACCACAAAGGGCCTATCCTTGGCCTAAGTGAGTTGGGATGTTGGTCCCAACTGCCGCCCTAACCTAACATAGGATACTGCTGCGGCCAATAGTAGTTAGCATAAGCAGATTCGATGCAATTCTCGTTTGCATCGACTTCAGGAAGGTGCCCACTGGTTCCAGGTTCCTTGATATCTAGAGCCGCCTGAGGTGTGGATCGAAAGGAACCGTCAATAACTAAGCGGGCCTTCTTTGAACCCTCTGAAGGTTGTAAAGGTGATATTTGGTATAGCCCGCTTCCCCACATTAACGCTCCAAAAGTTAAGATTGGTCTGACGACTGTCGTGATTGCCGCCATTTCCTCTTTTTATTCTTTCTTCTGAGTCTCTCTTCCCAAAGAGATTAGAATCCATAAAAAAAGGCCACCAAGATACTATTCTGCGCCTCAAATGGGCAGCTGTATATTATGTATTTATAGCCATATGGCTGTGACGTTCCATATACTTTTTGGGAAAAAGCGTTAAGAGTATCCCCTAGTCGACTAAAAAACAATTTTTGTATTTAATTTATTTTTTCGCATTGCTTTTGAACGCGAACTTCTTTTTTAAATGCCAATATTTTTAATTAAACCAAGCTTCGCTTTATGTTGAATTCTTTTTTATTTTTCTTTTTTTTAAGCAGCTTATAAAATGTTTTTGTGTACGATCAATTGGGTTTAATTGCGTATAAAGTTGGACACTATCCGGTTGAAATAAATGGGATTTAGTTAAAGTACATGCCTTTGCAAATATCGCCAAAACGATTTGACAATTTAATTCAGTTTATGGAAATATGTGATGGTAAAAAATATTAACATATATAAACTTGAAGAATAGGTTAACAGATGTGTTTATAGGTTAGCAGATTCGATGCGCTTCTCACTGGCATCGACTTCAGGAAGGTGCCTGAATCTAACTCGGTTTAATATTGCAGTCAATTACAATCTCAATAAAATAGTTATTCTTAAAACCAGTTACTGTGAAATTTCAAACCTATAGCGAACTAAAGACTTTCATCCATATTTCAGTTTCGTTAAAGTCTATCAATTTTTGAGAAATCCTTCAATCAAGTGTAAAGTTATGTCAGGCGAAAAACTTTTCTTAGTTGTAAAATATTTATCGTTTTTCTGGGAAAAAATATTTTTTTTTTATTAATTCACTGGAAACCCAAATGCGTGTTTCTAACAAAGTTTAATATAAACAATATCGAGGTCACTTTTCGGCGTCTTTAAAGCTTCAGTTTTTACTAAACTTCAAGAGGCGCAATAGAAAAAATATTCGATTTGGTCTGGAAAACACAAAAGTTTCGCTAAATTAAAGTTTACAGCATTCTAATGTGTGCCCAAGTTTGAAAAATCCTCCTTAACTTGCTGTTTTTTTTGGCTGACCTTCATAAAAGATAATAAAAGTCATAAAATGGCTCGATTTTAGTTAAATGCCATTCCGAGCGACCCATAAGCTGTAAATGAATGTCCAAGTTACAGTTGCGATAGCCTCATATACCTAATATATAATATACATAGTACACAGATACATATATGCCATTAGCAACTTATAAATAAAACACAGATTTGTAGCCAACGCGTTGGATACAAAAACAAAACCTAATTTGAAATGTGGCCAAGACCAGTGTGTGGCTCTTTAAGCAGTGACCAAGAGGAGTCTAAAAGATTTTGCTGGATAACCAAAACCAAATGCCCACAAATATTTTAACGCTTGAGTGGAGCGAATTACGTATGTGTGTGTGAGTGCGTATCTATGAGTCTGTGCCGTCTTGCGGAGGACAGTGGCAGCCACTAAGCATGCAACAGCATGCGGCAAGCTGTTGTTGTTGTTGTTGGCTGCTTAGCCACGCACTAATACAAAGATAGGCAGCTAGTCCCAGAGAGAGAGAGCGCGCACCAAAGTTGCTAGTAAATACGCGTAGTTATTTATAGATTTATGCTCACATACATATGTACATATATGTATATACCACCAGTTTATGTAGTACATATAAGTAGAGCAAAAGCATATAAGTAAGCACGTCGCCGCTTGCCACAGACCGTGGCAAGTCAAGTCACAAGCCGTTAGACAAAATCGCTTTGGGGCAGCAAATAGTTAAGACCCGTATGTGCGTATCTGTGTGTTGTGCTGGTGTGCTGGTGTGTGTGTGTGTATTAGTTGAGCTCCTACATTTCACATTATTGCAACGCGACTAAGCAAACTACTTTGCTGCTGACCTTCTTTTTACGGCACGGCACAGAATGCTTCAATGGATTTGGCTCTGCAACTTGGATGCTTCACATCAGTCGTAAACTGCACATGCCTTGACTTGCCTTATAATTAACCCTTTTATTAACATCCTTAAGCGACTGACACACACTCACACACAACACGCATTTGCACATATACACCCATAACGTACATGCATACAAACAGGACAGGCAGCTTAGTCATTCTTGTACAGTGGTCAAAATGGTCAATCTAGTTATTATTAAATATAGCTGGTTTTATATAGAAAATAACTTGAGATTATTATTTAAAATATAATAGTTAAAAGTTACTAAATTAAAAGTTCAAACCTTTCCTGAAAGAGGAGATTTAAGAATAGCTCAAAGTGCTCCTTTGGTCAGTTTGGCTTTATTTAAGAAAATCTTTTTATGTATAAAAGTATAAAAATTATTATTACATATGATGTCACCGAATTTAACTCATGCTTGTCCAATGCTTTCAGGCCTGAAACATAGCCAGAATAATCAGGGGTTAATTTTTTAAAAGAATTCAGTGTTGATTTATTCTTAAAAATTTGGTCTTAAATCGCAAGTGAGTGATTGATTAATAGGCTGAAACAAATATTCTCCATACGTTTCTAACAAAATTTTATTATACATTTTTATTTTTATTATACCCTGTACCGTATGGTACTAAGGGTATATTAAGTTTGTGCAAGCCGAAAATGTATGTAACATATAGAAGGAGACGTCGGAGACACCCCAAAGTTACCTAAAATATGATCAGGGTGAATAGAGAAGTCGATATACCCATGTCCGTCTGTCCGTCTGTCCGTCTGTCCGTCCGTGTGAACGCCTAGATCTCAGAGATGGTAAGAGCTAGAGTTACCAAACTTTCACATTAGATCCCATATTATTCCATAGGAGGCAAGTTTATTTTATTTTTTTGATATCGGGGATAAATTATATAGCTCCCATGGGGGTGTTTGAGACGACCTCGACAAAAAAAAAGAGTTTTAGATGAATAATTCGTTTGTTTATAAAGATATCGTAACGAAATTTGGTATTTTTATAGTTCACAATCACTGTACCAAATTTGATCGAAATCGGTTGACACTATATCATATAGCTCCCATAGGACCGATCGGCTAAAATAACTTTTTTAAAGAAAAATTCGCTATATTTCGTTTTTTAATAAAGATATCGTAGCCAGATTTGGCGTTGGAAATTTTTTAGAGCACTTAAGCAATGTGCCAAATTTGAACAAAATCGGTTGACTATATCATATGGCTGCCATAGGTCCGATCTTCCAAAAAATCGATTTTTTAACAAAATTTGTTGTGTTTCGTTTGTTTGTTAAGATATTGGGACCAAATTTGACATTCGTGAGTATTTTATAGTTCCTAAGCACTGTACCAAATTTAATCCAAATCGTTTGACTAGATCATATAGCTCCCATAGGACCAATCGGTCCAAAAACACGTTTTTTATACAAAATTCGATGTGTTTTGTTTGTTTGTAAAGATATTTGAAATAAATTTGGCACTCATATTTTTTTAAAGGTATTTATGCACTGTGTCAAATTTATTGAAATCAGTTGACTATATCATATAGCTCCCATAGGAGACGATCGGTCAAAAAAAATTTTTGCTTAAAAATTCTTCTGTTTTTGGTTTTTTTGTGAAGAAATCGGACTTTATTACAAGCTAGTGGTACAGGGTATCCTAAAGTCGTCCGCGCCTGACTTTACGTCCGCCATTTTTTTTAATTTAATATTATTAGTTCCTGTGAATTGTGGCAGTCTTAAAATTGCGATTTTTTCGAACTTGCATTACGCAGCTAAACTGTATATATTATTTACGAACTCCAAAATAAATGTTATTTGTCAAATTTGATTAGAATATTTTTAAAAACAAACACATAACAGTCGAATTTTGCACCAAAAACTTTTATTTGACCAATAGTCAACCGATTTTGATCTTCGGTATGGTACCTGCATTAAAGATTACGAAACCATTTGATTTTCACCGAGATATGCCTTAACAACACTTTTTTGACCTATCGGTCCTAAGGGGACCCTTTCATTTTTTAAGTCTCTAACAAAAGTACGGGGTATATTAAGTTTATCGAAACGCAAGTGGTGAGCTAGAAAAGTAAACGGCGAGGACTTCCCAAAGTTATTTCTAACAAAGTCAGTAGAACAAAAAAATGCGGAGACCAAGGTCTTGGAGATGGTAAGAGCTGGAGCAACCAAACTGACTATTTACATTTAGATCCTATAATAGTTTACGAAAAACAAGTTTATTTTATTTTTCGATATCGGGTCTATATCATATAGTTCCGCTACAGATATTACAGAGCACTTCGAAAATATTGTAAACGCAGTAATATTGGCGATTGTTATTTTTTTTAAAATTATTTAGCCCCCATGTGGCATACATATTTCTGTATGAGAATATTCTATCTTAACCATACTTGGGAATTGAAAGTTTTTTGATTACGATTAGAATCCAAATATACAAGTAATTTAAAAATTTCGTACTTGCTTAGGCAACGTAGAATTTCATGTCAAATTTTCTATCTGGTTTCCGGATGGTCTGGATCATGGCCCCAACACCATTTTCAGTTGACATCGCATTCTATTTATCGGCCAGTTTGTGCTGCGCGTCTAAAAATGTTTTACTGCCATTGGATTTGATGGATTCTTCATCTATTTCCGAACATTAGACACCACATTTAACGTTGCTAAAGAATATTATTTTATTATTATTATGTACTGCGACCCAGGTGGATCTATTGTACCCCTTTTATGGCTTAGAGCTATCCCAAAAGTCCTAAGGCCTGCATGTATTGCAGTATTTTGTTTAGACTTATAGTAACAACGATCTCCAACGGAGAACGTACATGCCCAGGAGCTTGTTTCTTTTACACAATATACATGCGAAGAAGTTTCTTCCTCCATGCTACAGAAGTGACATAGTCCAATACGCCAATTTTGATTAAGTGGCTGCGGAGCTAACAATGTTCATTCAGAAGGCTCGTCAGGATTCTCACGTTGTTCTTTCCGTGCGTTACCATGTCTTTGAACCTCTTACGGTTGTAGTTGGAGAGGAGGGTTTTTGACTGTTTAAGCCCTGGTATCTGCGCCAAGTGAAGCAATCGATTATTCTCCTCTATTCTCAGTAGGTCCCGTACCACGTGGATACCAATCCCACAGTGTGGTTCAGGACCAATTAACTGTGTTGCTGCACTGGTTCTTCCAAGTTCATTTGCCAACTCATTTCCAGCGATATTGCTATATCCTGGAACCCTTCTAGTCGTGAGCTTATTCCTGGATATTATTTTAAGTCCTTACCCTTTTTCGGTTCTTTAAGTTAGTTTGAACTTATTACGTATACGCAATAAACAAGTATTTTAACCTTGCAGCTTGATCCACTAAGCTTGTAAAGGTATTTTAATAGAAAAACAAAAGAGTTTTTCAGATTTTTTTTCTGACTACCACCACAAGCACTACCAGCAATATTTTGATATATGAATTAATGACATAGCTGCTTCGTTAATTTAGACCACTGTACGTTAATTTAGATTGGTTTCTAATACTTTTGTCTCTCATCAGTTTGGTCCTTGGACCCACATATACTAAAGTATCTAATAGTACGATAGATTGTGTGTGTATGTGTTTTTGTGTGTGTTTTTCTTTGCTCCAGAGCCTCGGAGAGAAGGCAGGACAAAGTTTGCTATAAGGACGTTAATACAAACACCACCAAGGAGAACAAGAACAAAAAGTTTCATGCCTTTCTTTTGTTTGCTTAGGCGTCATCGCATTGTAGCGCCAATTATACGTGCTATTGATTTGATATACATAAAGATACATACATACATAAAAGATACTTTGCAAACACAAAAGATATACATGACAACTATTAAGTGACTGGTCCTCCCGCTATCGAGAACTTAATCTCTGGTAGCTTTTTTATCCAGACTGAGTTCCAATTCAAAAGTGTCAAATGATCTATTTGCTATCAAATGCTTCTTTCCTTGCAAGTGCTTTTGCATCTTATCACCCTTTGACACCCAATCGTAGATAAAGTCAAAGAGCAAATTGTTATTGCGTAACAGAGTCTTAAATAGTCGTCTCAAAAACATATAGTTTGGCATCTCGGCAAACTTCAACTCCTTGCAGTACTTCAAATAAATATAGAACTCAACGGGTGCGCCCTTGCACAGCGATTTAAGCGGATAACATGACTTGAGTAAAGCTATCTTCTCAAATTTCTGTCGGCGAGTCCTGGCCTTGACGCCTTGCCAGGGTAGTTTGCCAAGTAAGAAGTAGAGCAGCATGTAACCCACTGCTTCCAGATCGTCCCGACGGCTTTGTTCCGCAAAGTGTGCATGCAACGAGGCATAGCGAGCTGTGCCAATCAGATCAAGTCTTTCGGTGTAGCTGATGTGCTGCCGTGAACTGACACTACAGAACTTCTTGGCCAGACCAAAGTCAATCATAAAGACACGCATTCGTTGTGGGCCGACGCCCATCAGAAAATTATCAGGCTTGATGTCGCGATGCAGGAAACCATTCATATGTATGTACTCCACGCGCGATATAAGCTGCTCGGCCAGCATTAAGGTTGTCTTTAAGGAAAACTTGCGCGAACAGACATTAAAACAATCCTCCAGTGAGGGTCCAAGCAGATCCATCACCAGGATATTAAATGGACCATCGCTGCCATAGTAACGCAAGCGCGGAAAGCCCACACTGCCGTTGAGCATGGCATAGATCTTCGCCTCGCGCGACAGCTGTGGAATCTGGACGTCGGAGGCTTCCAGCTTTACGGCTGCTTCATCGCCATACTTTATGCTGACGGCACGATAAAGCTCACCAAAGCTGCCATTACCAAGAAAGCTCTCCAGACGATAATGTCCGCAAACCACAATATTCGGACACGGTACATGTCCCGATTTGTAAATCTCGCGAAGTTTCGTTGCACTCAGAGACTTAAGGCGGTGATCCGTGCACCGACTTTTATGTTGGTCTTGGGCGTTGGGTGTATAGGTTATCGCCTTTTGTTTGGAAAGAGTTTTCATGTTTATTGTATAATTTTTTGTAAGGCACTTAAAAGTGCGTGAATGTTTTTTGTGTAATAAGTTTGTGTTATGAAAATAGTTTTTTTTTTTTGGCCACCTACTAGATTAAAATACATGTTTCGTTTGTGACCTATTTCTAGCCAATCTAAGTTTTTATTCTCAGCTTAACCAGATGATTTTTATTCAATTCAGTGGTACTGAAGGGTACGTGGTTAGTTTTGTGAATGCAATAATCTTAAACAATAATAAGAAAAAGAGTTATTACAAGCAGCGATTCGGAAAATGAAATTGAAAAATGTTTGAACTCGCTTTTTTCCTGCATATGTTTTGAAATTTCTTAAATATTCTATTGTATTTATGAAAATTTTAAGTTTTTACTAATTTCCCAAAGTCTTTTTTTAAAACTCATCTAAAAAGTGTTAACTTCGTCTACTTCTCCCTGCATATTGAAACCAAAGTAGAATCTCCGATTGATCTACATGCTGACATGTCTGTTGCGTTGATAGTGCCAAGGCAGAAGAAATCTTTGATATACCCAAATCAATCGTCTGATCGCCGCTTCCCGACATACACACAATTTATCTTGGTCGGGTCTTGCGAACGAGGATATTATGTAAGTAAGATATTTATTCATAATTATTTTAATTATTTATTTTTTAATTCAACGTATAAAATAACATGCACAACCCAAAAACTATATTTGTATATGTATAACGATAATTGTTATCTGCGATAAGGTTTCAAAAAATGAATTTCGCAGGTAATAAAAATTATTGAATCGTGGCTAAAGAAACAATTGAGAAAATTAACTTGAATTTTTCAGTATTTACAAATTTGCTATGAAAGTTTAGAGCAAGGGAAAATTAAAGTACAGGTAACCCTCCTACAAAGCGGGTTTCTATAACTCCTTTTCGCTACAACGCGGTTCCCAAAATGCGGAAATTTTCTTACAACGCTACTCCTACAACGCGATTTTTACGAACTGGGCAATTCTCACAATGAATTTTTTTGCTGGTTTGCATGTTAAATTTTTATCCATTAATTTAAAAATACATATTTTGGACCGACTTCCAAATCAAGAGAGGATAATTGATATTGCTAGATATTTAACTTAAACGAGTCAACATTAAGAACTATTAAAAAAAACGGAGGAAAAATTAGAAGTTCGGTAGCATCTGGATCCTCTGCAGTCGCGAAAATAACTGCTCGTCCTAGACCAAAGATAATGGAAAAAAGGGAATATTTAATTATTTAAAGGAAATAGGACAATCGTCAATCGATGAAGACAACTAACAATTGGTAGCTATTAAATCTAGTCTTTCCGATGTAGAAAATAAAAACATTTCACTTAAAAGTATCGAGAAAGTTTTAAATATGGCAAAGCAGTTGGAAGAATACATTTTGGAGAACGATCCTTTAAGGGATAGAGCAGAAATATTTAAAAGAAATCTTCAAAACAGCCTAACTCCCTATCAAGAAATTTGCAAAGATTTACGAAATAAGAGCTTTATTAGAAGATTTTTTCAAACCAATAATCGATGAAAGAACGCCCGAATCTGATAGTGGATCAAGCTCAGATTTTGAACTAGTACGAAAAAAACAATTAACTTATTCTAATTGGGATCACTTTGAGTATCAGAGGGAGCCTTAAAAGACCCCCACAGCAGCCTTAAATATTTTGCTGCATTTATTGCCAAAAGAACTATACAATAAGCAGATAGCAATGAAATCGGCTTTAAGGCTATGAGAACCCTCGAATCTAGCCATTTATTCTAAAGAATGCTCGTCTATTCTGAGTTAATTTCCGCATATTTCCCGAACCAATGACTTTTCTAACTAACTCCAAAAGAATATTCAGATATGTTCTGACAATCAGGCTGCATTAAAAGCATTACCATATGTTCCACCGGAATCTGTCTAATTAGCTGGAAAGCTTCTTACAACGCATTTTCGGATTGGTAGGCAGGCTAATTGGGGTTGCCTCTTCTGACTACAGCAGAAGCTTTCAGGAGGTAGAAGAGGAGGAAACAGTGGAGCAAGTTGCTGAATTCGCATGTTGGAATCGGGAAAATGCCTCAAAAGTATGAGGATCAGGTGTTTGACTACTAAGATTTTGTATTATAATTAACGCCAGTTGCATTCTACAACATAATGTGGCCTCTTTCGGATAACAACATGCAGCTTTTAGACTATTTTAAATTAACCTCCAGTTCATCTATCAAGACATGCTTCAAGAGAAGCTATAGAGCTTTGATAGCTGTCGGAGGTATGATTACATGTCCAAAACAACGACTGGTGCCAAATGAATTTTCCAATTAGGCTGTCGCGTCAGTTGAGGGGCCAATAGCGTTTTCCTAGCAAATGTATAATTAAAATAACATTAATTATGTTATTTTGGTTAGCTGTTGTAGTGGCTCCTGCTCCTGCTGCTGCTGCAGCTACAGCTACAGCTCCCGCGGCTGCTCTGATTGCCATTGCTCGTGGCATGGCCTTGCCGTGCTGGCGTCAGGTCCTCCCGCCTGCCGGGAGCTTTGTGTAATTAAATTACAGTCTGTGGCCTGGTCTGCTGTGTAGTTGTTGCGTGTTGTCGTGTTTTGAGCTGTGGCATGCTATTTAAATATCAGATATTTAATTATAATTAAAATTACATTATTTAAGTAAATTGCACAACAAAATCAAAATCTAAATATTAAAAATTCGCTGGAGCACAAGTTGTGATGAGAATGGTTATTATTGTGCCACAAAATTATGCAACACTTTTTGCAAAAGGACAAAGGACAAACGACAAATGCCATCTACAGCGTTTTATCTTAATTTTGTTTATGGCTACAGACATCTCAGTGGCAATGAATAACCAGCTTGAGTGGCATGTTAATTACACTGGGTTGCGATACAAGGACCTCATCACAGATACACACACAAACGTTGACACGCAGACATATATTAAGCTTTGGTAAGATAAAACTGTTCACCCACTTTAATGAAGTCATAAATTTTCCTTGCAGTCACATTTAAATACACACACAGGCACACACGCATACACACACACACACACACACACACTTAGTCGCATAAAGGTCTGCTTTATTGCCTGTCCGCTGATTGCATAACTCACAGCAACGACTTTGCGGCCATTTTGTGTTTGTTAGCTGTGGTTGTTGCCGCTGTGCGCGTAATGAATTGGCTGCAAGTCGCTTGGCTGATGTTTTCCATCTCTCATCTCACATCTACCATCTGCACAGCTCCCACGTGCCATCGTCCACCGCCCACCCACCTTCCATCCTCTCTATCCTTTTGTGTTTTTCCGCTCAATCAGCAGCTGTTGCTGCTGAAAATCAGTCAACATGGCAAATGATTCTCATGCCTGACTCTCGATCGGCAGTTACTTCTTGCCGTCACATGTGGCGTATGATTAATGCAAAGTCCTCGACCGTAGTACCCGCTTCGATGGGCTGATGGGCTTGTCGTTTGCGTAATGGTTTTCAATACGCTTAAGTGATTTACCCCCTGGGACGTTTAATTGCTTTGGTAATGCAGGCTGAATTGCATTTTGGGCTCGCAGCTCGTCTGACTTACCAATGCCGACTGCTTACAGCTAATTGCTGTATACTGTAAATATATAGACGGCTATGTGTGCCCATGTCCATCCTACTGGGAAATGCAGCACTAGACTCAAAGTTACCAAATAAACAGCATCGACACGTCGAGCATTAATGACAGCAGATCCCAAGGTCAGGTTCTTGGTTGTATCGAAAATGGTACTCAGTGATTATCTCACATTAGCAAGAATCTCCAAGAACCTCCAGACATAATGTAATATTTTATATTACTCATAAATATTTTTGTTTATTTTAGGCTGCTTTTGAAAGCTATAAATATTGTTGTCAGTTTGCTTTAATTCCTTGATTTATTAATTTTATTTTCATTTAGACATTAAGACCAACTAGACAAAAGACTAGGATGAATATTTATGTAACATAAGCGCTTTAATACATTTTACTTTTTAGACATATACCGGGTTTATTTTGTTGTGCTGAAACATCTTCCCACAATATGTGGTCAACAATATTCCGCCAACTGTCAATTAGTTTATTTACGGATTACAGAGGGAACAACCTAATCGTAATTTCATGTTTTATGACACTAAAAATGGTGCAATTCGCTTCGAGTCCTACTCATGGATGAAATGACACGACTAAAAAAAGGTTTTGTAAAAAAAATGGGTTTCATTTTGTAAATTTGAAAATTTAAATTTTTTTATACTTAATGCATCTACATGGCAAATTGATTGACATTACAGCTTTTGTAGTTTTGAACCAGAGTAGGTCCTAATAATACAGAAAACAGTGTTTTTAAGAACAACTTTCTTAATAATGATATAAAATATTCAAGTTTTTAAGTAAAATTTTCTTTTTGGAATGGAGAATAGTATGTTATAATAAAAACACGCTAAATATGGTTTGTTTATATTTGATTTTCTAACTATTGGGGTATTCACGCTTGCTTTGAAGTCAACGAGCAAAAAAGTTGAAGACTTTTGCTACAACAAACTATCTATTATTATTGCAACTATGGAGGATCCATAATAACTCAGATAAGACTCAAGCTATTTTTTTTACGAGAAAGCGTAAAAGCTTATTCCTCCCTGCTGACTCTCATTAATCTTAGCTCAGTAGACATTAATTGGGAAAAAAACGTAAAATATCTAGGAGTTACTTTGGATAGTAAGCTCACTTTTAAAGAACACATTAGATACACAACTAAAAAAGTTAATATGTTAATTAAAATTCTCTAACCTTTCATCAATATAAGCTCACGTTTAAGCGTGGAGAACAAGCTATACCTGTTCAAATTTAGTGTTGGCATTTACTTACAAATAATCTCGAAATTTTTGTATTTAATCAAACTAGTTCCTACTTACCGGAATATATACATGTTCTTTTAATAAAACCCCTTGGATATCTCCTGTAGTCTTCTCAATCGCAAGCGCATTTGGACGAACAAATATGTCGGGATTAATATTGGTTCGCGGTACTACTTATGAAAAAAGAACCAATAACGATTGAATTATCCTATTCTAATGAAGCTTTCAAAGCAGCAAATTCTCAAAAACATTTTCAACAATTAAGCTAAGATAAAATATGACTTCAGCCAGCATTCATTCATTACTTGAGGGAGAGATATATACCACATTCTGCAGAGATGCAATTGCATCAACTGCTACGACCTTAAATAAGCAATCAATACATATGACTATGTAGGCACAAAGGATTTATAAATAGGCCTTAATGGGCTTTTGGGCGTTGACCAAGCTGCATGCTGCAGTGAACTTGGCAGTCGGTTGTTTAATGTAAACACTCTACATACCCAGACTTTATTTTTCATTTTTGACGTGACAACGTCTTAAATTAGGTTTGTATGGGAGGCACCATTGAAAAAGTATAACGATAACCGTAACGATAAGTCTAGCGATAAATAATCGTAACGATAAGTGGCATTTTTATTTTTGGTTTGCGCTCTGCTCTTATCTATAAACGAACCAGCGACTTTTTGTGAATCGCAGCAACAAGCAACGCACATTGTCAGCCGCACCGCTTAGCGCTCAGCACCAAACTGGCACTGCTCAAAGCGGTGGCTATTTTTAGTTTTGAGTGAGCGCAACTGATTAACGCCCAGCGGCGCATAGCCTCTGCGGTCTGCCGAAATACTGCATTACCTCCGCAGAAAACGTAATTGATTACAAGCGCTGCGTTTCGTTTGAGGGATTGTAAGCGGAGGCAAATAGAAAAGCAGTGATCTGCCGAAAATCTGCATTACAACTGCGGAAAAAGTAATGCACAAATAGAAACTCGCACTGCGCTACCTTAGCAACACAAAATTTTGTTATTTTGTTTGCATGCTAACAAGCATAGTTCGGCCTTTCTTCTGTCAAACCATTCGTTTATACCTTTTTATTTATTATCTACTGCCGAGAAAATTTTATTTTATTAAGAGATACGAAAACGTAAAGTCTGACAACTCGTTTCATAATTCCATGAAATATACGTATAATCTTGATTGCGTATCAAACGTTTCTAAGTCAACTACGTTAAAAGAAACAACCATCGACTTGACTTTCGCAAGACACATTACAGCAGAAACACTTCCTTTCATTTCCTATTTCTCCTATCATCGTCCTATCCTCAACAAAATCACTCAAATAGGAATTAGTTAAGTTTTAGTTTACATGTACGATGTTTTAGTAAACAAAATATATTTCTATAGTTACAATTTGTGTAATTCTTATTTTCATTCAATTCCTTGTTCCTATTGTGCAATTTAATATTGTAATATTCATATCAATAAATATTCTACCGAGAAAAAGACGTTGTCACGTAAAATCTTCGCCCGTAAAACCGACTTTACAGGCACCAGTTTTTAAAATTAATTTTTCCGTCATTTCTACTGCAAATCTCAGCTGACGAGTGCCAACAATTTCAGGATTGCGTTATAATCAATAATATTTAAGAAGTATTGGTACCTACAAAAAAAGTGGGATTTAGTTTCTATGAATTTTTTGCATTAATGCCAAAATGTGCACTGTGCAGTGGACTGAAAATTTAGATAGCAACCAGAGTAGGTAGGTAAGTAGGTTAAGGCTGCAGTTGGGACTTAGCGTCCTAACTCACTTAGGCCAAGAACAGAAAAAGTGAAAAGTGCAGGACCATGCTTAACGTGGGTTTCGAACCTACAACCTGTGGGATGATTGTCTAGGCCATTGAGAACGCTGCAACCAGAGTAACCAATCAATACAAAAATCAACTTTTTCTACCAGTTTATTGCATTATATTGTAGAAAGAAATTATAATTAAAGTATAGAATTTAAAAAGAAATCCTGTTTGCTAAAAGAAATGGATATCAAGTAAATAAATTTAATATTGCCAAAATTAAATAAATAAACATAAGATACGGACTATTGCTGATCCATTCACGTCTACACCCAGAGCAAACTCAAGTTAAGAATTAAGTAAGGTAAAAATTTGATAATTATAAAAATGACAGCTAAACATAATTTTGTCTATGATTAAGCAGAGAATTTGATAATATAAATTTTGTAAGAATTATATAATCATCAGTAAGTTGTATTTTTTTTGAAGACGATCGAGTCTTTCCCGACAAAGCCATAATGCAAGAAGGATACGAAACATTGCGATTGATATGACTGAAGAAGCACAAGGAATTGCCCATGAAGAGTCTGGCGATTTCCGCCAAACACTGTCAGTAATTCCAAAATCAACGGCTGCCGACGAAATAAATATTTGCCTCAAATCATCGAATCTGTGGCACTATGTGAAGAAACTTCATATGACAACAAATATGAGAGTTGCATTGCTTAATGATACATCTGCTGAAAATTTCTATCGGACTGTTGGTAATGGTCGAGTACCGGTCGATGAATCGAGCGGATTGATTTTATTTCCTCAGAATTTTTGTAACTTTGTCTCATCGAAAGACGAACTTATCAATGAGTATTGCATTACTTTGTAGTTCTGCTTAAATTCGGTTTTATGTTTTATGTTTAAGAACTGAAAATTTTTCCATTTTGCATCGAATTGCATCATTACTTTTCAAAAATCGCTGGGGGCAGTTTCCAGTACCTTATCCAGCTAGACCATTTATCTAACAAAAAAACGTAAGGCTTTTACCCTATATTTAAAACCTATATAAAATGCTTCAAATTGGTAAATCTGTATATCGGTTATTGTTGTATATTAAAGTAAGAGTTTTTCATATACATACAATATGTTTATGTATGTGCCAACATAATTTGAAACATGTGCAAAACATTTTAATGTAGAACAAAAAAATGGCGGAAGTATATAACAACAGTTAAGCTTGTTGCTTGACTACAGTCAAGTAAGTAATTAATTAGTCAAGCATTTTTTTCTGTTTTTCATTATTTTTTTGAGCTTAGGCCTTGAAGAGGAAATAGCCAAAGTCATGATGAATCGAACAATATACTGATTGATGTGCCGATTGATCATTTAAACAAAATGGCGGCTGCAAGCCAAACTTGCTCCAAATACTTAGCTACTCAAATATTGATTCTATTGACATATATTCTAGACTCTTTGGGGCTTGGCCCAGTCAAAAGAACAACCCACACACTCAAAAAGACCCCAATACTTCTATACTCGGATATACCGCAGTTGACAAAAGTTTATCTAAACTTTGTTAGGCTTATTGTGTTGTAAATTTTTTGTATTCTGTCGTTTTGTTGTTTTTGTTGTTGTGTTTTTTCCTGTTGTTTTGTTTTTGTTGGAGGGGCCGCGTGCAGACAGCGCGTCGCCGTCGTCGTCGCTGCTTTGGCCAGGCCTCTAAATTGCCTTACAATGTTTGCTTGTATTTATTTGCGGAGTGCTTCAGTGCAGTAGCGGAGTTAAAAGGGGACTTTGAGCTTCACTCACCCCTAAATTGGGGAAATATATGGAGAAAGCTTATGCGGGGTGCGGCCGACTTAGAGGTAAAATACAAAAAAAAAAATGAAAACAAAAACAATATATATTTTATTTAATATTGAAACTTAGAATCAATTCTAGTGAAAAAAGTAATTAAGAGTTAGAGCAACGTAGGCCTTAAGGCTCCTCATGTATACGATGTGATAATGTTGTTTGCAATTAAATGAAAATATACTGTAGGATTTTAGGAAGTTTCATTTTGTTTATTAAAAATTATAATGAAAAACGCAATTAAGGGGCACACCCAGTGTGACATTTTCATACATACCTTTAAAAATAACATACTAAAATTTTAAATCGATATCTTAAATAGTTTTTGAGTTACAGCCATTTAAAAGAGTAGCCGCTCTGCAGTTAGATAGTTGGTATATACCAGAGATCGCGTGTCATTTCAAAAATATTTAATATTTTATTTCAAAAATTTTACTGTGTATTCTCAAAACATGTATAAATATACCCTCAAAATCTTAAATAGATGGATTCACTAGTTTCTTTTTTTTTAATTCCAAAAATAGAATTTTTAGGTTGTCACACTAGGTGTGCCCCTTAAACGCGTTTTTCTCAAAACAGTATATTTCGAATTTGCTGGAGTGATTACTTGAAGACAAATGATCCGATCGCCATCAATTTTTTTTTGCATCTCCTCTATATAGTTCTCCATACGATGAACCTCCAGTTTTTTGATCTGATCAAAAATCGGCAGGCCAAAAACGACCAAAATTTTTGGAAAAATTAAACTTTTCTTTCAACATGCCGCCATTTTGTCAATTTTAGATTTTTTTGTTCGCCCGAGGTTCATTGTACAGACAATATGTTTTAGTTTAACGAGAATTTTTTTTTTGAGGTTTTATCAACGGAGAAGGCTGCAATCACTCCAGCAGTGGAGGAACTTTTTTTTGGCGCCGCCGGAGATCGCGTGTCATTTCAAAAATATTCAATATTTTATTTCAAAAATTTTACTGTGTATTCTTAAAACATGTATAAATATACCCTCAAAATTTTAAATAGATGGATTCACTAGTTTTTTTTTATTAATTCCCAAAAATAATAATAATAAATAAATAAAAATTAGGTAGAGAAATAATAAGTTAAATAATTGTATTTTTAGTATTCACGACATTGGCAAATTTTAAGAATATATAACTATAAAATAAAAATAAGTTGAAAAAAACTGTGGACCATTGAGAAAATAATAAAAAAAAATCCTTCACCAAATAGTAAAAAGTAATAAAACTTGGGATCCATAAATGAGCTTTCATTTAATAATTCTTATTATCTTTATCTACCATAAAAAATTACGATTCTTTTGAAATTTTTTATAAAGAAGAAACCTTACATGTAGTTTCATAAATTCCGAAATTTCACACATTCATTCACGTAGAAAAAATGTTTATACGTTCTGTTCGCATGTTGGAAGAAAATCCTATGTACATCCTTTGTTTTAATTACACAAAATTGATATAGGTCCAGAAGTCGTTGAATAAGATCCCTGTCGATTTTTCTAAATCAATCCTGCACTCTTGTTGTATATTATACTAGTGAGCCGGGCAGACGTTGTCCTGCCGAAACTTTTCGAATACTCTTAAGGTGAATAAACATCGTAAGATTCTATGGTTAGATTATCTGAAAAAATATAAGATTTTTAGATTAGTTTGCAGCTCGATTTGAACTTGCACCATTATTAGTCAAATGTCGCGCTTCACGGGTCTGTCCGAATTCTTGGACGTTCATGGAGATCTTCACGTTCTGGGCAGTACGATTAGATTAATAATTATTTTCAATCGTTACATTTCTTCCAATTGAAATGAATCATGCATTGGTCGATCAGGAGACGGTATTCCCAGGTGTCCTAATGCTTTTTAAGCCACATTGATTAACGACAATACCAGTTTTTGTATATATGACAATATACTCTACAAACAAAAGCCGATATTGAAAAAAAAATTATACACACAAACACATTACAATAGGCTTAAAACCTTTCTTTTATATTTAAAGAATTGTTTAGTTTTTTTTAGGCCCATTAATTAATTTCCCAAAAGAACTATATTTTAAAATCATCTTCGCAGTCCTATCAAATTATAAAGACTAGGCCTAATCGTCTTTACATACTTAATAATTTAAGAATTTGAAAAAACCAGGGGATAAATTAGCAATCCCTATGTCAATCTTGATTGTCACTTAGCTTCAAATTTTTAAAGGTTGGTTCGATCTATAAGTCTCATTAGAGATTCTTGCGAAGAGTTTACGAGTATTCATATCATTCACATCCACATGTGCCTTTGATTTATAGTACTCTCTAATCGTATAAAAAATATACTTCTACCAGAAAAAAAACATTCGTTTTGCTGAATATTTACAAACTGATAGATGTTGTACATAATGAAAAAAACAATTTTGAAGCAATAATGCCACAATTTCACCCCCCTGCCCCCACCACTGCCACTGCCACAGAGCTGTGAATGTATGCGTGTGACTATCTGTGTGTGTACAAACATTTGTTAAAGCGCTTTACCATTAAACCAATTTACGCAAACAAAGTAAAAAAAAAAAACAAAGCCAGTCAAAAAAACTTCACCTCTCCTTTTACTGGCCCACTGTAAATCCACATCAACGCACACTTTGACATTTGACAGTTTTTTTTCGCACAGTGTTATCTTTTTTTTAGGAGTCCTTTTTTAATTGCTTCTGCTTTGTTGTCATCCCAAATTGGCCGACATTTTTGTTGTCTAGCTGGTAACTGTTAAAGTTTCGCTTAGGTCGATCTAACTGGGATTAGGAAAAGACAATAAAATACTACAACAACAAAGACTGACATAAGGACGCTTTAGTTTTAGCCCATTTAAGCTGATTGGAGTTTTTTTTTCGCTTATTAATTGCTTCGATTGCATAGACTTTACCTATAGCTAATAACTTTTAGCCAATTTTTTTTTCTTGTACTATTTATATATTATATACAGTGCAGAGGAGTAGAAAGAAAATCTTTTCAGGCCCCATTACACCTGGGGCAATTATATCGGAGCCCCTCAGCAAATTCCGGGCCCGGGGGGAATGACCCGTTTCACACCTCCCTCTCGACGGGCCTGCATAGGTGTGCTTCTGTTGTAGCTAAAGTTCACTTCAAGGGCACACAAAAGCCGTACTATGCTTTAGTAAGGCGCAATTTAAATATCTAATACATTATTTGTGAAACAGTTGTTGAAATTTACAAAAGTTCCCAGATGTATTATTAAGTATACCTCTGTGTGGATAGTTGGTAGTAAATCGAACGGTTGGTTGGGGTCGGCTTTTAAGTTTTTCGTTGACGTGGTGAGAAATTTTAATATTTTCCTAAAACTAATGAGTTTTTAATTTCTACAGCAGAATAGTCCATAGTTGTGTTTGGCTTAAAGATAGTCATTTGACTATTAGTACTAATACGTAATCATCATCAAATATGAGGCCTGATTTTTTTATTCCCTGTAAAATAATTTATTATTATACAAAGTGACGAAACAGTTCAACGTTAAAATTTAATTCAGTATGGAATACTTTTCTCATTTAAACTTGGGTAACGAGTGTTTAGAAAGCTAGAACAACTTATTCTAAAGGCGAAATCGTTAAGCCTGCAAATTAATCAGAAGAGTCAAGAGCATATCAAATCATTCCATTCCAAATCAGGGCTGCAGACGTATGGCAAATTTTTTGCAATAATTCATATTTACAAGTAAATTTTTTTTTATGTAAAAAACGAAAAAGAATTTTCCAAGGATTTTATAAGGGCAGACTGTAAAAGAAAATATTTTTTGAGTCTTAAAGGGAACACAGCCTCTTCTTTACACTTACAAACCCAAAGTGAAGAGAACTATATACCTTAAGATCAAAAAGTTGATACATTTTTTTCCATTGCAAAAATCGAAGAGCGTCCTTTTTTCGACTAACAATAACAGCTGCCAAACCAACAAATTATGACAAGATGTCAAAAACAGTCCTACCAACCTAATAAAAAAATAAATATACCGATTCATTTTGCGCACGCCTTTTAAATCGCAATTTCCGGAAACTTTTTACGGGCAACGGAAGACTTACCTATATTCATATATTCAAAATATATCAGGCTTAGGTAAGTTAAGTAGGCCTCAAAACGAAACAATTAAAAATTAAAAAAACGAGAAAAAACAAATCCTCAACTTGAGGTTTCCGCCCCGAAAGTACAAAACTAAGTCATGGCCGATTTTGAAGCATTCTGCCATGAACGATATTCAACTTTTATTTAATTGTAATTCCTTAGAGCTTACCTGCTCGCTCATGCGAATGTCCTTGACTGTTGAATGAAAATCGACTAAGCAAAAAAAAATATTCAAAGATATTTTGTAAAAACTGACACTTAGCTTTCTAATAAAAGTTCACATGAGCTTTACTAAAGAATTTTTTTGCAGATAACTAAGTATTACAAAAAGTATTAATCAGTCCGGGCCGACAATGGGATACCGTTTACGACATAAAATATCATACAGTCGTGGTGTACACCCACTGTATGATACCTTGTGCTCTTTTTCTCGTAAAAAATGTTTCTGCATATTTTATTTAACAAACATTTTAATTGGAAACTTTATTATACCAATATTTATGCGTATAAATTCCGAAAATTTGTACCGATTTTTCGAAACTTACATCAAAAAAGTTATTTCGTATGTATCAGATAGTAAGTTCAAGAAGAAAACACTGTAAATCTATTGAGGAGGCTCGCATGGATAAAATTTGGATGTGTGTTAATAGTTCCATATGAATTTTCTTACCTAATTGATGCTTTGAGGAGATTTTTTTTATCATAATTTCGTCTTGTCAAATATTGATGGAGCTTTTTGGCAAGGGTGGTGAAATTAGTACATTTTGACTAAAACTTTATTATTTTTAGTCCGATATTGTTCTTTTTTGATACACGGATTCAAGATTCTACAGCTGGTAAGGTTTCGTGTCTTTAACTCTTAAAGTCTCAGAAATGTAGATGTTCATGATTTTTGTAGTATAGATGGCTTACGGCCAGCCACGCCTACTTCTCTTTGTTACATACATTGCATAAATCGAATATATACCTTTTGTGCCTTTAGATACTGTACTATGTTTTTGGTGACTCTGGTTAGCACTGGTAAGTTAAAAAATTAATCTTGCCATTGATGGTAAAAAAATTATTGTAATTATATAAGTAATTTAATTTTGTCTATATCTACTCATTAAAATTTTCATTTACTCACATTGGCCGACGCTTTTACCCTTGATGCCATGGATATGGCTTATAAAATGCTTCTTTCGACTTTAATTGAAGCTTTAAGCTGTACTTAATATATATTAAAAAAAATTTTACGAGTACTTAACGTAAATATGCTTTGAAGTGTAATAAACAAATGAATTAAATTATTTATTGTCGTATCTCAATCGGCAACGATGACGTCAAAGTTATTTGTGATTCGTTAAATAGCGTGAACTCGTTTTAGGGGGATTACTTAGTAAAGTTAAGCAAATATTGTTCAATAAAAAATAAATCAGGGTTAATTGGTTGAAATTTGCGTGCGCTTAATTGTACGTACTATATTATATAAGTATATATTATTTCGTTAAAATTTATAATATTTTAATTTGTTTATTATGTACCTACCTATTCATAATTCATAACGAAAAAAATAACACACGTTTCAAGGAGTATCGTTACCAATTATAAATTTTAAAAGTATTAAAGCTCTTAATCTTAATTAATCAAATTCGGCAACTATAACGTTTAATAACAAATTCACCTAATTTTTTATCCCTGCGGGTTTTTCCTATTCGGTTGATTCCGCTTCGTGGAATGCATTACAGCACCCGAGATGAGGTCATGGAAAAATCGAAGATGGTTCTGATGGCCAAATCGCGAACCGATCCGGCACTCGAAGTGTAACCAATTAAAAAGGCCATAAATTCATTTTGGAAAATTACCTTTACTCAATTCAAGGTACAAAATGTGTAAAAATAATACGAAATTTAGAAACAATTTACTTTCGCTCAATATGGCCACCTTTTGCCATCACTATGGCCTTGAGACGGTCCAAAAATGAATCGCAAGCTGCCCGAATGTGACCTGCAGGTATTTTGGCCCACTCGTGGACAATGGCTTTTTTCAGCGCCACGAGACTGTTGTATCTTTTAGTTCGGACCTTGCTCTCCAAAATGGCTCAAAGAGAATAATCCATCGGATTCGCTTCTGGTGAATTCGAGAGCCATTGTGTGGACGGTATGAAGTTTGGAACGTTGTTTTTCAGCCATTCTTGGTTCACTCGAGCTTTGTGAGACGGTGCCGAGTCCTGTTGAAACGTCCATGGTCTGCCACCGAAATGTTTGTCTGCCCACGGCTTCAAAGCAACCTACAGAATACTTTCCCGATAATATTGCGCATTAACCTTGACGCCAGGCTCGATGAAAACGATTGGAGAGCGCCCATCTGCGGTTACAGCGGCCCAAACCATTATCTGTGGCGGGTGCTGCCTCCTGGTGGCCAATCGATGACTCAAATTCTCGTATGAACGTTTTGAGAGTTTACGAATTGCTCAATTGTAAAAATTTTCTCGTCAGAAAACACAATGTTCGGCAATTGACCGCTTTCGGCCAAGCGAAGCAACTCCTTCGCTCTCTCAAGTCTGACTTGTTGCTGCTTCGGTGTGAGATCATGTGCCTTTTGGATCTTGTAAGGCTTGACCTTGAGATCATTTTTCAGTATGCGACAAATGCTACGGATGCTACGGTCAGATATTTTCAGTTCTTTCGCCATTTGATTGGCACTTCGTCGGGGATTTCGCTCAAGTCGCTTCTTCACTTTTTGAACCATCTCACGTGACGTTGCAGTCTTTTGATGACCACCTCCATCCACCGTATCATTGTAACGAGTTATGGTGCGATAAACGAAAACTTTATTTACTTTAAGGTGTAATACTCTAAACTGTCATTTAGCTCACTTACAGACAGCTGATGCCCGTGCGTCAGCTGCGCGAGCGGTCTGAATTTGGTTACACTTCGAGTGCCGGACCCTGTGTTTTGAAGATTGGATCAAGTGCTGGCATAAGTATAAATACGTTGCTGTCGAAGGATATGCTTTGGAGGAGACATTATCGATTTTGATGAATATTTGGATTTTCTGAATAAATTCCGGGAACTTTAGGTTCAAGGCGGTATTACTTTCACATAACTTGAAATTTCACTTCAATTATCTACGTCACATAGCACATTTTGTTGAAAAGTCGATTATTTCGCGGAGCCGCATCGATATAAAAGATATTACGCTCAAACATTATCACCAAACAATTAACACTAAATATTTGTGATATATTTTTATTTATTATTAAATTAAATGTTTACACATTAATAACTCGTTTGATTTAAAGCTTCATTTTTTTTTTGTGAATGGTACAAAAGCTCCACATTGTTGTCATTGTTGTTGTTTGATAAAACCTTCAATTAATTGGATTTCGTATAAAAGTTAACACGTTTTATTAAAGTCATAATTAATACTAAGCATTTGTACCATAGCATTAACTCTGTAGATCTATTGCAGTAACAAAATTTTACTTTTTTAAATATTGCTTACTTTTTCATAATAAATAGTATTTTTTTCCAGAAAAATCAACGAAAAATCTCTTAAAATATAATTCAAATCTTACCTTATATAAAACTTACTAAAAAGTGACTGACTGACTTACGTTATTACTATCTCTATAATTTTCACCTTATAATTTTGACTGTATCGAAAACTAAGTTTTTGGCAGCATAAATAAATCTAATCGTAAAACTAAAATAATATTGGAAATTATTATAACATAACTTGACAGTCTTTAAGGATTGGTTGGATTTTTGACTTTCTTGCCGCCCGCCAGTATCTGCTGTATCTCACTTATTGTCTTGCCCTTCGTCTCTGGTACGAATACCAATGTGTAGATAAATGCAATAACAGCTATGCCGGTGAAGATCCAGAAAGTTGGTGCCGGTCCTATGGACTCTCTCAGTATGGGAAACAATATGGTGACCATAGATGCAGCCAGCCAGTTAAAAGTGCCCGCTATGGAGCCAGCTACAGTTTTAATATCCTCGGAGAACACCTCTGCACCAACTAGCCAAGGTACTGGTCCAAAGCCTATAGCAAAGAACACAATGAACACACAAATGCTGGTAATGGGCAACCAGCCTAGCTGTAAAACCGAAGTCTCATCCTGGTACTTCATGTGGAAGTAGACGCCCATAAGGCTGGTGGTGACTGCCATGAAGAACGCCGAGAGTAGCAGTAGCAGACGGCGTCCGGTCTTATCGATAATGGCAACGGCAACAAAAGTGGCAACCACCATGGTAGTGCCAACTATAATCGTGGACAGTGCCGAGCTTAGGCCAGTGCCTACTTCATCAAAAATGGATGTGGAGTAGAACAATATGGAGTTGATGCCTGTCCACTGCTGGAAGGCCAACAGCAGCATGGCTATGCTCAGACCCTTTAGTGCAACCGGACGCAACAGTGCAGCGCCAAGACTGAGCTGGGCCTCATCCTGCTTGGCGTTGTTGGTAATCTGTTGCAGCTCTGCGGCTGCATCATAGTTATCACCACGTAGCCAGCGCAGGGCTTTTGTAGCATCCTCATGACGTCCCTTGAGCATTAGATAAACCGGCGATTCGGGCATGAATAGAAACACCAAACCAAAGATTAGCGGCAATACGCCACATAGTATATTATTGATGAGCAGCGAACAGTAGGCACCCACGATATAGCTATAGAGCACACCAAGTACAAAGAGCAGCTGAAAGAAACTGCCCAAAGTGCCACGTAGCTGAGTGGTTGAAATCTCTGTGGTGTACATGGGTGCTGCCACACAAAAGAGTCCGCCACTAAAACCCAATATAAAGCGTCCACAATACAGCATGGGCACATTCTGGCCGAAAATCATCAAAAGCCAACCGATCATATAGAATGGTACTATAGACAACATTGTGGGCTTACGTCCAATCCAGTTGAGCATAAAACCCGTAGGTATGCAAACAAAAAACGATCCCAAATTTACCATGGACGAGATCCAAGCGAATTGTGTGGCAGACACTTCAAAACCGTAAGCACCATGATCGGTAATCATTTTGTCAACCGGCGAGGACCAGCCTATGGAGGCGCCCAAACAGAAACCGCCAAAACTGGCCGAAAATCCGGCAATATATTGTGGCAACACTTTCGCCTTAGCCATTGCACGATCGCGAATAAACTAAACCATGCAAGCTAAACAGATCTTCAAAGTTACTGAGTACTGGAATACGCTTTGATAAAAGCTACAGACGACGTCGACGTCGCGGTCGACGTTAACGCTTCAGTAAGCTTTAAAATCAATGTTATTAAATTAAAAAAAGAAAAATATAATAATAAAACAACCTTGTGCTTATCTGTCTATCCCGCTTGCTCCACAATTCGCTAACTCTTATTATTATTATTATTATTGTGTAGTATTATTATTGCTTTTGTTGTAGCTGTTCCGGAAATCGTGCAATTCTAATTCATTCAACTACGTTATGTGTTTTGCTAATAATAGATATTACGTGGCTTAGCATTCCATATAAATCGTGCACACAAGTCGTATACTTACTATAGTACAATTAAATTGCTTGTGTAGTCAATGTACCAGATATAAGCCCCAACTGCGTGCCTAATAGTATTACTATGGAACTGTAGGTTAATAACCATATATAGTACATTGCCATATGTACATATAAATCATATTACGTATACGTACGTATACGTTACGGATTTACTACTGCAGCGAAAATGTGATTGAGAAATTTAGCATAGTTAAGTCGTATTTTGATAACGACTTATTAACAGTTTGGCAGATTGTGCCGATTACGCACGAAAGAGCTTCCATAAATTAATTATGTCTATCGCGAATGAAACCAAATCTATGGCACGAGGGCTTTTCCATAGGTTCTCATAAATCGTTGATCATCAATCAATCATTAGTATGTTGTATGAAATCAATATTGGCGCGATTGTGGCCAAAGATACTAAAAATGATAATGATAATTATGATGATTGTTTTTTTGATTTCCGTTATCAATTACAATTTGATAATTAAACAATAACTAATTGGTAAAATATTAATTTCTTAATGAATGCAGATTAAATTATGTTCCCTCGCTCGTCGGAATTTTGCGTTGCAGTCGTTTTGGTTGAAGCTCCATTTCTGGTATTCGTCTCATCTTTGGACTTTATGCTTATAGTTTCTTCAATTGTTTATATGGCAAGGCCATAAATTATAAACCTGCCGGCATTTGTTATTGTTCTTATCATTTTTGATTGTGTTTTTATTAATTGAAGGGAATGTGGTTTTTCCAGCTGGCTTAAATCGGTCTATCAATTTTTGTTTGTGCTCCATAGTAAGAAACAGTTGCTGGGGGGCGAGTTCTGAAGACTACGGAAGCTATTAAAATCCCCTTCCCCCCACTTCGTTATTGTTTTCATTGATTTGTGACACGGTGCATAATATGTCAACACGTTCCTAGGATACCTTTAGAGTGCCAGCTACCTTATCAACGTCCACTGCGCTCATTGACTTCGACGCTCGTATGGCTTGTAGGAAAATTAGCAAACCTCTAACGAATACCTCTTACGTCTGACGCAAAGTCCGGATATCACTCATAAAAACACTTTTTGGTATTAGCAGTACTTTTTTCTTTAAAAAATTGTATTTTATTAACATATGAAATTAAGGCATACTCGAAACAGGTATTATACGACCTTTGTGCCTTACTCTGTCTAAAGCATTCGCAATATTTAGGAACACAGCAATACAATGTTTTCCCGAAATCGTCTGCTATCTCATTGACAGCTCGATGAATTTGTTAAATAGTTCAGTCTTGTCTTTTAATATGTTGGAAGTGGAAGGCGACAATATCTTTGCGGTGGAGATGAGTATTACTGTGGCTAATTTGATCAAAAGTCTTAAAACAATAAACAAAATAATTTATTTTTAGACAAAAATGTTACAAAAAGCAAAATACGAATTTGTAACTCTAAAGTCAAGTCTATCTTGTTTTATGGCTGCGAAACTTGGAAACGCACGAGAGGAGCAGACGCACGTTCACAACCATTTTGCAACAAGTGCTTGCGCCAGATTCTACATATACGGTGACCCAATTGTATTAGTAATGTAGATCTCTGGAACGCAACTAACCAGAAACCTGCGCAAGGAGAAAGAAGTATGCGAGCGTAAGCGGCGATGGATTGGGCATACCCTTCGGAGATCAAACAAGAACCTCGCACGACAGGCACCATGTTGGAACCCTCAGGGGAGAGGTCGTCACGTTGATGCGCCAACAAAAACATGTCGAAGATCTATTGACCATAAACTACAAGCCGCCAGCTACACATGGAAAGATATCTGCCGTGAATCCCGTAATAGAGTTCGCTACAAGAGGATGGTCGGAGCCTTATGCTCCACTGGGAGTCGGGGATGACAGAAGAAGCTGTCTAAAATGAAAGAGAAAATCTAAATGAATCTATGCGTCATTTCAAATATCGAATCAAAACTTTGAATTCTATTTTTTGTTGAAATTCAGACACTTGAATCGGTTGCCTAAACAGTTGACTGAACAATTTGACGTGGTCGAATCATTTCATTGGTCTGTTCTGTAAGATGCACCGCAATGGGAAAAAATCGAAAATACATACAAAGTGATTTCAAAAAACTACACCTTCATTGATGGATCGTTTCCACGACATCTGAAAAATATGGGATAGACCTCGATTCAATCATTTGTTTCGACAAAGTGCCAAGTTTTATGCATTGAGTGGAATGTTGCAACGACTATTGAGCGATATGGTACAATACGTTTACTATTTACCGTGGACATCCGCAAGTGTGGAACGTGTTTTTCCAATGATTTTGGACGAAGGAAAAAACAGGCTTCAAAGTGACTGAAACTTTCGTAAAATGCAGCATGAAATTTAGTTTCATGGAATTTTTCGACTTACTACGAAATCACCCAGATTTGGTCAAAAAATTTGCAAGCAGCGAGAAATACCATCAGAACATAAACACAGCTGGTTCTTAAAAAGATGGAGAAAAACAGGTCCTTGCAGCAGAGCCTAGACTTTTTTGTCTTATTTTCATTCCATTATTTGGAACACCACATTCATTTATTTCATATTTTATGAACGCAAAACGTTTTATTAAAATAAAAAGGTTCCTGAAAGCCGTTTTTGATTCAAAATCTCCCGTTTTCAATAGTCAAATGTCCCCGTCAGTATTTATATTTTCCTGAAGTTGCGTTTTTGTTAGATTTGTCTTTAATATAAGCCGTAGCGGTTTTGATTGTCTTTGGTTTTAGATCTTAATGGCTATGTACATTCGTCTTTTTGAGCTGTTTAGTTTGGATCCCCCACATACTGCGTTTTGCATTAAAGTCTGCTTCCGCTACAAGAGATAGTCGATATATATATATCGAATGGTCCAGAGTAGTTGGTGGGCGAAATGGATGTTGCTTGTATGTGCTCAGTCTTAGAGTCTTCCAGCTTTGCGCAATAGACAACTATTTTGATAATGATAGCTGTTCCGCCTTCAGCTTTGTTGTCAGGATGACTTGATGATGATAAAGTATTTAATAGTTTTCTATTGAAGTGCCTAATCAAATTAAATTGTTTACAGGTTAAGCCCGTGTGTAAACTATAGATCACTCAAAGGGTTGCCCCATCTATATTCACTTTATCTGTCACACAACTTGAGATATGAAAATACATACATACATAATAAATATACATTTATTTGTAGTTTGCTCGTATTCATCAATTGTCTATATAACAATGCATTTGTTTTTGTATTCGCCTCTATATTTTAGGTCGAGACCGGATTTAGTATTTTAAGGTAACTTGCAGATATGCGTCAAGCGAGGCAACAAAATTTTGATGTAAGCTTAACACATTTAAATTTAATAATTTATTAAAAAAATTATGGTTAAAAAATATTTATTTTTTAATAAAATATATATATATATTTTATAATAAAAATATTAAAACATAAATACTGAAAGATTTGAAAAACGTTTTATTTCTTCAAAATGCAAGATAAATATATCATTGAAAATCATTGAAACGGACACTTAGTCATGTTTATAATGAATTAGTCTCTTAGAAAAGATACGGCCGATACTTTTAAGGTCGATATCTTAAATAAATTCATTCAAGATCGAAGCTTACAAAAATAGAATTTTATTTCATCTCAAATATCTTAAGTCTATCTTAACATTCATTTAACAAAAACTCGATGAATAGTCGAAATCAGAATCTGATATGTAAGAATCATTAAAATCAATATCATTTTCGAAATTTTCCATATAGTATAATTGTTAAATTTTTTGTTATCCACAAAATCAGTTTTTATATTTGTTAAGACTACAAAAATACTTGCAATTCTGTTGTGAACGTTATTGAGTAATAAATTTCATAATTAGTCAGAGAGTTAGATAAATCTTTATAATGTTCCATTTTTTATATCTTTGTTTTCAATAATTTTTAAAGCAATGGAAGTGGAAGCAAAATAGTAAGAGATCTTTCATCTTCGCAGTTTGTTGCTATATTTAAATACGAAAAGCAAATTTTTTTCAAATGTTTTGATTCAACACAAGATTCACCGTTAGTTTTGCACATATGGCTCCGGCATTTTTATGCACCTCAATTCGGAAAAGAAACCAAATCAAGAATATTCGATTTCATTTTCGATACTTTCTTCTACATTCTAGATTCGGTTTGAAATTTCATTCAATCATTTTTTTATTGCATTTCCTTTTTTTTCGAAAGTTGGTTTCATACAAATATTACGTATTTTGGGACATTCCATCGGCCTCGTGGTAAATCTGGCCCTGCATTAAGGTAATCCTATTATGCCGATACTAAAAAAATAATATATCAACTGGTCACATACCATTCTTCTGCTACTGTGGTGTGGAAATTCCTTATAAACTATTCCAAAATAGTTTTATAAATGTGTCAATATTTCAAGTATACGTAATTAATTTAAATTCGGACCCATAGACGATAAGCAGACAACTTTTGGCTTTTTGTCATACGTAAAGATTCCCCAATAACTTTGAAATGTACATCTTGATAAGAAAATATTAAATATATATAAAATTCAGCCCGAAGACCTATGTTGCTCTGAGCTTTAATTACTTTGAATTAATTCTAAGCTAGAATGTTAAATAAAAAACAATATCAAATTAAAACATTTTTAAATTACAATTTGTTACTTTTAAAAATGGGCTGTAAGTATTATAACTCACTTAGTAATTAATTTTCTACCAGAAATCGTTTGTAAAACTTTTTTTTTAGATTAAGCTAGATTTTAACTCAATTAGATACTAATAAACAACATATTTCCGGAGATAGTAAGAAATCAGTCGCATGTCTAAGAGTTTGTTTTTTAAAAGTTAAACAGAGATAAGTTTTGGTGCTCGGCGAAGATAAATTATGACTATGTCATATATTTTTGACAGAACGTTTGTTTTCTAAGTCGAGACATAGTAAACGTAGTATTTGAAAGATATTAGTGTATAGTCTAAGAAGAGATAATAAAAACCAGTAGTCTTATAAGTATTATAGACCTTGTAGACGCTGATTATATGCTCCCCATACTAATCATCAAATAAAGTGATTATAAGAGGTATTATCTTTTGTTCAATAATTGAATGGTTTTTCATAAACTAACACACTTGCAGATAGCAGTGAAAAGTCAAAATACATTTTTAAACAATACTTTCAAGTGTCTCTTAAATATCAATATTTAATTATTATTATATAAATTACGGAAAAATATTTTTCGAACATACAGTTCAATATAATTAAAGCAAAATATATTCATTTGCAAAATTTGGCTACTATAATACACTAGAACAATTTATTTTAACTGATCGTTCCTATGGGGCTTTAAAGTCAACCGTCAAAATGAGCATTTTCATAGCACGCCTTTAGCACTTTTTAGTGTTGTTCGGTTATTGAATGATCCGTGGCTAAAATAGAATAGTTTTCAGCTTGATATATGTTCCGAGTTATGAATGTTTAACAACCAAACCTTTATTTGATGGGAGAGCTCAGTGGCTGGTTAGGTTAAGGCGGCAGTTGAGACTGAAGTACCAACTCACTAAGGCCAAGGAAAGTCCCGTTGCGATACCGCTACAGTGCGCTATTTCACCACTATTGAGAGGTCCCCTATAAGAGGTGAGGAAGCCATCCGGACGCCTGGATAAAAGGCATTTTGGACTTTGTTCGGAGAGCTGAGGTAAATCGTCAAGAAAGTGTGACTTTAGGAACCTAAATCTTTTTTTGCCCAGCCCAGGGCAATGACAGAAAAAATGTTCCACCTTCTCCAGCTCCTCCTCATCACCACACCTTCTACAGAAGTCATGATGGGAACCATTCAATCTGGATGCTTGGTTTCCCACCAGCAAGTGTCCCGTGATGGGACGGATAACAGATGAGCACTGCTCTCTATTCAAACAGCTGTTGGTTGGTTGTTCTTTTATTGTAGTATGTCGGCCAAGTTTGCTGCGAGATCTTACAAGTGTTCGATGTCCGATTCCACGTTTTATTTGCACAGTTTACAGCTGGCCATAGGTATACCCAGGCCATCCTTGTCTTAAAGGAGGAAGCAGGTAGTTCCTTGTCTAGCCAGTTCATCCGCAATACAGTTGGTGAATTGAAAACTGCTCAGCCATCTCCCCTAGAGACAAGTGGCAGTTATTCACTTTATACACTAAGTCATCGAAACTAGGGACTTAATAGCTGCTTGGCTGCCCGAGTAGATACAAATGTTTGTATTTGGAACTTCTGGGTTTCTTATTCTTATTAAAGCCTCCTGGATTGCAGTGATCTCTGCCTGGAAGAAAAAAGTCCGGAAGTCGAAAAGCAGCTCTAACGTTAAAATACTCAATGTAGACGCCTCCACCTACACGGTCGTATAGCTTGGAACCGTCCGTGTATACTTTTATCGAGCCCGCTGGGCCTGGTACACTTCTAATCCACTCCTCCCTGGTTGGAATATAGGCTCTGAATTTGATTGTGAAATGTTCCTGTGGTATGCAGTAGTCGGTTATCCTTAAGAATCCCAGTGGTACCAGCATGCAGTTTCAAAGCATTAACTGAATTTTATAGATATTCTTATTTAAGAATAGAAAAAAAAAAAAAAAGTATTTACTTCGTCTACTGAAAATCGTCCCGATCATGGTCGAGGTATTTTCAAAAAGACCTTGCATTCAATGGAACCACAATGATTCGGAAAATTCAACAACTAACTTTCTTTCAAAGTTATTCCAAAGCCTTCACTAGTTTAGCTCTAGGAAACACCTGGCTTCAACAAAAATATTATAAAAAGTCGAATTATGTTCTTTCTGCAAAATATGACTTAAGGTCAATTTAGGCCAACTTTAACACATCGAGACATGGAAAGAAAGTTATTAAAGCTGTTGAAAGATCAAATTTGGTCAACTAATGAAATCACCATATTGTCAACCCCATACTTATCAGGTCGTGGCACAAAAAAAAAGGTTCTTGATAAAAAAAATTAATATGATAAGTTCACTTTGAGAAAAAAAAGACAATAAAAAAAGTTCATTCCGAAAATAGAAGGACGGCTTTTGTCACCAAAAATAATTTGCTTAGTTAAAAAAAAAACAGGAAAAATGCTTTTAATTCTGAAAAAAGTCTTCTTTAATATTTGTTCTACTGTTAAGTTTCATTTACTAAATGTCAGTTTTAGAAATAATTTATAATAATTCAAGTCTTTTCATCCTTCATTTTGTAAAACGTTTATTTTGCCGTTCGAATTTATAGTTTAAGGTTTGAATTTTTGTTTTTAAATCGTCTAAAATAATCTTATAAGATAAGACATCTAAACGAGTTTCAAATTTAAATAAAATTTCCTAAATGGAAATATCTGTACTTTATTGAAAGTCAGCAATATGTTTTAAAGCATAGGAAACTGTCAATCATTCAAACTGTCATTCATATGATATTTATACTCGGCAATTCTGACAATTGGTTTACCAAACAAAAGCCAACAAAAGATGCAATTTACGATACGCCAATTATAAAGAACACATAGACAGACACAAACACACACAAACACGCACAATTAATGATACACTCAAACAACTGTAGCTGGAGCTGGCAATAAAATGGCGTACAATGAAAATGGCTTCATTGAAAAATTCATTAATGGCGTCGTTGGTGCTCACGCACGTTCGCAATTTAAAACGGGTTAAGAGCACAAGTGACTAAAAGCATTATGTGTTGAGCAGCAGCATAGTATCTTGTAGATTGTATCTAGTATCTAGTATCTAGTATCTTTTATCTAGTTCAAGTCTATCGCATTTATAACCATTTTATTTCCAACATCCTGCTGCGAAACTGGCCAACTTAACCGCATTTAAATTCTGCTTTTACAGGCAGTTGCATTTGTCTGCTCCGTTTCCGTTGCCGTTGCCGTTGCCTTTGCATGTCCGAGACAGATCCTACGTGACTGTGTTTCGTATCTATGTGTATGTGTATCTGTGTGTGTGTGAGTGTGTGTGAGCATGTGCTTTTCCGGTTTCAAGTGTATTTCCTTTTGCTTGTTTCGCCGCTATTGTCTCTTTGTTTATAAGCCTGCCTGCTGGCTATATGTTATATATATACACAGAGTTGAACACTCTATACAAGTTTTTACAAGTATTGTAATTGAAGTTTTCTTATCGAAATAGTTAAAATGTAAAATTGTTTAACAAACACATTTCAAAGCAAAGCTTGAAAACTTATGCTATTGGTATTGGGGTTGTGTTTTTTTTATATAATTTAATTTATACGCCAAGTTTGGATATGTGCCAACACTGCGTATACGCAACTTTAGCAGTTGCTGCAACAAACTGCATAAATTTGAACAAGCGCAAAAGTTTAAGTTTTTATTTTTTCTTATCAGATTTTGTATCTTTTGTATTTTAGCAAGTTCTATAGCCAACTTATAAATGCACGCAAAAGTAATCTATAAGTTGAACTTTAAAGACATAAGACTTGCAAATTAAATATTTTGCAACTTTTATAAAACAAAAGACCACAGTTACGACTATCTCAAGGTACAAGTTTTAGTCAAACACTCAAGAAAGTAAAAGTTACTACAGCATCACAAATGATTTGTTTAAATATTTATAGACAATTTGGTAGTGCAAGATTATAATTGCCAATTGAATGACGAGTGGAAAATAGTGAAAGGAAACTGTGGAAAGAGTGAAAACTTGTGACTCATCTTGGCCATGGTAGACTTTGCTTGTTTGCTGAACACTTGATACAAATAAAAATGACTTTAACTTTAAGCCAAATGAGTCTTATCCGTCTCTTTAGTATAGTACTTGTTTATGTGCTGATATCTTTCAAATGATTCGAACATTTCGACATCATTAATTCTCAGTTAAAGCAGAAAATGAATCTGGAATTTTGTATAAAACTGGTTGCATAGCTAAAATAATCAGGCAGTAAATAAAACCATCTGTCTTTATTTTTTTTTAGCTCAAAAAAAAAAGGTTTTTCAGCAGCAATGGCCAATTTATTTCTATCCCATCCGTTTATAATAAACTTTAATGCTTCAATTCCTTGGAGAATTTAGTTAAGCCCAGCCTTATTTTTCATTATTTACTGGTTGAAAAATTGGCATATTAATCATACGACATGCTCACCCAGTTTCTGCAGCGTTGAATTTACTTATAATAAAAAATAGTTTAATTTAAAAAAAATTGTGCTTAGGTGCCAAGAACATTATTTCCATAGTCTAAGCAGTTTAGTTAACTTTTTAACGATTTGCTTAAATATATAAAATAAATGCAGAACTAATCTTATCTACAATCAAATTGGTCTTTAAATGTATTGTAGCTCTTAAAATAAAAAAATAAATAAAACTATTTAAAAAAGTTAATTTTTTTTCGGTTTGTTTACAAAAGTCTTTGTTTCACAGGAACTAAACAGCTGTGCAATCAAAGTTATTTTCAGTTGTTGATGGTTCTTTGTTAGCGTAAATATTTTTCATTTAAACAAGTGAATTTTTCTATGATTCATCAAATATTTAGTTGAACAAACTGAAAATTAGATTCAACTAAATTTTCACAATTTATTTTTATTTATACATATTTATTTAAGTGTTAGAGTATCTTTAGGTTTTTGTGCCAGCTATGAACTTAAGGGTGTTCTAGATTAAGTTTCTTTATATATATTTTTATTTAGACAGTTTCTTTATTATTTAGTCGTGTCTATGAAGGCAATGTTTTTGTAGATACATTTTTTTTTTTAAATAACAAACAGATTGTAAACACGAAGAAAAAAGAAAGATTATTTTTATGTAGGGTTGATATGATTTGTAGTTAAAAAAAACGAATTTAAATCTAAAAACAAGGATTTGCACATTTGTTCAAATACTTGATTTCTTGACTAAATTTAGCGACGGGGTCCCTGTTGAAAATAAAATTAGCTTAGTAAGAATAGAGGATATAAATACCAATCTGGGACTGCACGGTGCACCTTAAATTCTGAGTCTCTTCGATTAAGAACATTTTTAGACTACAATAGGAGCGAATCAGTAAATAAATATCTATATACATAAAAATAAATTTCCGTTCGTTAGTCTCGCTATCACTCGAGAACGGCTGAACCGATTTGGCTAATTTTGTTCTTGAAATGTTCGTGGAAATCCAGGGAAAGTTTAATCGATGAAACTTAATGTTAAAGTACCTAAGAATCTATTAATAATTCTAAAAAAAATACGTCGCGTTGGGGGACACGCGAGGGCAGACTTCGTTGACGGTCGTATCTTACATGCAAATTTTTTGAAGTAATTCTATGAAAGTTTTTGAAGTATTTTCTAAATTTTGTTTTTAAGTTCATTTTTGTTGCTTAATTAGACTATTGTTAGTTTATTATTTTTGAATTAATTCTTTAAAATTTTTTGAAGTATTTTCTTAATTTTGTTTTTAAGTTCATTTTTGTTGCTTAACTAGACGATTTGTATTTAAATTGTTAGTTTAGGAGCGGTCCCCCAACGCGACGTATTTTTTTAAGAATTATTAATAGATTCTTAGGTACTTTAACATTAAGTTTCTTTTATTATTTTTTACTTTTTAAAGGGAAATTACTTAATTTCTTGTGTCGGGGGTTTTTTTAATTTTTAATTTAATTTTTCTATCAGAGTACTCTGATACAAAGTGTGCTGCATTTTTTATAAATCAATTTCTTACAATTCACAAGCAGCTTAAGCAAGGCAGCCATCTAATGCGTAGTTATTTTATGTTGGGAATCGAGAAAGGTCGAGCCACAGTATACAGACAATTGACAGGACAGCGTCTGGAGGATATGCGTAGAAAATGGCGTCATATCTGATGGCTTGTGATAGATGAAATATCGATGGTGTCTTATGAAGTTTTACGAAGTATTCATCTACGTTTACAAGAATTAAAAATATCTCAAGAAGTTTTTGGTGGACTTAATTAATATATTAGTTTTCGGAGATATTATGCAATTGCCACATGTTAAGGGCTGGTGCTTTAAGCAACCAATATTCGATGGAGAGCCCCCATTTATGCCGTTACTTTGGGTTTTGGGAGCTGCAAACTAATGTCAGACAACAAAACGATAGTCAACTTATAGACATCCTGAATAATTAACGAGTAGGTGAGCTGAGCATGGAGCAATATGAAATTTTACTTGAGAGAAGCCGTGTGAGTTTGGATGAAGAATTTGCTGACGGCGAAGCCATAAGGATTTTCCGTACGGTAAAATTAGTTAATTATTATAATGATAAAATGGTAGACATGATGGCTAAATCAGTAAAAATTTATACCATTGATGCTCTCGATGAATCGAAAGAACCTGCAACTTATGGGCAAAAACCTAATCAAAATTCCATACCGCAAGATCCCAACTGTACAGGGGCGTTGCTAAGTACAATCAAAATTGCAATCGGGGCAAAGAGTCATGTTGAGAGTAAATTTAAGCGTTTCTGAAGGGCTAGTCAATGGCAGTATGGGCGTTATTAAGAAAATGACATGGAATGGACTTCGCCGTGACCAACTGTAAGATAGTGAGCTTCCAAAAACTATATCAATTAAATTCGATGATGCCACTATCGGCCGGAGTTGTGTTGACGAGAATGGGTGGATTCTGATAAGGCCACATAACGTAACTTTTCAAGGTCTTAGAGGATATGGAAATATTGAAAGAACAATGTTTTCTATCAGTTTATGTTGGGCAGTTACAGCACATAAGTTGCAAGGGACGACAGTTGAAAAAACTGTAGTTTACTTGGGCAAAAGTACTTTCGCAAAAGGCCAAGCCTATATACCCTTAAGTAGAGTGAAAACCTTGGATGTTGTAGCAATTTGTGACCTCGACCAAAGAAAACTATTCAATAACCCACATGACAAATCATATTTAGCAGAATTGCAAAGACTGAGATCTAGTAATTGATACTCTCACTTGACAATTGGATTGCCATTCTAATTTTCCCGCCACCAACTTTCCCATCATACGGAGCTAAGCAAATTAAAATCACTGTATGCAATCGGGAGTTATGATGCCATAGACAGACAGACAGACACGTCAAACTTATAACACCCCTCTTTTTGCGTCGGGGGTTATCGTCGATATTTTTTATTTCAGTGTAGTTTCATTTGAGACCCCATCCGAGTATATTTGCAGACAGTCGGTTATTCTCCCCACTTTCACTCCCCACAACTTTTAAACGGCTCAACCGATTTTCATAAAACATGTCTAGGAACACTTGCACATAAGTCACCTTTAATACAAAAAAAACTTAATTGAAATCACTGTATGCGTTCGGGAGTTATGATGCCATAGACAGACAGACAGACACGTCAAACTTATAACACCCCTCTTTTTACGTCGGGGGTTAAAAATTATAAATTTTACTTTATTAAGGCACACAAAAATTTTATGAGAATCGGAGGAGTGGCCGCAGTGCCCCACCTCTTTGTCAGAAAACCTTTTTAAGCAATAAAAAAAAAAATATGAAGGTAAAAATTATTTTGAGGTGTAAAAAGTTTAAGTGAAAATCATAAAATTTCGGCTAATATTGTGCCACTTGTTGTACAGACACCGCAGTTCGGATGCGGCTTTAAGCTGAACTCAGTCAAGGAAAATTATTATAGAAGACGCCCCCGATACAGTTTATTCAATAGACCCGTCCAGTACAGAATATGAAACTTAAAAAACTGTGAGGCTGTAAAATTATTTTAATGCGAAAGGCACATAATAAAGCCAATACGTTAATATATTAAATTTGTATAAAAATCTGCATCTTCTCAATTTGTTTTTTGTTAAACAATTTTTACGATGTGTTTTTTAATGGGCTATTAGATATTTAAAAGAATTTGATTAACTTTCGAAAAAAAAAGATTCAAAATAAGTACATTTGTTTTAAGCTTAGGGACCTCTGAAGATAACTTCTAGCTATTACCTCAAACGGTTCTGTATGGACTCTAGTGTGGCCGTCGTTGGTATGGCACATTTTTAAACGGAAGATATGAATTAACCCACCACCTATAAATTTTTCCTTTTAGTTAGTTCCAATGAAATAATATACGGTTCAACAAGTCCTCATATCTATCTAAAACATAATTTTAAAAAAAATTTAGACTCGGACTTAATAAACTTGGTGAGCTCTAAAATTGATTAAATTAATTAATTACTCTATTTTACAAATTAAAAAAATTATTTGTGTAACACCGAAAATTAAGCTCAAAATTTTTTTCCTGAAACGGGCTACGAAATATTGCGAAATACCCCGAAAAAGCACGGATATTAACTGCTCCTGTATATTTTTTCGAAACTTTGATCAGATGAATTTTCGATTTTTAAAGGCATATATATAGTATAACTAGCCGGCCTTCGGCACGCTCGCTCCGCTCGCTCGTCTAGAAACACGTTGACTATTTTCTAGATGAACTGCTAAATGGACAACGGTTGGGTGTCGTTCGTGACTTTGGAATGAGAAAATTCGCCATATTGCCTCGTTTCTGCTAATGCAACATCCTATTTCATATTGTGAAATTTCGTCATTCACATTGTCGGCTCTCACACCCAAAATCGCCATATCGCTTCCCTTATTGACGTATTTGCAGATATATTTTATTGATTTTACTGAGTTGCAATACTCGACGTTAATGTGGGCTTTATACGTTTTTGATAATAATGGCGAAAATGGAACAACCCAACGATTGTCAATTTCAATTTCTTGTTTTTGCACTTTGATTGTGGTTGATCTGGCATTGTCTTCTGTTGATCTACGGCGATATAATGGGTATCCATCGTAGCCCGTAACAGTGTCCGAAGTCAATGCCCTTGGATATCTTTTAAAGCATTTGCCGTCGATCATGCATGGTGAAGTTGGGTTGAGCACACCATATGGTCCGTGGATCATATTCTTTGTGATAACCTCGAACAATTCTGGATCATTTGTTTGAACTGGGATTTCCGCCGATATCACATCATCAATTTCATGCGGTAGTATTTTCTGAGGTAATCCTCTCTTCTGCCATTCTACCGAATACATCCAGCAGCGAACCTCTCCGAATACACTGCTTTTGATAATAAGCAGGCCTGCTGTTTCATTGGGAAATTTCAGTGCTTGGCACTGGTCACATACCTTGTTCATTGTTCCAATTACAACAGATTGACGCGAGCTATAATCGGTCGTATAGTTATATTCGAATGCAGCTCTGTGCAGATTGGATGCATTGCGCATTTGCCTGAATGTTCTTTGGATTAAATTCTGTTCTGCATGGATTTCATCTGATTGATTCTGATAATCCCGATTTCGTCTCATTCTCATTCGAGCATGTATGAGCAAAATGTGATCTTGCTTCTCTTAATCGATTCAACTCATTCCTTTGTAAACGCTGTTCCTCAGCTTCAGCTGTTCTTCGGGATGATTGCAATTGAGTTCTACTATTAACTAAAAAATATTAGTTAATCTGACAATGTACACAATGCCAACCTAAATTAAAAAAAAAATTGTATTGGGAAATCAAATTGTCCTTTTTAGTATTTTCGTCGCAATTTTGTTATATTTTCTCAACCCTAAACAATCCTTGGACTTCCACGAACATTTCAAGACCAAAATTAGCCAAATCGGTTCAGCCGTTCGTAGATCCTAAGCTTAGAAGGAACATAACATTGTGACACGAGAATTTTATATATAAGATATTATAATAATTAGAAAAATCAAGCCGAGAGGGAATATATAAGACTATGTATTTATGATTTCTTATCTTTAAACAAGCTTTGTTATGTGCTCAATGGAGCATGGCAACTTAATGCTTTTGGATTACTTAGTTAGAAAATCTATTATGCTTTATATTTTTTTCAGTTACATAAGTATTCAACAAGTTCTCTGAGTATTGCTCTGACATCATTTGTTACATGAGACATTTTGGCTAAATAGTTTTCTGTAGCCGCATTACAAGCATTATCTCTGGATGCACCAAATGCCACATGCAAGCAAGATTAATGATTCCCAAACGATATTCTTGACTGGCTTACTTCAATAATTAATGTATAAATAATGGTTCATGTGGCTTGGCCCAGACCACAGACACATTTTCAAAAAAACATTAAACATTTGCAATATATTCGTTGTCAGTCTTTTGAAAACATTTACTCTTTCAAAAAGACTTTTTAACATAGCATTCAATTCATTACTAGTAATTAAACTGCATTTCGGAACTTTCAAGACATCCTATTTGAATCAACATTTTTGGATTCTTTGATAAAACCATTATCTGAAAATTCTTTGTTTATTAATCGTCTTAAGATTTTGAACAGCACCAGGACAGATGAGAGGAAGTTACGATTCGCTAGAATCCTGTCAAAACTCACTTGCTATAGTTAACTTGGCATTTGAGCAAGGTATCGACACGAATCAAAAAACTTTTGTGTACCAATAATGTGCAGCTTGTTGTACATATTTGTGCCTCTGAGATTTGGGACAGATGGCTAAGACTCAAAGGGTCTCTGAGCTCAGAGCTCTGCTATACCTTTTTCAGGCCGTAACACAAATTACATAAATATATAATACCCTTGATCCCACGGGTGCAGGGTATAAATAAAAAAAATTAATACAGTCGAGGCGCACCGCCAATACCTTGTACCTTTTTTTTTTGGAAAATATTGTATTCGTGCATATTCCTTCAAAGAACTTTCCAATTGAAACATAATTTTTTGGTGCAAATCGATATTTATATATTTATTTAAAGTATATGCGCCAAGTTTCAAGTTGATATGTTGAGGGGTGTGGGAAAAAACATGGTAAATCGGCTTACAGGGGGTGACCCCCCTCTATAAAATTTGGATGTGGATTTGTTTATTAAAGCCACATGAATCACTTTATCGAAAATTGGCAAAATAAATAAAGACCGAAAATGGTCAAATATTGACGAAGTTTATTGGCGAGGGGTGGTGATATTTGCACATTTTTGACAATTACTTTGGTTGATTTGTCCAATTCTGCACCTGCACACAGATGCATGTTACCACAACGCATCGCTCTGTTGAATTTCAGATGAAAATTTTTGACTGTATGGCTAAAAACCGCAAAAATCTACTGCGGAGGAACGGAGTAAGATATTGACATGATTCAATAAACTTCATCTTCTAAGGAAATATGCACACCAGCTGGTTAAGTTTCATATCTCTAGGCCATGGCTCAATCGCTTCAGGAGGTTATGATAAACATTTTGATATAAAAGACCTGGGATCTGCCACGCCTCCTTCTAGGGCATAAAAAGTAGGAAAACCATATTGTATTATATATTTAGTATATTATGTCTGGTAGCTTGTAAAAATAAATGGAACTAACCTTTGCTGATGTTGTTGATGTTGTTGGTGTTGTTGCTGCCTTTTTCAGTGCACTGGAAGTTCCGTTTCCGCTTCACTGTTTCACTCACACGCACACACTAGCATACTTTTACACTTGCACACTATTCACTTGCTGCCTTCCACTTTGCACTCTTCTCCTCCTTTCCGCTTTGCTCTCTGCCTGCTGCTACACACACACAACGCAACATAAAACAGTTAATCCATCATCATTATGATTTTCGTTTTTTGCTTTAAAAATTTTCGTTTTTTTTTTTGTTGGTGTCGTCGTTGTTGTTGTTGCTGCTGCCTATATATAGCTATTGCTCTGCTTGCTGCTTCCGCTGCTTCTTGGGCGTGCTGTGAGTATGTGTGTGTGTGTTTGTTTGTTTGTGTGTTGATTTCGGCGTGTTGTTTATTTTTTATGCTTTCGCTGTGTTGTTGGATTTTTAAACATGGCCGTCGTTGTTGTCGTTGTCTTCGTCGGTGTCAGCAACATGATATCCTTTATTTAGGCAACAAAATGGCGGCGTACTTGCTTTAACTTCCTGCTGCCGCTGCATGCATTTCCTACAACAAGTTCAGTTGCTCGTCTGCTACATGTGTTAAGGTTAAATACATACATACATATATAAGTACAAACACGTGCGTGTTTTAGGTACATAACATATGTACTATATATTATATACAAGCATTCTATCGCCTTGCAGCCATGCATTGTCTCTGGCTGGCATTGTCTCTGTCTGTGTGCGTGTTAGCTTTTTCACCGCTTGTAAAATTTCACATTTATGTTTATTGTTTTATTTTGTTACTTTGTTATTATTATGATTATTATGTTATCACAATTTGTGCCTGCTGTGGCATTTACCAACAGCTTAATAAGCAACGCACACAACTTTCTTAACTGCGGACAGCTGGGCTGCGGTTCGAGTTTGGCCCTCAGAATGTTTTTGGGCTAACGTATATTTAATTAAATTTTAATTGCGGTCCTTACTCTATGTCATTTAGTGTGTACGTATTTTTTGTTCCTCTTATGCGGCCCACAAATTGTATGCTATGCTTATTTATCAAAATGTTCATTGCATACTTTTGTGGGCCCATGAAAATTCAAATTCATTCGTAATTATAAAATTTTCAAATGTTGCTCAGATAGTTGTACAAACTGTTGCCAATTGTGTGGCATTTGTGGTCAGTTCTCTTCAAAGAGAGCAAGACAGAGCGGTTCTGAATCTTTTTCAGCTAAAATTTAAAGCTTAAATCAGGTTTTATATGCTGCTCCTGGGTATATGTAATTAACGGAGACACTGAGAGCACATTCATCAGCCGCTTGTCAACGCCTACAACTGCCTTTGCCTGTCAACTAGGCCGTTGTTTTTGCCTCTGCCGACTTTAACCGCCTAGCCTTCCTCCCGTAGGCTGCTCCCAATCTTTGACTTGGTACACTCTCTCCAACCTAACTACCTCTCTCATTCTCGGCCTTTTCGTTTCTACTTAATTTGTTTGGCGTTTGTGGCACGCCCTCTTACTGACTTGCCCCTTGTTACAGCTTACCAGCTGCGTCAGCCCCCTGCTGTGCCTCCTGCCTTGCCGTTTCTGTGCCTGCTGATTTGCCAGCAAAGTTTAAGCTCAGCTGGCTTTTGTTGTTGCTTTTAATGAGCTTGCATAAGCTGCCTCCATTTGAGTGTGTTAGTATGTGTATATAAATGTGTGTATGTGTTTGTCTGAAAGAGTCTGAGTGAGTGTTTGTGGTGTAACCAAAAAAAAAACTACGCCTACACATTGGTTGCACCGAAGTGTGATATACTCTAAGCGTATTTATTTTAATTGGATATGTGCACTGATCCTGAATACTACCTGGATCCCATCAATACCCTCAAAAAATAAGATACTTTATTTCATTAAGCTAGAACCGCCATATTTGCTGTCTATAGACTTTTCTGAGATATAATAATATATAATCCTCAGGCGAAATTAGCTACTCCGATACAAAAATTCAACATTATATTGCAGTAAGTACTGCTTAAATTCATAAATATATCTTTTAACAACCCATTTCTAAAGAAAATTCAAATTTAAATAACATTCCAAAGAGAAATTTTTGCCTACAACTTTTGAGGCTTAAGCAGAACTTTAAAAATGTTTTTCACAGATTGAATAAAACAAAATTTTAAGTTTTTAGGGGAAAGTGGCAATAAATAATAGAGTCGATGCAGATTAGCCGGGGGATTCCGTGTCCTATAGAAAATTCTGGCTGAGAAAATAATGGAGAATTTCAGCACTTTACCAAAGCATATTTCAGTCTACACTAGATTTATGAGCATCGGGTAACCCAGAAAAAAAATTGCAAGATTTTAATCATTTGTATAATTGGAATTTTGTGTCCAATTATTCTTAAATCAAGCATAAATTGCTCTAATGATGAGATCTGTATAGCCCTGTTAAAACTGTAGCTGGATTACAACACATTAAAAGTGTGCCTTTGGTTTTTGATATTGGGTTGTCTAGAAGTAGACTTAAAAAAATTAATTTACAAAGTAATCTTTTTTGCATGAATCTTAGGCGAACTTTTCACATAAGCTCAGATTTTGCAAACCATAAAGCCGCTTATAAAGTCTTAACGAAAATAAGGGAAACAGGTTTTGGACTTGTGAAGGTTTGACTTTTCCATAAGTAATTTATTCTACGCATTCATAGTTGGACCATAAAGCAAAGAGTTAAAGCAAAATAAAAATAAAATTCCAAAGTATGTCAACATATGCTTTAATAAAAGCTTTTGAATTTTTATGTACAGTAGACACAAAAAAAAAAAAAAAAATAGTTAAATAAAGGCATAAAATTTAAAATGTTAAAACATACATCTGATCCCCTGGAGTAACAAAATTTTTGGTATACACAACCATACTAGTCTCTGTTTAAAGAGTATCAATGCAAAGTTCCATAGAAACTACAAATTAATTTGCATGGCAAGCAAACGAACTTAAGCTAGTCTGTGATTAAATCATTGGATACTTGACAAATTGCTACCTCAATTTGACTTGTGACACTTGGCGAGGGAAAACAATTTCATAACAAGCTTTTCTGCGAAAATGCAAGTTTATCATCAAAAGTTATTACAAGAGCAACTTGATGGAATGTTTTGACATTATACAAGCTAATAACACTTTGAATTCCTAACAAGCAGCTGAACGCCACTGCTATTGGGCTGCCATGCAACAGAGCGTATACTTGACGTATGAAAATAGAGCAAAACTTCCAACAACAATTGTCGCCTTGGTAATGCGGCCAAAATGTGTTGTGTTTTTTTGTGAAGGGTTTTGGGTGCTTGTAGCATGCCACAGATTGCATATTGTTGTTGCTACTAATACGATTTTCTTGTTGCTCGCTCATCAGCTGCGGCTGCGGCACAGCAATGGCCCGAGTAAGAAGTCGTAGCATACTTTTCTGCGCTAACTGAATGTTGACGTTGTTTTGTTGTTGTCGACGCCATGGCTGCCGCTGCCGCTGCCGCTGCTGCTGATTATGATGATGATGATAATGATGATAACTTATGTAACTAACGCTGCATAAATCCGTACACGAAGCAGCACGCTCACACACACACGCACACGTAGACGCGGCACACACATACTCTAACGCACACCGAGCTGAAACTTTTTCTTGCTTAACTATTCAAATAGCTTTTCCATTTTTCTTCTATTTTCATCCTATTTTTTTTTTGTATTTTGGGTGTGCTATATGTGTGTGATTTGGCACATTTTCTCGTTATTTTTTGCAGTTCACTGCGACAGTTGAGTTTCTTCATACTTTCTGTACTGCTTTTATTTTGAGCTCTTTTTTATTTTGTTTATATCTGCGACACTTTTCTAGATTTACTTTCGTTTCTTTGCTGGTTTTTTGGCGCATTCATGCTGCGTGCTTTTAACACTAACAAGCGGCCAGAACAAAAACAAAAACAGCGTCAAAGAAATGGACACGCACACACAGAGACATTGCCGCACTCACGCACGCACGCACTCACGCACGAAAACACAAGCATGCACATAGATGGGCACTCACTTTGCTTTTGGATCTGGACACACTTGGTCACATTTGGTTTGCTCGACGTTTTGGTTGTTGTTGCTGCTGTTGTTGCTGTTGTTGTATTAAGTCGTTTCTTTACTCAAACGCACACACACACGCGCACACGCTTTGCATAGCAGACGCACACACGGACACAACTGGCTGCCTGACCGGGATGCTGTTGTTCATGTCACGTCGATGGACCATTTTTGACTGGGTTCAAATCGAAGTTATTTGGCATGTTTTGTGTGTGCCGCCGTAGCCCGATGACGCTTAAACGTCTCTCACTCTCTTTCACGCTCTCTTCTTGGTCCTCATCATTGTCATCGTTTTGATTTCGTACCCTAGCCGAAGGCATTGCCGAATCGTGTGCTCATCTTATACTACCAGCTGGTTGTTTCAGTGTTTGTTGTTGCTGTTCATGTTGCTCCAGCAAGGCATTGAGAGAGCGTTTGTGACTAATCCGTTGGCTGGTATTGTGCTATGGCGTTGCCAGATCAGCCAAGACACAAACAAGCGAAGCGTTTATGTCTGATTCTAGTGTATTCTCTGAACTCTAGAAACGAATTCAGGATGGTCCAAAAAAAATGTGTTGCTATCAGTTTAGTTTAGAGGGAGCAGTCCTCTACGAACAGGCTACGGTGTCTTACCAGTTTAGTGATTCAAACATTTTTATTAACGTATTAACCAAATTATTACTGGTTAGTAAACTAGTCTCTTTTAAGCCTCTTGGATAAAAAGGGTTTCAATTTGGCATTTTTAAAAGACCCAACGCCAAAATACAGAAACCGAAAAACCACGCAAATTGCTGTGAATATGGACAGATTCATAAAAGCTATTGACAATAATCTTGTAGATTTTTATTAGCTAGGATAATAAAACTTAAGATTTGGTATACTTATGTATTAACCGATTTCCAAATGAAACTTCATATTACTATTAAGCGCTTATTTGTACAGACTTAAGCCATATTGTGGAAAAAAGTATTGCCAGTGATACCATCATATATTGGTTGCTTAAATGCTGCCCGAGTGGCAGGTTTGATTCCCTATTGGGATTTTCTTATTTTTTTTATTTCAAGCGTATTTTATGTTTTGATTCGAGTTAAATGCGAAACAAGTTTTTTTTTTTTGTAGATACAACATAAAGCCGTCTTATAATATGATGATAAAGAGTTTCTTAAAATTGCACGCGAGCACATTCAACATTCGCCATATTTTGAAATAAAATCCAATTAGTTTTTATATGGTAATAAGCAAGCACGATGAGTGGGAAGGGGGAAAGGAGGCATTCCCAGAGTTTTTTTTATTTTATTTTATTACATATGATTCAAGCTAAATGTGTAATAAAGGGAACGGTATATTTAAATTTAAATTAATATTATAAGGGGCACACCTAGTGTGAAATTTTCAAAAAATAATTTTTTTTTTCCATATTTCTATAGGTTATACCTTTAAAAATAACATACTAAAATTTTAAATCGATATCTTAAATAGTTTTTGAGTTACAGCCATTTAAAAGAGTAGCCGCTCTATAACAGTGAAAACGATCATTTTATCTTTAAGGGGCACACCTAGTGTGACAACCTAAAAAAAAGGCCATTTTTGGGAATTAATAAAAAAAAACTAGTGAATCCATCTATTTAAAATTTTGAGGGTATATTTACACATGTTTTGAGAATACACAGTAAAATTTTTGAAATAAAATATTAAATATTTTTGAAATGACACGCGATCTCAGGTATATACCAACTATCTAACTGCCGAGCGGCTACTCTTTTAAATGGCTGTAACTCTAAAACTATTTAAGATATCGATTTAAAATTTTAGTATGTTATTTTTAAAGGAATAACCTATAGACATATGGAAAAAAAAAATTTATGTATTTTTTGAAAATTTCACACTAGGTGTTGCCCCTTAAACGCGTTTTTCTCGAAACAGCATTTTTCGAATTTGCTGGAGTGATTACTCGAAGACAAATGATCCGATCGCTATCAAATTTTTTTTGCATCTCCTCTATATAGTTCTCCATACCATGAACCTCCAGTTTTTTGATCTGATCAAAAATCGAATTTTGGCAGGCCAAAAACGACCAAAATTTTGGGAAAAATTTAATTTTTTTTTCAACATGCCGCCATTTTGTCAATTTTCGATTTTTTGTTCGCCCGAGGTTCATCGTACAGACAATATGTTTTAGTTTAACGAGAATTTTTTTTTTTAGGTTTTATTAACGGAGAAGGCTGCAATCACTCCAGCAGTGGAGGACCTTTTTTTTTGGCGCCGCCGGAGATCGCGTGTCATTTCAAAAATATTCAATATTTTATTTCAAAAATTGTACTGTGTATTCTCAAAACATGTATAAATATACCCTCAAAATTTTAAATAGATGGATTCACTAGTTTTTTTTTATTTAATTCCCAAAAATGGCCTTTTTTTTAGGCTGTCACACTAGGTGTGCCCCTTAATACAAAATAAAGTGCGACTGGGATTTCAAGACAAAAATTTTCCATCATCATCACTGTTCAATTTTGGACATGCTTCGAACGATGTTTTAATATAACTTACTCATTTTCAACTTGCCTGAGGTATTATGGCTCAAAGTAGTTAATGAATTTAAATCGCAAAATATCCGAATATAATGACTTTGGATTAATTGGTAATTTCGTTATAAAAAAAAAACAATGATAAAAAATAATAATTATAATATACCTATACCAATTAATAAATAATAAAAAATAGTAAGTTTGCAAAGCAGCTCTATTTTGGATAAATTATTGTAATTAACTTCCTGTAGCTTCTGTTTGTGAATGTGAATTGCTAGAATTAATTGTGCCGTTCTCCTAATTCGTTGTAATTGGTAACTAACTATTTTTTTCCCCCGTAAAGGTTCTTCACAAAGAGGTGGGGCAGTGCGACCAAAAGGTCTTTTGTACCATACCCATAAATTAAATCACAAAAGACTTTCCCATTTCCGCATGAATAGCAGTAGGTCTTTTGTTGGTATTGGAAGGAACTAATCCGTTACTTTCCCAAGTGACAGGCTCTGTCCCATACCAGCGCTGGTCAGTCACAGAAAATATGTTTAGACGTTTTATCGTCTTGTAGACAGAGTCTGCACTCTGTATCTAACAGTGTGGTGGCCAGATAGGTATGCCACCAGGAGTATTAAGTTCGCTCTGCCAAGACCTTTTGTCTTGATCGTATCTAGATTTTTTACAAGTACTTTTGCTTGCAGAAGCCGCGGTGAGAAGAACCAGAATGTCCTCCTACGGCCCATTTGTATATCATTTGATTGTGGACCAACCAATACCACAAAACGGCGCAGGAGATGTAGTCAGGGTAAAGACACCCTGTCGTGCTAGATCGTCAGCGATCGTGTTACCATCCACTCCTGAGTGCCCAGGTACCCAACATAGCACGACTTTGTTCCGGGCTGACAGGGTTTGGACGTAGTTATGGCATTTGTTAACCATCCTGGAGAGATGCTCTGGGATGATTATGCCCTAATAGCAGCTTGGCTATGTGAATAAATGCAGATGTTTGCGGCCCTAGTTGAGCCAGATGTCCATTGAGGTAGAGATTCAGGTGTTGGGTCCAACGATTCCAAACCTACACCCTGCTCAGCTTTGGACCCTTCCGTGAACCATTGTGGCCACCGGAGGATTAGACAGGGGCTGCCATCAGACCAAGTCTCCCAATTTGGGAGAAGAGATCTAAATTTCCTCTTCTTCTTCTTCTTCTTTCTCTCCCCTGACATAATAACATAAACACATCCAATTCTGGCCATCTATGAGATTTAGGCGTTTATACAGACAGACAGACGGAAAGATTAACAGATGGTCATGGGTATATCGACTACTCTAATAACCCTGATAATACTTTGGGAAGCTGTCTATACGTTACATACATTTTTGGGTTGCACAAACTATACCATTTGTACCATCTGGTATAGGAAAAATAAAAGTAAAAAACTTTGTTATTGACCCGTGCTATAAATATTTACTTTTCTGTCTAATTTCTAAAAATGCGTAATATTTACATCAGAAAAAAGCTGCTCAGCTTAACCTTCAAAATAACTCCAGACTATAAAACAAATAATTGCGCATAAAAGCGGAAAGTTTCTGGCATAGGGGATTTTTTTTTTGAGTCATGAATTGTTTCAGTTTTCTCACGCCCAACTTTCTGGTATATAAGACTGCAATGATTCTGAAAGTGTTAGTTCTAATCCTAAAGACGTTCTAACTACAAAACATTAAGATGCGTGTCATAATCATTGTTACTTTGCTGGCTCTGGTCGCTGTGGCTGCTGCTCAAGGTGCAGGCCAACGTGGTAGACGCCAAGGTGGCGGTCGTGTTGGTCCTGGGGGTGGTCCTGCCGTTTCGGGTGGTCGTCCTGGTAGTGCAGGTGGTCGTCCAAGCGGAAACAGCACAGTTGCTACAAACACAACTATAGCCAGTACTACCGTAGCTACGGCTACGGATGATACCACAGTAGCATCATCATCTGCTTCTGATGGAGCTGCAACCGAATAAATATTTCATTCTGTACATCCTAAAGATTTGTTATTCGAAAAATTAAAAAAAAAAATGGGAGAAGAAATCTAAATTTCTTGTTATGAAATAATTCCGTGATCATAAGATTAGATGTAGAGCAGATACCAACCACAATTGAGCAAAAATTAGTTCTTAAATAGAGCTACAAAATAAACGCAGCTCATTTTACCAATAAAGTTTGTTGTTTGTGTAAGAATGTTCAATCATATTTCAAATACATGTCATATAAAGGCGCTCTTTTCAGCTTTTTAGCGCGAATCAATTTGTAGGTCAACATCTAAAGTGAAATTTTTTGCCACGTGGAAGTCAATGACGACGAAGAATACAAAAAGGATGCCTGGCACCTATTCCGAAGACGAAACGAGAATTTTATTTCTTTTTTTTTTTTCTTCGAATTGGATAAATTGCAAAAGAATTTTCATGAGATTTGAGAGAAGAAATTAAAATTGGCTAAATTTGGCTTCTAGTGCCACATATTTCCAAAAAATAAAAATTGTTTTGACCGACCGTAAATTAGAATTGAAGGAGATAGCTGAGGTCTCAAAGTTATCAGAAGGTAGCGCATTCACAATTTTGCATGAACATTTGGGCATGAAAAAAAGTTGGCAAAGTGGGTGCCGCGTTTGTGACACCGGACCAAAAACAACAACGAATTGATGATTCTGAGGCCTGTCTAATGCTTTTTTGCGTCGATATGTGACAATGGATGAAACATGGATCCATTATTACAAAAGGAAAGGTTATGGCCTCAGTATTTTGGGATGCTCACGGTATTTTGTTCAACGACTACCCTGAAAAAGGAAAAACGATCAATAGTGATTACTACATGGCATTAATGGATCGATTGAGCGAAGAAATAAAGAAAAATGGCGGACGTAAAGTCGGGCGCGGACGACTTTAGGATACCCTGTACCACTAGCTTGTAATAAAGTCTGATTTCTGCACAAAAAACCAAAAACAGAAGAATTTTTAAGCAAAAATTTTTTTTTTGACTGATCGTTCCTATGGGAGCTATATGATATAGTCAACCGATTTTAATAAAATTTAGTACAGTGCTTAGGAACTGTAAAATACTCACGAATGTCAAATTTGGTCCCAATATCTTAACAAACAAACGAAACACAACAAATTTTGTTAAAAAATAGATTTTTTGGAAGATCGGACCTATGGGAGCTATATGATATAGTCAACCGATTTTGTTCAAATTTGGCACATTGCTTAAGTGGTCTACAAAATTTCCAAACACCAAATCTGGTTACGATATCTTTATTAAAAAACGAAATATAGCGAATTTTTCTTTAAAAAAGTTATTTTGGCCGATCGGTCCTATGGGAGCTATATGATATAGTCAACCGATTTCGATCAAATTTGGTACAGTGATTGGGAACTATAAAAAACTTTCGAATACCAAATGTGGTTACGATATCTTTATAAACAAACGAATTATTCATCTAAAACGCTTTTTTTTTGTCGAGGTCGTCTCAAACACCCCTATGGGAGCTATATAATTTAACCCCGATATCAAAAAAATAAAATAAACTTGCCTCCTATGGAATAATATGGGATCTAATGTGAAAGTTTGGTAACTCTAGCTCTTACCATCTCTGAGATCTAGGCGTTCACACGGACGGACGGACGGACAGACGGACGGACAGACGGACAGACGGACAGACGGACAGACGGACATGGGTATATCGACTTCTCTATTCACCCTGATCATATTTTAGGTAACTTTGGGATGTCTCCGACGTCTCCTTCTATATGTTACATACATTTTCGGCTTGCACAAACTTAATATACCCTTGGACCATACGGTACAGGGTATAAAAAAAGGCCCCACATGGCGAAGAAAAAACCGCTGTTTCACCAAGACAATGCACCGTGCCACAAGTCGATGAAAACAATGGTCAAATTGCTTGAATTGCACTTCGAATTGCTCCCCCAACCCCCATATTCTCCAGATCTGGCCCCCAGCGACTACTGGCTTTTTGCTGATCTCAAAAGGATGCTCCAGGGAAAAGAATGTACCAACAACGAGCAAGTAATTGCCGCTACTGAAGCTCATTTTGAGGCAAAAGATCAAGCCTTCTACAAAAAAGGAATCGAGAAGCTAGAGAAGCGTTGGACCGACTGTATTACCTTAAATGGAAATTATGTTGATGAATAAAATCGAATTTTGCTAAAATATTGTGTTTTTCTTAGTTAGGCCGGGAACTTTTTGAGCGACCTGTTATGCAAGAAAAAGCAGCCGATTAAATAATTTTACTGACGTACTCCTGAGAGCAAAGATACATCACATCCCATTCTATCATCGATTAATCTTCTGAAGTTTAAAATTTATTATCAAGCTCTTTGAAAAGGTCAGGCAGCATGTCTTAAGCTTGAGTTGGAGCAACTCGAATTTCAATACAATACAGAACTTGAAAACGAAGAGAATTGGGAATAACAATAGGTGCACGTAGAAGTATATTTTAATTTCTTTTGTTTTTTTATGTGGTTTTATTTTTAAGTTATTAAATAATTGTCCTAATTGTGGCCTTAGAAGTCGTCATATAATCTAAATGGCTAGGTGGGTCGTGCTTCCAATTAAGATTTTATGAGGAAAGGTTTAAAGATGTATGAATCTGTTGCATGCGATTGAGTCAAACCTATTTGAAAATTTTATTTTTATAATTATTGTTTAAGTCTGTAAATGCGTTTATAGAAATTTAAGCCTTATTACACACCAAATTATGTTTAATGTGTAGCTATTTATTTTACCATATGTGCCTAAAATTGAGTCATAACCTTATAAGTATCAGTTGATTGCCTATAAAAATATTATTTTTGAAGATATCAAGATATGTTTCTTGCACGAATGCCAACTTATTGTGCCAAACAAGTTATACAATCACAATGCGAACAAGTTTAAATTTTTAACACGCTTTATATAACTTCTAAAACAAGATGGCAACATTTCCTCATATATCTCAATAGTAGCTCTTATATTCGAACTCTCTCATTGCATCATATGGTTTTCTTGCGCTCTCTCTCTCTCTCTCTGTGAATCTCTCGTATTGTGCTTCGGCGCAGTGACTTATAAAAGAACTTCGAAATTCGAAAATTCAAAGAAGAAGTGCACAAATCATAGATATAAGCATGCTCAGGAAGGAAACTGGTTTAGTTGCATACTTTGTGGCGGGCCCACAAATACAATCAACGCTGGGCAATATGTTGTTGGACACGGGGCGTATGTGCAATGTGCCGCAAGCAGCAGAGCTTTGTTGTTAAGAAGTTGGCCCGAAGCATTGGCACAAGCATTGACCTGTTTACACTTACACACGCACACAGATACAGATACAGTCACACAGACAGGATGAGACACAACAAATTTATGCTAGAAGATTTTAGTGGATTCCTTGGTAGGTTGTGCAGGTTTAGAGTGGATGCGAGGGGTTAACTGCGGGAATGCGAGTACTATAACAACAAATAGCATATAAATTTAACATTAAACTTTTGACACTGTCGCGGTGGGTGGGTGTGTGTGTGAATGTGTGTGTAAGTGTGGCGACAGCAGCCAGCGCACTTCCGGTCTGAGTGTCAGCGGCAACAAAAGAGGTGACACACACACACAGCGTAGGATAGATACAGCGTAGGAGACACAATTTATGGCATTGTGTTGTTGTCGTTGTTGTTGTGCCGTTTTTAGAAATCTTTCAGTTCCAGCAACCTAGCAGAAATAAATAATAATAAATTTGGTGCTTTTTATGCCATTTTTTGGATATTTTTCACATTTCTTCTTATGACAGTGACAACGTTTCGTATTTATTTATTTTTCTTTTTGTTAGTTGCTAGCTGTTCAAATGCCATGGCGACACTAAAACACACACACTCGCATAGAGCCACACACAGATACAGCTTTGTATGTATTTTCAATCAGCGCGCTTTTGTAGCTGCCAGCCAAACAGCCAGCCCCTTCCTACGTCCTGCCCTACATTCTTCCTTTTTTTTTCTATATATGGCCATAAATTTCAGTTGCGTGCCAAGTTACTGAACAACAACAACAACACAAGTGAAAGCCCAGAGCCTCGACAAGCATCAGACGCCACACGTAGCCCATGAAGTTGCCTGTCGGCTGCTGCCTGATGGCTATTTCTTCTTGGTGGTTTTTTTTCTGTTACATACTCTGTACTACCGAGGGTCAAGGGTATTAAAGATTTCTGGACTACATGTTACGCGCAGAAGGAGGCGTGGCGGATTCTAAATTGACTTTATCAAAACGTTTAGCATCGACTTGGGTACGTCCGTCTGTCTCGTCCTTGATCTCAAATACGATAAGAGCTAGAGAGAGAAATAGCGAAATATATGGGAGAGCATAGACATAGAAAGGATTTTGATTAGCAAAGCAGAATATGTCCGCATAGTGAATCTTAGATTTACTTTTAACCCGGCAAACCATTTTCCTTACCTTTTCCAGCTACAAATCCCAAAAATCTCATTACAATTATGATTGTTTAAATCATATGAAAAAAGGGTATCCAACTGTTGGCCACAACTCCGAGAGACTCAATTTTTTTTGTTGCATAACTTTTGTTCTCCTGATAGTAAGGACAAGGCTACTATGGGCTACAAAAATAAAGGTTGTAATTTCTGTTTTTATGTGGTCGAATAATTCTTTGGGTGGGCAACACTTGTACGCATATTGGGCCATCAAGTGGCCCACTGTAAGCCAGTGTGTGCCTTTTTATGTGTGCGTGCGCCTGAGAGTGTCTGAGTGTGAGTCCTTGTCATACAACAGATTTTGTGCTATTGATTTCTAATTTTGGGCTTAATAAAAATTACGCCTCGACTTGAGCAACATTTGGTGCGTGATAAGTTTCATATTGATTTGATAATTTATGGCCCTTTTGATAGATTGGACAACATTGGAATATTCGGCTTGTTTCGAAGCTGATTGTGGCAAAATAATAATATACATTTTTTTTTATGATTTCCATTTCAAAATTTGTGACTTTTTTCCTTAAAATTAAACTTTTAGCTTAATAAATCGCTTTTGTTGAAAACTTTGCTTATGAGTAACTTCTGCTGTTAGCCTCGAGCATAAGTTCTGAGCAATTTTTAGAGTTTTATGCGCCATCTCTAAAAGAGTAAAAGTTACTTTAAGTTAGTGCAATAAAAATTTAAAGGAACATTTGTAATAATTTAACAATTTTAACTCCTTTGGCTAAAAAAAACTAAGCATTAATAATCTCTTTATATATGTAAAAATTTTAAATAGAAAATCTACAAAGGAGGTTTGGTTGAGAAACTTCAAAACAAAGGGTTAATTTGAAAATTAAATTATAAATTAATTCAATTTATTTATTATTTTCAGTTAATCTGAAAGTGAAATACAAAAAAATTCTAAGATTTGTAATCAATTTAAAAGTAAAAGACTGGATTTTCGGATTCCTTGATAAAAATGCACTTACTAGAGTGTTTAAGAGGGCAAAAGTCAATAACATTATTATATGTTATTAAAGCATATCTGAAAAAAAAAATGCGATGCACATTTAAATTCTCGCTGTTTGTCAATAGATGGCATTAGCATGAAGAACTGGTCGATCTTAGCATATCCCAATCTAAATGAACCAAGCTACGACTAGATAAATAAATTTATTTTTGCACTAAATTTTGGTTATGTAAAAATTTAAAATTTTGCGCCTAACAAGAAAACAGCATATTAGTTCGAAAACGTTTACGGAGATGTTGCTCTAAGCGAAACAAAGTGCCGTAATTGGATTCGTAGCTTTAAAGATTTCGTTGTTGAGGACCGTCCACGTAATGGAAGACCCAAAACCTTTGAGAACACTGAATTGGAGGCCTTGCACGACGCGGAATCGTGCCAAACGCAAGATTGCATGATTGCTTCAGCATTAGACATTTCAAAGCGATTGCATGCGTCGGGAATGATTCAAAATCAAGGAACTTGGGTTCCGTATGAATTAGATCCATAGGAGTTGTGCGTCGTTTTTTCGCCTGTATACAACTGTCCAGTGGCAAAGAAAGAAGAGTTTTCTTCAACGCATCGTGACGGGTGGATTCAAAGGGAAAAAGATCTAGGGGACTACCTAGTTATGCAAGCGAAACATCACTGAGGAACGGTATCGAGCTCAATTGATGCGATTGAGCCGAGAACAAAAACGGCCACAATACGATCGGAGGCTCGAAAAAGTTATCCTACTGCATGACAACTCTCAACCCCATGTTGTCAAGCCGGTTAATGCCTACTTGGGTCAAATTGGAAATCCTTACCTACCCGCCATATTCCCCAGATATCCCCGATCATCACTAGTTCCGCTCGATGGCACATGGTCTGGCCGATCAACAGTTCAATAAATATGAAGGCATCACAAAATGGCTTGATTTGTAGATAGCGTCGAAAGATGAACACCTCTACAGACAACGTATTCAAAAAAGGTGAAAAAAGTTATAGCTATAGATGGGCAATACTTTGAATGATTCAGTGGCAACCATTTTATTTACAATAAACGTACATTTTCATAAAATAAAAACCACGAGAACTTAGTTGTGCATCTTGTTAGTTCAAGTTAAGTTCAAGAAACTAAATCCAGACTTCTCCACAATCAAAATATGAATAGTATTAAGCCAGAACGTAAACGTATCACAGACCATTTAAATATATCTCTTCGATTTCCAGCCGTGATTATTTTTTAGGAGTCTAAATAGTTTTTATAGTATGGCAAAATTCTTAGGGCCTATTTATATACCAGGGGTATTCAAAAAGTAAGTTTCCCTAATTTTAAAATGAAGTACAAAACAATTTTTAGGTTACAAAATGAATATTTTTTAATTATTTGACTCACAAACTATTTTTCTACATAGTCACCTTCGACTTGAATACATTTTTCGTATCTGTAATAGAGTTTATGCAAACCTTCTTTAAAAAAGACGTGTCCTGTTTTTGGAGCCATAATTTGACAGATGTTTGAACTTCTTCGTTTGAAACAAAATGCTGCCCACTTGGTGCGTGATCCGGAGAGTAGGGTGGGTGATCGAAAATTTCCCATTTGAATTTTTCCAATAAAGTTCTCGTTTTTTGAGCAGAATGAAGCCGTGCATTATCATGAAAGAGTAAGATTTTTTTGGATAATTTTCCTGGACGTTTTCGTCTGATGGCATTTTTAAGCTTATTTAAAACTTCGCAGTAACGATCCGCATTGATTGTTGTACCAGGTTCCAAAAAATCAACCAACAAAACCCTAACTCGTCCCAAAAACACGTGGCCATGATTTTTCCAGCAGAACGTTGAATTTTTGCTTTTTTTGGAGCACTTTCTTCTGGTTTCTTCCAAACCATGCTTTGACGCTTTGTTTCGGGATTCGTATGATGACACCACGTTTCATCACCCGTCACAATGCGTGAGTAGAGACTATCGCCTTCTTTCTTAGCCATTTCAAAAAATTTTTGAGCAGCGACTATTCGTTGATGTTTATGGTTTTCGGTAAGCAGGCGTGGGACCGATCTTGCGCAAACTTTGCTGTAACCAAGCTTATCCTTCAAAATTGAAAAGATTGAAGTTCGGCCAATTTCAATATCAGGAGGAATCAATTCGAGAATATCATCGATGGTCAGCCGTCTGTCCTCTTCAAAAATTTTTTGAACAGCTTCAATAGCTCTGTCCGTAGTGGCTGTTTTTGGACGTCGTGATAAAATCAGCGCGCCATCTTCGCACCATTTGCACACTCATACAATTTTCACCCTAAATTTCCACTAGTTCACTGTGAATTTTGTTACTATTCAGTCCTTTTGAAGTTAAAAACGAATAACTGCACGCAATTTACAATTGGACACGTTTTGCAATGGTAGCTCCATGGTTGTTGTATTTATACTGCTGAAAAAACTATTTTCGGTCACCAATACCAGTGCCGCTCTTATCGATAGACTCAACACTGATGTTGTGTTCAGTGAGAGGCCGCTAGATGGTGCACAAGAGAAACGCCAGACCAGGGAAACTAACTTTTTAACCCCTCGTACAATCATATTTAAGAATCGGATTATTGATTGATATAAACGGGCTGCTGGCTGATCCCCTGTACAAACATTCGGCAGTTCTTTTTAGGAAAATAATTTTAAAGAATAAAGAGCCTAATAAGTATAAAAAGTTTGCCCTTATTTATATTTCTTTATAAATAGTTTACATTTTTTGTGTGAAAATTAAGATAGAGGGATTTAAGGCATAGAGTGGGAATACTATGCTTAAAAGACAGATGAGAGAAAACTTAAAGTTAAGCGTTAAAAAGCAGGATAGTGCTTTACGTAGTTCACAGAGCAGACATGTTAAAGATATTATTCCAGAAGTGCAAGTATGGAACTTCTAATTAGGGACCTCGGAGCAATAACAGCTAGGGCAGATCCAATACGTAACTTAATTGAGCAATCAAAATATACAATTAATACGGGAATTGGAAGAATAAGCGATTCTATATTAATGAGGAATGAACATCTTCATTTGTTTTTTCTGAATTCGTTCCCTTCGTAGCAGCAACAGAAGTCACATAGTTAATTGGTAAGCTAAACGATATGTATACAGTTCCTGGATTAGAACTTAGAATTACCTCTAACTACTAAGTAAAGCTACACAATTGCAGAGCACTTGGTTTTATAATACGTGCACTGGGGTGTCCCTTATATGAGAAAACAATTTTTTTTTCGAATTTCGAAATGCATACCCTTTATATTTTTTACTAATGCTATAAGATACTTAAATATAAAATTTTATCAATCTAGCATAATTGCAACCCGTGCCGACCGAGCTTCAAAGTTTAGTTTTGTCCTGAAATTTCGGTCTGCTATAAAATCACTATAAATGCAATGAGTTAAGTGAATAAATAAAATATGAATTAGATGAACATTAATCTTTGATTAAAAAGATAAAGTTATAACATTCATTCAGGGTAACTTCTTTTTAGAGTAGTTTTTTTACAGTCCGGATACAATTTTCACACAGCGCAGCAAGAACTGTTTTTGTTCTTCTTCAGCCGTGATAAGTCCGTTAAAATGTTGCATTAATTTAACAGCCCTTTCAGCAGTATCATTTACAACTCTCAAATAATTTATTCTTCATTTTAGCTTCCAGAAAAGCAGAATTGTTATTCCAAAAAGATACGTCTTCCCTTAGAAAACTGTCGTCGATCTGCAGTCGTGATAAAAATTGTTTGCTCTTTTCCGATACGAAATCATCCAGTGTTTTCTCTGAAAAAAAAGTTAAATAAATAAAAATCAACAATTTTGAAAATATATTAAAAAGTCAATTTAACACCAAACAACTTATGAGTCAGTTCTTCCTTCGACGGGTCATAGCGTTTGCCAAAGTCTGAGGTTTTGTCCTTGTTACTTCAACAGGCAATCATTTTCTTCTTAGTTTGGTTATCAACTTCATCATCAAATAGTGATAGAATGACTGCCTCTTCACACAAATGGCTGCACTTGCTTATTGAAGCTTTAGAAATTGTTGCGTTTGCTTTTTCGTCCTCTTTTAACATCTTTAGGAAGCGCAAATCTTGGTGCTTTGGTCGCCACTGTGTATTCGAGCCAAGGTTTAACATACAACATAACGACAAATAAGCAAGCATCTTGTAGAGCCTTTTGTCCTTCGCAGTTATTCTGCATTGTGACTGAAGTAAAAATATTTTTACAGAATAGATCGCCATCCAGCGTGCCTGATGCATAGCTCCGGGGGCCTTAGTTTTAATTTTTTCTCTGTGTCTCCTCCTAAAAATATTAGGCACAGTTCGACCAATTCGCGGTAGTCATCTCTTACAAAACCATGATGGCAACAAGCGAAAAGCAACAATTCTCTTCCTAAAGTTTGCTCCAAAATAGCACAAGCTCCATTGAAATGGCCCGTATTGGAAGCTGTTGTGACGCAGCACATTATTTGTACTTTATTGTGAAGGTTCCAGTAAAAGAGAGCTGTTGAGACAGCCTTAGCTTGATGTTTTCCAGAAGAACTTTCTAGTTTCGGCACATTTTGGATGTGAGCATCGTCAGAGGTCGATGGTCGACCAGGGCGCTCTTGGTCTTTAATGCGTTCTCTGCCTTCTTTGAACAATTTATACCATATATCATATGTTGTTGATTTTGATAGAACTCGGTCCCCGTAAGCCATCTTCAACATTTTTAACGCTTCTGCAGCATTTATTTCATTCAGGAAATAAAATTTGATCGCACTTCTTTCTAAAGAAAATAAAATAATTAAAATGTATATAATTTCAGACAGAGAAAAAATCGTCAAAAAAAATTGAGGGAAAAATGTAGCCCGCGTTATTTAAATCGAAAAATGCCTACCAGTTTTTGGGCACAGTAGTACGCAACTTGTATGGGCAAGATTAAATAGCAAGTCGGCACGGGTTATCGTTTATATATCGAACTAATATTTTGTTCTAGACAATATAGCGTTATTACGAAACTTTTAAGAAGGTATGCGTTAAAAAATATTGAACGTGAAATTTAAGGGACACCCTAACGTGCACCCATATAAAACTAACATCACGAGTAATAAAAATATTGGCATTTTTTATACCTAAAATCTATCGGCATATCACGTATTTCGATACGAATGTTTTCAGGTCCTATTTTTTATGCAAATCATTTTGTATTGATTTGATACTTTTACAAGCCACACTGTTATTTATTTTAAATGAGACCCCTTATAATGAGTGCTCATTAGCATAACTGTGCATATGTATTTAAACTCTAATTACTAATTTCACTTATTTACATAAAGAATTCATGAGTCATGACCGCAAAAATTTATTCGTTATTCGCTTTGCAGCTATTTTTACAATTAAACTTTTCCAACATTAAAATTTCACAATTATTATAATATATAGTTGGTCATTTAAATGGGAATTACTCGCATTTGCCTAATTTAATTGGCTGTTATTGACGAACAATAAGATATTTTGTTCATTCATTATCTGTCAGTATGTAAAAATACTAACACAACTACATCAAATAATTAAGGAATTCTGGTGCAGATACATTTTAGCACAAAACTGTCAACAAGGTTGGCACTAACCGCACTTGTTACGGCAATTAAATGTGAAATCAATAACATTAATGTGAATTGCCTAATGCACTATATTCGATAAATTATATAAAGGAGACTCGCACGCACACACGCACACGCACGCACATTATATACTGACATGGATACACGCCCCAATCGAATGTATTAATTGGTTTAACAAACTATGCGACTTGCATATGTGTGCCTCCATCTATCTATGTGTGCGTATCTGTTTCATTTGTATTTAAATTATGCATGCAATATACGATATTTGAGGTTATCTCAGCAGCAAGCTCTGTTAAATAGTTGTATCTGTAGGAATAGGGTAATTTTTTAGGAAATTCTTTGAGCTTTAATTTAAAGCAAAAGAGTTAAGCAAAGGTGGATTATATTTACCCTTTAAAGCTGGAAAATGTTAAAAGGTCTAAGGCTAACATATAAGCATTTCTTATGTAGAATGATATAAATCACGGTGAAATCTCAACCAATTAATAACAGATGATTATCGCTGTTAAATGGCAGGCAAGTATGGTAATGAGAAAGCTGTTAGCAACAAAGAATTGAAAGGTTGGATTTTTAAAACCGCCTCAACGTTATTTATGTAAAGCTGTAAAGTAAACCCTAAAATTGTTGAGGTTGAAGAAAACTAAGAAAATCGCACTAAGATCTTTTTAATGGATTAGAACAAGCTTCAGGTTCAGGTGTTCGACTTTATGTTAAAAATAATTCACTAAGCTGATGTAGATAGATACAGGGTGCGCCATTTGAATGTGGTCGATGGAAATATTGAATAACTTACGATTTCAACCGATTCACGTCGTCGAACACATTTTGGAAAGGTTATTGCATTACAATTTTAACCATGAATCGAGTCACGCCCAAAGAACGCGCGGAAATAGTGACAATGTTCATTAAATGTAATTGCCCGATTTTTGGGAGCGAATTTTAATGGCTGATGAGGCCCATTTCACGCTATCTGGCACTGTAAATAAACAAAACTGTCGCATTTGGGGGAAAGAAAATCCTCATACTATCCATCAAACTCCACTGCATGATCAGAAAGTGACTGTTTGGGCCGGCGTCTGCTTCAATATTTCCATCGACCACATTCAAATGGCGCACCCTGTATAAGATGTAGATATTTTTATTCGTTAAGGTGATATGGATTGTCAATGAAAAGTCTAAAAATTAAAAATCCTACTATTGTATTTACTATACTTTTGTGTCCGAAAACTAAACGAAATTTTTTTATAAATCAAAAAATCGTTATTTATTTTTCCAAATCAATTTCGTACCCTTCAAAATAGTCCTCTCCCGATATAATACACTTATGCCACCGCTTTTTCCAGTCCTCGAAGTATGCCAAAAAGACCGGTATTCACGTTGAATGTTTTCAATCGACTCATAACGGTTAACTCGGAGTGTTTTTTTTGAGTCTTGGAAAGAGCCAGAAGTCACACGGATCCAAATTAGGTGAATAAGTTTGTTGCGGATCGAAATTCGTTGCATTTTTGGCGAAAAAGCCACGAAGAATCAGTGCAGCGTGAGATGACGCATTATCGTGGTGTAAAAACCATGAGTTGTCTTTCCATAAATCCGGCCTCTTTTTACGAATAGCTTCACGCATACGACGCATAACACTCAAATAACACTCCTTATTGACAATTTGACCGGGCGAAAGGAATTCATAATGCACTACTCCACGAAAATCGAAGAAAACAGTCAACATCACCTTGATTTTTGAGCGACATTGACGCGGTCTTTTCGGTCTGCAAGCACTAATTCTAATTCTGTCAATTGCGGTCGATGGTCGACCAGGGCGCTCTTTGTCTTAAACGCGTTCTCTACCTTCTTTAAACAATTTATTCCAATCATATGTTGTTGAATTTGGTAGAGCTCGGTCCCTGAAAGCCTTCTTCAACATTTTCAACGTTTTTGCAGCATTTATTTCATTCAGAAAACAAAATTTGATCGCACTTCTTTGTTGAATAATTTCAGATATTGTAGAAACCGCCAAATTCAAATTCTGTGTAGCATAAAAACAAGCGTAACTCAAGCACTTATGAATATTTTTCATAAAAGGCAACATTGCGTATACGTAATTTTGCTTGTAGCTTGTAGTACAGCTTAGTAATATTTACTTATATTATTATACATAATACTATTGCTATAACGATACATAAGCATTTTAATAAAAGTTATTAAGATACATTTTTCTTGATCTTCACTGTAAGCTCAGATCTTCATATTTTGGCCAAGACTCTACAATTTGGAATATGACCAAATTTCACACACAGATTGATATGATATGATATTACATGGCAAAGATAGCCAATAACCAAAACTTTAAATGGTTTTAGAGTTGAAGGTCGTAACAGTTTCAGTTTTTTAATTAAATTACAAAAAGACGACATCACCAATCAAATTGGTTTTTAAAAGTTATAATAATCAACAAAATTTTTTTAACTACTCCATTAGAAACCAAAAAGTTTTTAAGCTCAATTTCATGGCAAATACAGGAATTTTTCCAGTAAATTACCACATTTTCATCGATCCAATGTTTTAAAAGTTGTTGATGTATTATAACAATGTCAAAAATTCGTATCCACTCTTTGCATCATATCAATCGGTATGTTGGCAATGGCGTCGCGAATGTTGTTCTTGAGGTGTGCATGGTCCGTTGTCGATCGACATAAACCAGAGATTTCAAATAACCCCATAAAAAGAAATCGCATGGCGTCAAATCTGGAGAGCGTGCCGGCCATTGGAGATCGCCTCTGAGTGAGATGAGGCGGTCGGGGAAATGTTGTCGCAACAAATTCATTGAGTCTCGTGCTGTGTGTGCTGTGGCTCCATCTTGCTGAAACCACACGTTCCTAACGTCCATTTCTTCGAGTGGAAGAAAAAATTCCTCGATCATGTTCCTGTAACGAGATCCATTCACGGTAACTACGCTTTCGTTTTCTTCAAAAAAATAAGGACCAATTATTCCCATTACCGACATCGCACACCAGACAGTAACTCGCTCACAGTTAAGTGGCTTCTGGTGAAGCTCACGTGGATTTACACCACACCAATAACGCATGTTTTACTTGTTGACGCAGCCGGAAATGTGGAAGTGAGCCTCGTCACTGAAAACGACCGCGTCTTCAGGCAGGTTGTCAACCAGCATTTCACAGTCATTTTGACGGGCAACAAAATCGCGTTCAGTTAATTCTTGCACAACAGCCAATTTATAGGGATGAAAGTGAAGGTCTTCATGGAGAATTCGTCGAACAGTGGTTTCAGAAATTCCCATAGCAGCTGCGTGTTTGCGAGCCGAATGCCGGGGAGAACCCACAACTGACTGCCTCACTCTTTCGACATTTTCCGGAATTCTGATGGTCCGTTGAAGTCCATTTCTGGGTTTAGCGACACTTCCACACTCCCGAAATGAGTTAACCCACGACAGAATCGAATTACGTCCAGGAACGAGTCTGTGAGGAGGAATTTTAAAGAGAGCGCGGAAGGCACTTTGCGTAGCAACAATTGAGTGACCGTTAGAAAAGAAGCTTTCGACTGCGAAGGCCCGCTGCTCTTTAGACCAGAGCATGATGGCAACTGACTGAAAGGAGGGTGGAGGGAGAAACAACCTTGGGAGCTTCCCCCTCCAGATGTACCCTCTCTCGCCCCTCTACCCGCCCAACACACCGCGCGGGAATTTTTTCAAATAAGTAAGTTTCTCTGGCGTACCCTGTAGTATATGGAGCATACCCAAAGTTATTTAACTACAATATACTCATATTACCGCTAAAAATATGTTTTTAAGAGCCAAGAATACATTTTTCTGGTATAAATTTAGTTATTTCGTAAAGAAAACTAAACACAAAAGAACTATCAAAATGGTAGTCATCTATCAAACTGCGTTCGCTTACAAAAAAAATCACCCTATACGTGTTTTGGCATGCACATGAACATTACTGTTTATGCTTATCTCTGTGCATAAGGTACAAATGTATCTGTATCCGTATCTGTGAGTTTGCCATTTAATGTGCAAATGTGTTGTTGAGTTTTAGTATCTGTGTGCTGTGGAAAACTTCGATGCTTAGTGCTTAATATTGCAAATTGTTTAACAACTGGCACTGCAAAACTCAGCTAATAATATGAAAACTTTTGCGTAGTCAGACGCACCAGTTCATTCATTTGCAGGCCCAAAGGCACCTTAAGTTCATGTCCAAATTGTGCTCCAAAGAGTACTTTCGAAAGAGTTTCGCAAATATCTTGTGGGATACAATAAGAAATCTTAAACTATTAAAGCTTTATTCCTGTCTGTTAGCTCTTGTAGCTATATTTATATTTTAGTATCTATATAAAGAATATAAAATGCAGATGTGTGTATAATTTTTTAGGTCACTATCGAAAAGCAATGTTAGGCAGAGGATACTTAAATACAAGTTGGTATATATAGCAAGTAAATAATCGATGCTTTTGAAATTTGCATAGGTTCCATATATATAGATGCTACACCTAAAGACCATACCCCAAACATATGTACACTTAACATTGTGTATACGCGGCGTATACTTAACATAGTACTTAAAGTCTTTTAGTAAATGACTAAGCCGGCAGAGAAGCACGTTAAGAGGCAAAAAATAGACATTGATATATAATTTAATTGTGGGAATCTTGTGCCAGTTTTCCAGCTTGCATTTCATTTACAAATGTATAGCTTGAATTTTTAATACTACAGAGAAGAAGAAAAGTCGCTTTTCATTAACAACAACGGTCAACGCTGAGATATGACCAATAATGTCCTTGCTACGTGTACTTGGCCGGAAAATGTACGTAGGCGGTCAAGGCGTGGGAATTTCACTCTCCAAGTACACATCCATTCATAATTTAATATATACAAATAATAACTAAGCACTTTCGTCAAACATTTCACAGTAAATGGTATAAAGTTTTGAGATTCCTGTGTTCATTTACTTTGACGACTCGCTGGCGGCCAGTTTACTCGGTTCCCGATACGGTTTCTCTTGTACTTGGACTTGAACTTAACAGATTTCAGTATTGAAAACTAAACTTGTAATTTCTATCTCAAAAATGTATTACAAGCAGTAGTGTGTGCTTATATCTAGCAGCTGGAAAATTTAATTTATTAAAAAAAAAAACAGTTTAAATTAAGCTTGTCTTAAATATAAAAAACAAAGGTGAAAATAAATATTATTTAAAACAACTTTACTTGCAAATCAACACGTGAAAAGAATTTAAATAAGACTAGCTTACAATTTTAAAAAATTTTGCTATCGTGAGCATGTTTTACTCATTATAAAATAAAGTCTAAAATGTTATTTCATGGAACACATTTCGCGATTTTCCGAAAAAGCAACTTTTCGCAATAAAAAAGTTCTGACTTAATAGCAAATATCTCTGGTTATACTTAACTGATTTTGGAAATTGTTTTAATATTATATCTATAATTAAATTTCACATCAATTATACTTGAAACATATTTTTGTCAAATTTACGCCTTGGACGCTATCATGCATTCATATAAATTTTTTACTATTTATTAGCGAAGCTTCAAAAAAAAGTTCCATTTCGAACGCAAATTTAAAAATTTGTAAATATTTTTTCATACATTTTTTTGTTATGGCTCGTAAAGTTTTGATCGTTCAAATAAACGTGTTTGGCGCAAAATTCGGAATATTTCTCAAAAACTTCTATAGACACATATATTTGCCAAATTTGGTTATGATATCTTCATAAACAAAAAAATTATCTATCTAAAACTTTAGGTTTTGAGAAAAATCTGCTTTTTGTACTTTTTACTAAAATTATTATTTCGTTATTTCCAAAATTTTTCTCCTATGTCCATAATCCATTACTCATTTTCTTCGTAATCGATCAAACTTTGTGAGCCAAGAAAAAATCGTATAAAAAAAATTATTTAATTTACTTTCGAAATATTTTTTTTTTTTGTGGGGCTGTTTAATCAAACTGTAAATGTGAAAAAAATTATTCTCCAAACTAATCGATGCGTAATTCAATAATCTACAACTAAGTTAAAAATTATCAAAGTTCTTTAGTACACGCACTTTTTTTTTAGTTTCGAAAAGTTTTTTTTGTAATATTTCGAAATTTATTTTACGAAAAAAATTTTTGGACTGTATTTTCGGTTATAGCAGATAATTTGACTACGGAAATGAGTAAAACATGTTGAGAATAAATTTTGTGGTAGACTAGTGTTATTCAAAAATTAAAAAAAATATTTCGGTATAAGATAGTTTTTCATTTTAAGTTTCAAAATCATAACTTTATCAGAAAAAGTGGTTCCAAGAAAAAGTGCGTAGAAAAATTAAAATACAAAAAGACAATTTTTGGTTTTTTAATATTTTCCTTAACGTTGTATATATATTTGACTTAAGTTCGAACTATACCAATCCGGTTATTCATTGAACTTAACAAGTTTAATATCTATGAATTTATTCTTAAAGAGTCGATTGTTTAATGTTTTTTTAAGCCAAGTCTGTCGCTATTAAATACTAAATTTTAAAGGTTTAAAGTGAAATTATAAAAAATTAAAAAAATCGTTTAGATAAATACAATAATTAAATATACGAGTAGATAATGTGTAGTGTATTGTATTGTCTTTAGAAACGCTCGTTAGATTCTACGAATCTTGGCATATACTACGTTAAGTCAGCGAGGGGTGGATGAAAGTTTAGTAACTGTAAAAATTGTGTCACGTAGTATGGGTATGATTAAAACAATAATAAACAAAGTTAGCATGTACGAACATACAAAATATCTTAGGAAGTACTTTTCTTTCAAACAAAAAATGGGACTTTTTCTTCAAGATATTCTTTTGTAGCTTTTTATACTATATTTCTCCAAAATCTTAAATGGAGCCTTTCTCCATTTCGAGGATTTATTATTATTAAGTATTACGGTGAGAAAGATCCATCTTCAAATCAATTATTTGTTTCAAAAAACAAATTTTGTGAAAACTCAAAACCATATCTTTTATTTAATGTAAATATGATAGTTGCAATGTGGGCCTTGATTTTCATATTTTAGCCAAAAGTCTGTAATTTTAATAATAATTTTTTTAGAGTGAGAAAATTTTGCAAAAGTATTCCTAAGGGGTTAAAAAATTGTTTTTTAATGTTTGAGCCTCCTTCGGATGTATTAGGTAATAACAATTCAGACTAAAATTAAAATTAACGAAAATTTTATTCACTAATTTAAAAAATCGGCTTAGTACCATTAAACCGTATTTCACACAGAGGTAGATATGAGCTCCAGATACATGGCAAAAATAACCTATACTCAAAATATTAAATGGTTTTGGAGTTATAGCCCCAAACAGTTTCAGCCTTCCAAACAAATTACAATAAGACGATCATATCACCAATCTATCTATTTTTGTCTCAAAATTGATAAATAATATAAACGCATACTTTCAGAGAGCTATTAAATAAAAAAGTTTTTATACCCTGTACCGTATGGTCCAAGGGTATATTAAGTTTGTGCAAGCCGAAAATGTATGTAACATATAGAAGGAGACGTCGGAGACACCCCAAAGTTACCTAAAATATGATCAGGGTGAATAGAGAAGTCGATATACCCATGTCCGTCTGTCCGTCTGTCCGTCTGTCCGTCCGTCCGTCTGTCCGTCCGTGTGAACGCCTAGATCTCAGAGATGGTAAGAGCTAGAGTTACCAAACTTTCACATTAGATCCCATATTATTCCATAGGAGGCAAGTTTATTTTATTTTTTGATATCGGGGATAAATTATATAGCTCCCATGGGGGTGTTTGAGACGACCTCGAAAAAAAAAAGCGTTTTAGATGAATAATTCGTTTGTTTATGAAGATATCGTTACGAAATTTGGCAATCGAAAGTTTTTTATAGTTCCCAATCACTGTACCAAATTTGATCAAAATCGGTTGACTATATCATATAGCTCCCATAGGACCGATCGGCCAAAATAACTTTTTTAAAGAAAAATTGGCTATATTTCGTTTTTTAATAAAGATATCCTAACCAGATTTGGCGTTTGGAAATTTTTTAGACCACTTAAGCAATGTGCCAAATTTGAACAAAATCGGTTGACTATATCATATAGCTCCCATAGGTCCGATCTTCCAAAACATCGATTTTTTAACAAAATTTGTTGTGTTTCGTTTGTTTGTTAAGATATTGGGACCAAATTTGACATTCGTGAGTATTTTATAGTTCCTAAGCACTGTACCAAATTTAATCCAAATCGTTTGACTAGATCATATAGCTCCCATAGGACCAATCGGTCCAAAAACACGTTTTTTATACAAAATTCGATGTGTTTTGTTTGTTTGTAAAGATATTTGAAATAACTTTGGCGTTCATATCTTTTTTAAGGTATTTAAGCACCGTGTCAAATTTTATTGAAATCGGTTGACTATATCATATAGCTCCCATAGGAACGATCGGTCAAAAAAAAATTTTTGCTTAAAAATTCTTCTGTTTTTGGTTTTTTGTGAAGAAATCGGACTTTATTACAAGCTAGTGGTACAGGGTATCCTAAAGTCGTCCGCGCCCGACTTTACGTCCGCCATTTTTAATTTTTTCTTTGGTTCATTTTTTACAAGTCGATAAAAATACAAAATTTAATTTCCGAAAATCGGAGAAATTATACTTTAAATATAGGTTGTAAATATTTTGACTAAAGTGATTCGCTTCACTAAATTTCATCCACAATCCCATTTGATAATTAAATTGTTGGAATGAGATATAGCCAAATTAATGTTATTATTTTTAATAGGCAGTTATATACTTTATACAAGTAATTTATACATACATGACATATCTTTTGAAATTAAATTAATATTTGTTCCTGACCATCAAATATTAAAAGCTTTAAAAACCCTATTAATAGACTGTCTATAAGCAAATCTTGGCTTTAATCTCGTTTAGTACCTTTTCGTTAAACACTTAAGCCAACCGTCAAATGACTCCGAATCCTCAAATAGCCATTAAGTTCATACAAAACCAACCAATTGAATTTCCAATAGCTCTTAATTGAATTAAATGGCACAAAATGAAAAAATAAATCAATTTATTTAATGCATACAAAAAATATTCCACACAGATGACCACCCCCATGCAGCCTAGCAAATATACCGGCCTTGTGGCCGATCTGATGCCCAATATACGGGCCATGAAGTACTCCGGCCTGTTCATGCATAATTTCACCGGAGGGAGCGCCTTCTTCAAGAATATCTACTCATCCGTGCATTTGGTGCTGCTGTTGATTCAATTCGCTTTAATTCTGGCCAATATGGCAATGAACGCCGATGAGGTGAACGAGCTGTCGGGCAATACTATAACGACACTCTTCTTTACACACTGCATAACCAAGTTCATTTATCTGGCCGTGAATCAAAAGAACTTTTACAGGTGAGTGGGCCAACACCGACACCAATGCCCACACCAATGCCCACACCAATGCCCTCACCAATGCCAACGCCCCTCACCAAACCCAATGACAGTCAGTCCCAATGCCAATGACTGAGCCTAATTGATGTTTGAAATTAATTAAATGTGAGCGGACTGTTCCAGGTTCATTAATCAAGCAATTTCATTTTCATTTTGTACATGTGTCCAGGACGCTCAACATTTGGAGCCAGGTAAATACTCATCCATTATTTGCCGAATCCGATGCGCGTTATCATTCAATTGCCCTGGCCAAAATGCGCAAGCTGTTCTTTTTGGTCATGCTGACAACCTTTGCAGCAGCCACGGGTAAGTCAAGCGGCTGTAAAGGACGTCGGGTTCATAATGTTATGTAATCTTGCTTGGCTTGTTGACAGCCTGGACCACCATTACGTTTTTCGGGGAGAGCGTCAAATTCGCCACGAACAAGGAAACGAATGAAACTATGACCGTGCCAATACCACGCTTGCCCATCAAATCATTCTATCCCTGGGATGCCAGCAAGGGCATGTTCTATATGATTAGCTTTGGCTTTCAAGTCTACTATTTGCTGTTCTCCATGGTGCACTCAAACATGTGTGATGTCATGTTCTGCTCCTGGCTTATTTTTGCCTGCGAGCAGTTGCAACATCTAAAGGGCATTATGAAGCCATTGATGGAGCTCTCTGCCTCACTGGACACCTACAGGCCCAACTCGGCTGCCTTGTTCCGCTCACTTTCGGCCAACTCCAAGTCGGAGCTCATACACAATGAAGGTGGGTGCTTTTTTGGCCTGTACATTCTCTAAGTAAACTACTCTGACTGCAGAAAAGGATCCCGGTAACGACAACATGGATATGACGGGCATCTACAGCACCAAAGCGGATTGGGGTGCACAATTTCGAGCGCCATCCACGCTACAATCCTTTAATGGTGGTTCGAATGGCATAAACGGTATGAACGGTGCTAATCCCAATGGTCTGACCAAAAAACAGGAGATGATGGTGCGCAGTGCCATCAAATATTGGGTGGAGCGACACAAGCATGTGGTGCGGTAAGTAACGACTTGGCTGTACTCTTTAATCATCACGTAGAACTCGTAAATTTTAATAGCTTTTGTAAAGAGGTAAATCCATATCAGGTGTAAATTCTATAGCAGTCAAAATACGCTTATATTTTGCACTTTAAATTTCGGTATCTTTTAATGCATCTTTTTACATTTCTTAGTGTATCAAACTCTTGGGTATGTCACTGAAATCTTTCTAAATGAGGGAACCGAAACTTTTTTAAATATGGGTAACAAAATATGTGGAACTAACAGACTTTATTCGTTTTTAATTTCCATAGTAAAATGGCACGACGAAAACCTTTTAACAAATCACCTATGTATAATTTATATTTCTTTTATATAAAGAGACTCTTTCCGATTTTTTATTTATTTTTTTATGAATAATTAAATAATTTTTTTTTCAAATAACGTAATGATTGAATTGACAATCTCGGGAATTCGGGAACAAGATTGGAATGAGTAAAAGTCACCATTAATTTCTACGGTTAAGTGTGTTTTCTATAATACTGATCGATGGCGTAATAAAAGTTTGCATATAGTGGGTATATCATACATATGTAAACCATAAAAATATTATATATATTGTTACTGTAGCCAACATTTCAAAATTCTATACGGTGCCCCATAATTTCCAGATCTGTCCCCTATCGACTATTTTATATTTACAAAAATAAAACATTAGATCGAATGAAGAGGTCAACACTGAAAATACTTTTAATTAGAAGTCTTTATTTGAAAGAAAAAATAGCACAATTGGAGGATTAAGTGTATCGATTCAAAAATATCCAACACCTACTTCTGTTTTTACATGATAGATTTGTTACAGAAAAAAAACATGTTAAAAAGACAAGAAGAAAATAATGAAGCTGCTATGAAAATATAGTACATAAAAATGAGGAATCCCCTTACTAAGTTTTCTGAATGATTACGCTAAAATTTTTTTTTAATCGTGCTAAATCGAATTTGTTTAAAAAAATGTTTTGGGCGGTGTTATTTCACACCGAGTAAAATCATAATTGGGTGTAAAAGTAAAATAAACTTATTTAAAGTCACACACTTTAAATAGTAAAATTTAGATTTCGGGAAAGTAATTGAAGTCACTATTTTGTTTTAATTCGAAATATTAAATTCCATTCAATTAATAACTTTTTTAGCTCCTTCTCGGCTTAACGATTTTTCTGATCATATAAAAAAAGTAAAAGAGCCATTGTCCAACGGTAACGATAAAATTTTGTTCGTGTTGGTTTTTACCTGCTCCCTATTCCATATATTTTGCTATTGTCAATAACTCCACATACCGCCTTTGTTTTTTGCAGATTATTTTAAAGAATTATATTTACTTTAGCAACAATATTTATTGAAAGTACATACATATGCTATTTGTTGGGTTGAATTAAAAAAAAAAATAAATACAAGTATAAATTTAATTTAAGAGTATTCAAAAATCTTCTTTATACCCATTACTGTATGGTGCAAAGGGTATATTTAGCTTGTGCATTCGGAAAATGTATGTTACGTACAGAAAGAGACGTTCGGAGACCCTCCAAAGTTACCTAAAGTATGATCAGGGTGACTAGAGAAGTCGATATACCCATGCCCGTCTGTCCATATGAACCACTAGATCTCAGAGATAGTAAGAGATAGAGTAACCAAACTTTCACATTATATGCCTTATTCCATCTTTAGGAGACAAGTTTATTTAAGAAATCGGGGTTACATTATATAGCTCCCATAAGGGTGTTTCCGAGGACCTAAAAAAAAAAAAAAGAAAGTCTTAGATCGATAGATATTTTAACCAAATTCTGCACTCAGAAGTTTTTTAAAGTTTCCAATCACAAAGATCAATATCGGGTGACTATACGATATAGCCCCAATGGAAACGATCGGTAAAAAAATATTTCCGGTTAAAAATTCGCCCGTTTTTGGCTGTTTATAAGGGCATCGTAACATAATTTGGCAATCAAATGTATTTGGTGTTGCTATCCCAAAGTCGTCCGCTCCCGAATTTAATGTACGCCAGCTTTTCGAAATCGTTTTATTTTCGCAACAAAGGAGCCAGACTCAAACCACATAATAAATCGTTTTGGTGAAATTGAGCCTAACCTGTGGTTTAATGATGAATCCAAATAAAATATACGGATATTTCTCACGCAGTCAATGTGGATTCCTCCATAATCTTATAGAATCTGAGTCCCTCGTTTTTTGTAATTAACTTCTGAATTCATATCCATTATAAAAGCCGAGGAATTGCTGATCCCGTCTATATTGCATCTGGATCACTTCTCTTCTCATTGCTGCTTTATAGGGATGTGTTTAGCAATTCCACAGAGGGAAGGCCCTATTATCCGCTTTAAATACATTATTATACCAATGGCTACGTAAATTAACAAAGTGATTATAATTGGTCAAGCCTTTTAATGCAGCAACAAGCTCAAGAAATTTGGGAGAAATGCATGAATTTTCTTAAGTTGTTGATAAGGCATCTAAGGGCGAACTAAAATTGCTCTTATTAAAATACTAAACAAGATTAAAGAATACAGTAAGCGAAGGCTCAAAAAAGACGATTAATGGAAAAACAATACTTAATGCATGAATCTTTCAGGTATCGATAGGCACCTTGTACTACTACTAAAACCAAGTTTTAGTTTTTGTGGGTTGGGGGTGTGGTACAACCCACTGACAATATATGTTGGTAAGGTCTTTGCATGATATCTTTTTCTATCAAATTTAGAGTCAAAAAGTTCAATCAAAAATAGAGTAAGTCGCTTGCAAACACCAATTTTCATCAATTTTACAAAGAAAATGCAGCTAAGCGTAAAGCAGGGTACAAAGCACAGGACTGCTTGCTTAGTGGACTGCTTGCTTTGATGTCGCGCACGTAAGCAGTGTAGTACAAAAGTGGGACTTATGAGCAACTTTTTTGTTCGATTGCTGGAAAACTATTAATGGTAATAAAATGATGAAGAACTCACTTTGCAGATAATTTCAATTTCAATGTATGGATAAAGCTTCCAAAAAAAATATCTGTTTTGAAATATATGCGAATTATGCGAAAAACACAAAACATCATTTCCATCATTTCCTGAACCAATTAACCAACAACCTTGATTCAAATCTTGTTTGATAGATAATTTTAATTGTCACAATTTGAATCATGACTTTAAATTTAATAAAAAAAATATATATAACTCGGGGCTTCGCCTTCTGCTAGCTTAGCTCACCGACCCCCACCTTTTCATCGCCACAAGCGGCTCAGGGGCTCTTTCATTTAATCTTCAGTCAAATTCAACTTCTTTCTAGCTATTTCGCAAATGCCTTACTTTATAAAAATATGAGAAAAAAAACCATGAGAAACAAATATCTTCTGCTATACACACAACATGTTTTACCCTTTCAAAAAGATGAGAAAAAAACTTTTTTAAATAATAGAGGGATATATTATCAGTTGGTGTTACCAAGCCCCCTATCCACAAATACAAAAACTCAGTTTCAGACCTAGAACAAGGTCGCTATCGATCGCTAAAAGATACATTGATTAAATTTTTTTTTTCCAGATGAAATTCTTCGTTTACCATTTTTTTAATTTTATTAGGATCGAAGCACTAGAACCAGTATTATTCATATATTTAAACGAGAATAATTTAAAATTATTTCTTAATAACCATTACCTATCAATTAAATACTTTACCCTTTAAGTCCTAGGTTTTGTTCGTAAGCAAAGGAATTTTTATTTGGAAAAAATCAATAATTCTGGGACGTTAAAATTAAAAATAAATTTTATTTTACTTAATTCGACAATTTCTTAATTATCGCCCATACGCAGCATCCAAAACTTACGAATGTAAAGAAAAAATTGATATAAAAAAAAATTGGTTTAATAGTAACGAAGTTTTTCATTACATTCGTAAATTTTGCATGCTATGGGCCCTAAAACGAAAAAAATGTTGTTTCTTGATTACAGAGAAAGCTATAAAAAATATATACATTAACTCTTTAAACTTTTCCAAACTGAAAATCAATTACTGAAAACACAATTTTTATTCGAAATAATATAAGGGTTCACAATCCCTTTAAACTTAGCAATTTTTTTGAGTATATCTATTTTGATTTTTAAATTATGTTGATTACTTTTATCAAATCTAGCTTATTTTGTCTCCCATTTTGTGGCATCACAGCATCATAGTAGTGTTTGTTTAGAGTATTCCAACTTCAATGAAGATTTCGTTATAGTTTTTATTATGGCTACAGAATTGCTTTTAGCCTCGACGGAAATTTAAATTCGCTTGCTCTTCGTTTTCTCATTTGATGCACTCAACGTGAATTTTTCATGCTCAACGACCTCAGTCAATAGCTCCGGCTATGGCACCTGGCTCCGGTTCTGGGTTTGGGTCGTGCTCTGGGTATCGTTGCGCCTTGGGCTCTGTACAAGAGTTGTTTTCCAATTTCAATCGGTCTGTTGTATGTATTGCATGAATGATTGCATATTTGACTTAATATATAGGTATGTACATAAACCTATACGAGTACTTTTGTTTTGTATATAGTATTGTATGTATCTGTATTTGTATTTATTTGTGTGTGTTTGAGTATAAGATTGCAAGGTCTGTCTACCTCGACTTTGGCTTGGACGGCTCTGCTTTGCTCCACCCTTGGCTGCTACTTGCCACTGCCACGGCTGTTTACCATTGAGTCGAGTTGCCCCAACTAAGCAAATTGCTTTGTTAGTTTGTAAATTAATTTCTCTGCCGGCGCCTGGAAATTGAGTTATCCAAGGCAAATTGAGCGCAGAAGAAAATGTGGCAAATAAAATTGTTGCTGCACTCCCCGTCCTTATTTACTTAATATTGTTTTTTTATTGATTTGTTTGCATCCCTGGAACTCAATAGATTGGTGGCAGCCATTGGGGATACCTACGGAGCTGCCCTCTTGCTGCACATGTTGACGTCAACCATCAAACTGACGCTATTGGCCTATCAAGCGACCAAAATCACTGGAGTCAATGTTTATGCGTTCACGGTGATTGGATATCTGGGCTATGCTCTGGCACAGGTCTTTCATTTTTGCATCTTTGGTAATCGTCTTATTGAGGAGGTAAGTGTGCCCGTTCAATTCAAATAAACTTTAAGACTTTCGCTGAGCATTACATTGGCTAAGGCCAATATTATGGATGAGCGAGCAGGACCTTAACATTCTCTTTAATTTTGGAAGAATACTCTCACATAGTTGGGAAAGTTTATTTTTATTAAAACTAATCAGCTCTGGGTTAGGTTATAAGTTAGGTTATGTAGGCCGAGAACTCTCGGAGGCCTTGTTGCCCATTGTGAGCATAGAGTGGTGAATGCTATGGCAGAGAGGGAAAAGGGAATACTGGAATACCTGCAGGCCATAAGACTTTAGACTTTTAACAGCAAGTACTTAATAATCGCCGATTCGGTAAAAAGAGCCTGTTCCGCTTTGGGCAGATTTGCCCGACTACCCAGATTTTCAAAGAAAGGACTTCCCAGATACTGCATGCGTTTTCTAAGATGTTCAGGACAATTACACAGCAGGTATTGTTTCTATATCCTCCTCATCCCAGCAGCTGAGACAGAAATCATTGGGCGGGATGTACAATCCTCAGCCAAGAGGCCTACTGAGCAGTGGCCTGATACAACTTTCTTCATCATAGTTCGGAAGTTCGCTTTGGATTCTATTTCGGCCTGAGTACTCGTAAGATGTAACAGCCGGGCATGGTGTCTCATTGCCGTTCCGCCTCGAATCTGACTATCTTCGCGATCTCTGAATCAACATCTTGCAGAGCACTTACTATATGCGTAACAGATGAGGTCATAGGTAGCGCTAATCTTTTCCGCCGCCTCGTGACCAGGAACTCAGCAGATGTTGCTGAATGGAGTCCACTCTTTTCACACGAAGACAGAACCTTGATAGCGGCTTGGCTTTGGGTTCAAACATCAAAAGTTTGCAAAACATTATGCAATCGGAGTTAAAACAGATTAGCCGATAGACACACTAGGTTTGGTTTAAATGCATCTTCCTTAATCATGATCTTCCATTAGTTGAAAATAAGAGTTTCGCAAGAGTAGTAAACCTTGTCACTTCAAGACTAAAATTTTATTTATTCTTATTGCTGAAATTGCTGACAAACATATGCTACAACATATTTATGTACGTACTTGTGTATAGAGCTCATCTGTCATGGAGGCAGCATACTCCTGCCACTGGTATGATGGTTCCGAGGAGGCCAAAACTTTTGTGCAGATTGTTTGCCAGCAGTGCCAAAAGGCTATGACCATATCGGGTGCAAAATTCTTTACCGTTTCGCTGGACTTGTTTGCTTCGGTAAGTTTTCCGTCTTATTTACAATTTATAACTAACAAAGTTGTTTGTGTGTCCTATGTACTTACCTATGTACAACATGCTACACACACACACATTTATCTTTTGGTACTTGCTGTAGGTGTTGGGAGCTGTTGTCACCTACTTCATGGTGTTGGTGCAGCTCAAGTAAGCAGCTCAAGATACAAGTAGTACATACTCTAATTGCAACAACAACTACAAAAATTACAAAAATAAGCAAAAGTTTAGGAAATGCTTTTTGGATATCAGCAAAAAAGAAAAGCAGCAGGAAAAAGAAGAACCAGCAAGTTGGCATGCCCGAGTTGGAAAACAAGTTTGATAAATTGTTGCGCTTGTTATACAAATCGTGTCAAACTTTTTTGCTTCGTTATCTCTAGCAGAGTAAGGCAACCAAAAAAAAAAAAACAATAACTACACCGAACCACACGGAACCCTCGCCAATAATAGCGCCAAAAAACCGTATGTGCTAACCCAACTAAATAAGAAAAATAAAAATTTCATAATTTATACAATATTTTTTATTGCTTTATGTACACCAAGAACAATCTAAAAACTCAATTAGTTATTAAGCAAATGGCAGTGCCACTGACAAACACAAAATAAAAATCAAAATCAAATTTCGGCACTTTGCTAATCTTGAAAAGTAAATAAAAGAATTAATATTATAAATTGCAATATATATTCAACACATGAACTATTACTAAATGTAGAGCATTTGAATATTTAAATAAATGTGTAGTAAAAATCTTTACGTTTTTTTAATATTTCTAGAAAGCGGGAATCTCGATATTATATTAATATTCATATTATTATATTTTATGTACTCAGAATAGAAGAAGAAGAATTAAAATCCGTTGATTTTGACTTTTTAGCGGAAAAAAAATATTATCTTATAAAGTAACAAACGTTCTTCTTCTACTGCTTTCCTTGACTTTCCTTTTATATCAAGCTTAATCGTAAGTCGTACCAAGAGTAACTTCCTACTTGCATTTCAGAATCAATCGTTTTTATTCACGTCCTGCCAGGTGCGCCCACGCTATGGACTCTACCTTGTGGACTCCAACTAGCCCTCTAAGTGTGTGCCCAATCCAACGCCATTTGAGATTGCACACTTTCACTGGGTCAGGGATTTAATTTGTCGCCCTGCAAGGTTTCCAAATGGAGCAAAACATTCCGAATGCACTTTTGATCTATTAATTCGAGCCTCAATATCCATGTCCGGGGCGTCGCCCTTAGTAGCTACCAAGCTACCTATTTGCATTGGATGGTGAAGAATTTGAGCCATGACAACCTACCTGCCAGTTTTGGATTTATTGAACTCCAATCTGGGATACACGGCGCATTTCTGTTCTCTAAAGATGGCTTGACTTAAAAAACACACAGAGCTGAGCGAATAATATCTTCAACAACAAGGAAGAATACATATAATCGACAGAAAACGCCAGTTAACACTGTCAAAGACTTTCATAAGGTCTATAAATGCGCAACTCAAAAGCTTGGTCTATGACAATTGACACTGTACTGAAAAGATCAACAAACGAGCGGTTCTCTTCAAGCCCAAGCATCGGACACTCGTGATAATAGATTGCGGCTTAATATCTTGCCATCTTTTTTGGTAATTTAACTCAGATATTCTAGTTCCATGAACTTGGTAGGACTTCTTCCCAAATCCGTAGTTCAAATGGGTGCAACAGTGTAGACGGTTCTTCTATATCGCAAAAAAGCATTGCTGCAGAAATATTATGGTTGCCTGGGACCTTTTTAAGCTTTAGAGGTTTAACAACCTTTTTGACTTTAAGTTTTGTTCGCGGTGCGTCCCTGATTCCAGGTTGGCGGCTATATTACCCAATTTTTAAACAAAATAAATATATACTATATACGAAACATATTTTTTATAAAAACAATACATACTTCAAATATTTAAAAACCACTTATATAATAATTGTTAATTTAAATAAATTGCTGATTTTTGCTCCGGAAAACGAATCCGAACAATTTATTCGGGCTCGTTTTGAAAACGAATGTTTGGTGTTCCTAAATCAACCCAATATGAAATTTTCAAATTGAAAATAAAATGTTTACCTTTTTGATTTCTTTCTAATGCATTTAACCCAAAAAAGTGCATCTGCAGCCTCTTAAAGGTTAGGAGATTTAGTTCAGAAAGCCGAGTCTTTAGAAGCTTTCAAACCACGATTCAATCAGTCGATGAGTATAGCAATATCAACCAACTCTTTCTCAACAAGTCAAAATGTAATGTTATGACTTTTTATCGTTCTGCTCCTTATTTGGCTACTTACTCTTTAGAATCCGACCTTGGTGATTTGTTCGATCACAACCTTGAAATTAATAACCAAATTTGCAACATCCTTAATAAAGCTAGAGGTGTTCTTGGTTTTATTAAGCGTTGGTCTAAAGATTTTAACGAGCCTTACACAACCAAACTTCTTTATATCTCTCTCGTCCGTCCTATTTTAGAATATTGTTCCTGCGCCCAAAAGCTACTTTCCTTGTCTTATGCTCTAATTATAATAACTTTTATAATTTCCTCTCTTTCGAAGGGTCTATTCAATCTATCATTTCTTCTGTCCTAAGCTATCTTGACTTGCCACTTCGAGCGTCCTTGACCAATTCTATATTATGAGTCACTCCTTTGGTCAACGGTGATCCCTTGGGTCTTTTATTTTATGTAATGTTTAATTTTTATCTTGCTTCCTTGTTTCATCTTTTATATTGTAAATTCAAGTGTCTGGAAAGTTATTGATGTGAGATGCGGATTAGATATACCATTTATTTTTCTTTTCTAAATAAATTTACTTTTTTCCTATAAAATAAGGTCAACAGTTCTTAGTTAAATAATTAACAAGTCTGCAGCGGTCAAAGGCGAAATATTCTCATACGCCTTTTTTTTACTTTTTGGGACCTGCTTGTATTCGACGGTTTTTGTAGTCTTAAATGCAGTACGTTTCATTCCCTGTAAATATAGCTCTTTTTTTAGCCTACGTACAAAGGGTATACTAGATTGACAATTATGTACGGACAGAAGAGAGTCGCGTCAGTCCTCAAGTCCCTTATATAAAAATGGCAATCATAACCTCGGATCAAAATTGAATCATGTCCAGCTGTGCTGTTGTCCGTCCGTAGAGACACGAAACTTAAACAGCTGGTGCGCATTTTTCCTCAGAAGATGAAGTTTGTTGAATTATGTTAATATCTTACCTTGTAGAAGATTTTAGCTATACCATTTAATATTTTGAACCCAAACTTAACAGAGCGAAAGTTAAAGTCGATCAATTACAAATTTCCCCTATAAACTGCAACAACATTACACTGATTATGGGCATAAGTGACCAAGCATCACCACTTTTGGCAAAGCTTAAATGCTTAATTTGGAAAGTTTTTATATATTCAATACACACTATTTTGAGGAAAAACTTACAAGATATTACACTCTCTGTCACCTCTTGACTGTATAGCTTTTTTCTATACCATGTATCAAAAATATATATCGGCCAAAAAGAAGAGTGACAGACCTCGATGTATTTATATGCTTGATTATAATAATATTTATTAGCAGATCTCGAAATTGTTATAAAAGTTCTTACGAGGGTGGCTTTTTTTTTATTTTTTACTCATTTATTGATAATAAGCCAACTTAGGCAATACTTACTCAGGGGAAAAAAGAAAATCGACTGAGATGACATTTGCCAATGAAAATGAGTATTAAAAACAATAGACTTGCAGAAATCTTTCTGAATTAGGAATATACCAATTAAGTTTTTTCGTTCATTTTATATGCGAACCCTATAATAACGCAAATTATATAAAATAAAAGGAGTTTCTGCTGGTTTGCCAGTTCAACTTTCCGAAATGATGTGTTCGATCTTAAGCCGTTGTAGATCAGAGCAGATTTAAAAGTACTTAATATTAAAAAACTTTTTGCAAACTCTCTGAATCGAACGAGTGTTTCATCCTGGTAAAAGTCTACATCTTTTAAATATGGCATACTTTTGGGTATAGTTACAAATTACAATGCTTAAAATTCACAAACAGTTCAAGAATTAATTAATATAAAACTTATCAAAACGTATTTGTTTTACAGTATTCATCTTTCTCTTTTTTTAAGTTCATGTAATCATAGTTTTTAATACGCGAATAATATGGAAATTTTCACTCTTCTGTTGGCTCTGCATTTAGAATTTCAATCGGATGTCGGATGTAATGCTGATATAAAATTTTTTATTTCGCTGATAACTAAATCTTGTGTCTTTAATTTTATTCATACCTGAAAATGTTCTCTAGCTCTAAATGCGATATTTTATAATAATTCCAGTGAGCGATTCAAATAGTTAAATCATTCCCAGTGTTTTAACAACGATTCCGCTTTTTTTTTTGTAGAATTGAGTGAATTATTTGTAGGTTCACACCCAAAATGGCTTTGTCCATCCTAGTGGCCACATCTATTTATCACTATTTAGTGATATGAGCTTTTCACTTACTAAATCTTTAATATTGTCTTTTATCCTTACTTCTTTTAATTTAATAATATAATGAAACATATTCTGTGATGTTATGGGCGTCATGGAAAGTCCATTATATATTGGGTTCATTATTTACTTTACAAGTCGATTTATTATTATCATATATAATATAAAAAATGCATTCACTTTTTTACGATCTTCACGCCACCTATGAGGTAGTGTACTTAGCGCGTTTTTTTTAACGTGATTTCCCCAGTAGGCCTATTCCACATGTCTGTTGTGATTCTGTTTAATTAAAAACTTGCATAATAAAATATATTAGGAAGGGTTGGAAATGATAAAAGCGATTGAAATTAAAAAAATTTAGAAATTTAATCATCTGATTCATAACCTTCAAATACTTCTTCTTGTTGCTCTTCGTCTTGATCTTTTTCTTCTTCTTTATCTTCGTCTTGTTCATTTTCTTCACCGTGGGTGTAAGTCAATAGCGATGTATCTCATGTTTCCTTGACAATGTGTACATGCCAGAGAACACAACAGTCCAACTTTTGACATGACAACGTCTTAAATTAGGTTTGTATGGGAGGCACCATTGAAAAAGTATAACGATAACCGTAACGATAAGTCTAGCGATAAATAATCGTAACGATAAGTGGCATTTTTATTTTTGGTTTGCGCTCTGCTTTTATCTATAAACGAACCAGCGACTTTTTGTGAATCGCAGCAACAAGCAACGCACATATTAAGTTTGTGCAAGCCGAAAATGTATGTAACATATAGAAGGAGACGTCAGAGACACCCCAAAGTTACCTAAAATATGATCAGGGTGAATAGAGAAGTCGATATACCCATGTCCGTCTGTCCGTCTGTCCGTCTGTCCGTCCGTCCGTCCGTCTGTCCGTGTGAACGCCTAGATCTCAGAGATGGTAAGAGCTAGAGTTACCAAACTTTCACATTAGATCCCATATTATTCATAGGAGGCAAGTTTATTTTATTTTTTTGATATCGGGGATAAATTATATAGCTCCCATGGGGGTGTTTGAGACGACCTCGACAAAAAAAAAGCGTTTTAGATGAATAATTCATTTATTTATGAAGATATCGTAACCAAATTTGGTATTCAAAAGTTTTTTATAGTTCCCAATCACTGTACCAAATTTGATCAAAATCGGTGGACTATATCATATAGCTCCCATAGGACCGATCGGCCAAAATAACTTTTTTAAAGAAAAATTCGCTATATTTAGTTTTATAATAAAGATATCGTAACCAGATTTGGCGTTTGGAAATTTTTTAGACCACTTAAGCAATGTGCCAAATTTGAACAAAATCGGTTGACTATATCATATAGCTCCCATAGGTCCGATCTTCCAAAAAATCGATTTTTTAACAAAATTTGTTGTGTTTCGTTTGTTTGTTAAGATATTGGGACCAAATTTGACATTCGTGAGTATTTTATAGTTCATAAGCACTGTACTTAATTTAATCTAAATCGTTTGACTAGATCATATAGCTCCCATAGGACCAATCGGTCCAAAAACACGTTTTTTTTACAAAATTCGATGTGTTTTGTTTGTTTGTAAAGATATTTGAAATAAATTTGGCATTCATATCTTTTTTAAGGTATTTAAGCACTGTGTCAAATTTTATTGAAATCGGTTGACTATATCATATAGCTCCCATAGGAACGATCGGTCAAAAAAAAATTGTTGCTTAAAAATTCTTCTGTTTTTGGTTTTTTGTGAAGAAATCGGACTTTATTACAAGCTAGTGGTACAGGGTATCCTAAAGTCGTCCGCGCCCGACTTTACGTCCGCCATTTTTAGTTTTGAGTGAGCGCAACTGAATAACTATTTTATTTTTGATTTGCGCTCTGCTCTTATCTATCTAGAAACTCGCACTGCGCTACCTTAGCAACACAAAATTTTGATATTTTGTTTGCATGCTAACAAGCATAGTTCGGCCTTTCTTCTGTCAAACCATTCGTTTATACCTTTTTATTTATTATCTATTGCCGAGAAAATTTTATTTTATTAAGAGATACGAAAACGTAAAGTCTGACAACTCGTTTCTAAATTTCATGAAATATACGTATAATCTTGATTGCGTATCAAACGTTTCTAAGTCAACTACGTTAAAAGAAACAACCATCGACTTGACTTTCGTAAGACACATTACAGCAGAAACACTTCCTTTCATTTCCTATTTCTCCTATCATCGTCCTATCCTCAACAAAATCACTCAAATAGGAATTATTATTGTGCAATTTAATAATATTCATATCAATAAATATTCTACCGAGAAAAAGACGTTGTCACGTAAAATCTTCGCCCGTAAAACCGACTTTACAGGCACCAGTTTTTTACAACCACATTTAGCGCTGCATCCCTTTTTACAGTTGCAAAAAATTGAGTTCAGCAGTTTTTCCGGCGCAGGTGGAAGTAAAGTCTGAATAGGTTCTAATGTATTGTCGACCAACTTCCAACCCCAGTCTTTTGGGTCTAGCTGATAACCAAGCCACACTTGAACTTGCTAATATACCCGAAAAGATGTTGATGAGCAGCAACTGAGGTTGGAGGAAAACAAGCTAATTGAACCTGTTTCTTATTTTTAGTTTTTTTAACGAAACGTGTGTATCGATACTTATCTAAGCAGGTGATTTTTTTCGGAGCTTTGCATAGAAAGAAGAAATTGAATCCCGTTCGTGATAATTTCTTGTTGAGTCGAATTACTTTTGTTGAAGACTTCAGCAGATTGAACTAAATCTTGTTTTTCAAACATTTTAAAGACTGTTGCATTACCCCTCCTGTAAAATGCAGACGTCGTATCACAGCCAGTTATTGCGTCTAAAAATAGGACATGATTTTGACTCTTTGCAAAAGTAGATAAACTTTTTGACGAATATATTTCTGTTTGATTTTGAGCTTTTCCTGGCTTTAAAAAGAAAATCGTTTTTTCAGCTGGAGTTCGAGCAGTAAGTAGTACGAGTAAGTCTACATCTTCACCAACAACAATAGTTGTATTTGTCAAAGTAAATTGCTCTATAGCTGTTTCAATAATCAATACGTCGGCATTGTTATTAGCCTGTTTAACCAATATATTTTCGGCAATTAACTTATCTTTCAATATTGAAATGAACCGAGATTTGTTGTGAGTATTTGCAAGAAATTTCTGTTGATTGGTAGGAACTGTCATAAGTTCATCAAATAGAATATCGGAAGATGAAGATGTTACTAAAGTTCGACGACGTTGTTCTGCAGCTTTAATATTTCTCGTGCAATCATCATAGCTATCAAATACGACAGTAATTCTGGCACCAAAAAAGGTCTACGTACATACTGAACGTATTTATCTAAAATAATGCTAAATGTTTCTTCACTATCCCACACAACACGGTGTAGTAAGTAACCTAATGATGTATATCGTATTAGCATTATGGCTATATATTGTAGTTGATAATGTTACGCGTGATATATGCTTTTAACTTAAGTCGAACGGGATAACCCGATACCTTAACTTGCATATTATGACGATGAACGAACCCGAAAACCCCCCCGTGGATCCGCCACTGATCTCAAATAATTTTATGATAAAACTTACCGTTCTGCTTAAAATCGCGAAAACCCAAATTTTTCCAAGATTTTTGACCTTTAACCTCGAATAAAAATTTTTCCAGGCACCGGAATGATGAGGAACTTTCAGTTGTTATTTTTAACTATGTTTTAAACAATTACACAAACTTTCAGCTTGCTGTTAATTTATGTACCTTTACTCTTCTTTATTGGTCTAATTTGACCGGACTAGACCAATATTTATAAATATATAAAATATTTTATTTATTAACGTATTTACAATTAAAAAAAAAGTTATAAGAACTATTTTTACCATTTACTGCCACTGCAAAAAAATAATTAATTTTTTTTTAACCAACCCCTTTTCTTTAAAAAAAAATAAGAAAATTTGTATATTTTTGCTTAAGTTGCCTTACTTTTTGAACACACCTCGTACATATTTAAGGAACATACTTAAAAAAAAAATAAGAAAATTTCATATTTTCATACATTATGTCGAGTAAACTGACGAGCTCATTTACAGGGGGCTTTTGAAGGTTCATCTTTAAGTAGGTACGCACCTAGCATTTTTTGTCTTCTGAGATCAAGTGTTCCATTGACTCTTCCCCATCACAGCAGAATCTGCATGTGTTCGAAATCGTTACACCTATTCTGTGTAGGTATTTGTTGCAGAGAGTGTCTTTAGAGTTTTCCCCTTTTGGCGCTTAAGCTTAGGAATTTTTTGGAGTGTTGAGGCCGTCTAGACCGTCTTCCAATATTCTGTGACTTTTTATTGTTGTTCATTTTTTTGTCTCATGTTTTAAATGGTTTTTGTTGAAGCCAAAACAGGGAGATGCGCCTATAAATAGCTTTTCCGCTCCTTTTTGCCATAAAGGTCAGCCTTTTCGTTACCTTTATGTCCTTCATGGCCAGACACCCATATCAGGGAGACATGGATGTGGGTGGCCAATTGGTTGAGTGCATTGCTATACTCTATCTTTGGAAGTAAATGTGTAGCTCTTTAGTGCTTTGAGGACTGATTGATTGACTATCTGAGAGTATTTTGATCTTAACTCTCTTGAGTCCTCTTTTAGATATAAGCTCCACTGTTTCCATAATTGCGTACAGTTCCGCTTGGAAAATTGTGGTGTCATTGCTTAAGGTGATTGATTTGCGTGCTCTGGGGCCCACTATTCCTGTTCCTACCCCTTACAGCGATTTTGATCCATCTATGTACCATTTCTGTGAGTCGTCATGTAACCAGGTTGGCTTAGCATTCCATTCCTCCCTTGATGAAAAAATGACTTTGTATCTCTTGGTTAAGTTGAGTACTGTGTCTGTATGGTCATTACCCTGGGTCATGCATGTTGCTTTGCCGACGCTTGTGAGGATTTGTAGGGGACCAGTCATATTTCCTGGATTGAGCGTGCTTCAATGCTAGCAGATGGGGTAGTTCCCATTACCCCTGTGAAGCTTAGGCAGGCTAGCCTCTGTAATTTACTCAGTTCTAATATAGCTGTGGTTTGTTTGGTTTTCTCCCACCATACCAATGCCCCATATAGTATGATGGGTCTGACCATTTGCGTGTAGATATCCATATGATTAATATGATTCTGAATTTTTTTTTATTGAAGTAGATTGTCTTGATACTGCAATATCTATACTTAAGGCAATAACCTAAAAAAAAAAAAAACTTTGATGTGTTTCCAAAGATATAATACTTATGCCATTATAGCTGGGAAAATCGTGGCCAGCTAAATTGTTTTGAAAAATATTACCAACCAAATTGAACAACTATCAAAATGTGTATGTGTGTGTGCGTATGTCTATTGCCAATAATTATGAGTATGCGTTATTTCTGGCCAATAGCCCGCAACCGTTTGCGGAAATTTGATTGAGATGGGCGTGAAGTGACAGAAGGTGGCAGCCACATGGCATGCAACACGTGCAAATGTCTAAAGATAATTTATGGGAGTTTCTAGTCCACTTGGTCTAGTTGATTTTTTGCCAAAATTTAGTAAAGTTGCTCAAAATATTGCCGCAATTTAAAATGCAATTCATAATTAAAGTTTGTGTGTCTTTAACGAAATGTAACAAAAATGTAATTTAAAATCTTTTTTTATAGTTTTTGTTTTTTTTTGTTTACTTGTCTTTGGCATTTTGAAAGCGTTTTTATGGGTTTCGAATTGCCCAAGCCGCACAGAGGCAACTACGAACTATCCAAAACCGAACCAAAACTGAGCCAAAAAGCGCTGCGGAGCGAAAATTATAATGTGGCCACGCTTAGTAAATCACTTCTACAAGTTTTCCAGTTTTATTTGCTTATTATATTATATTAACTTGTACATACATACTTCATATATATATATATATATATATATATAAGTTTGCAACATGGTTAAATGTTTAAACTGTATGTAAGAAAATAAAAACAAAAAAAAATCGAAAAACAACAACTTGGCTTATAAATACTGGCCAAAATACATACAACATCCACAAGAGTAAGTATTTCTGACTGTCATTATGTTTTCTTTATTACCAACAGTTAACAGCCAACAGGCCAACACTTTCGTCTGCAAACGAAAGTTTCATGGCTTACACAAGTTGCAAGTAAACCAGCCAAAAACAGTTGGCAACAGCGGCGGGCAGCGTCTAATTTATTAGTCTACAGTTTAATTAGTTTTTTATTATTGCCACTTTTATCTTTATCTCTTCTTCATAAGTTGTTCTTCTTGTTGAGCATCTTTTGTGCTTTTTATTCATCACTTTTAATTTCTTATTTATGCCATTTACCAAAAAAATTAAGCGCATTTTTAGGCAAGTGACTCTGATTTTTTTGTTTTTTGGCTGACTTTCAATGAGATACTTGGCAGAAATTAGATCTAAAGAATTACTCAGAAATTAAAAAATGTATATAAATATATTTATTTTTGTCCATTTTGTTCTTCATTGATTTGAGAAACTATAGCGCTAAGTTCCAAGTCAGGATCATTTTCAATGGGGATGTTTAGTCCTTCTTCGAAATAGGAAAGAGCTTTCGACAAATTTTTTGATGTGAGTTGTTTGGATACAACAAGCTCTGTCTCTTCATCAAATACCGATTCTGCTTGCAATTGAATGAGTTCCTCAAATAGAAAGAGTTCCTTATCAGCTAAAGTAGATCAATCATATCACGTTCGTTCAAACCTTCAAAGCCTAGATCATGTGCTATATCCAAAATGTTTCGCCTAATTTTCAGGAAGGAAATGAACTTCGACATCAGGACTTTTTACACATTCTGGCCATTTTTTTTTTTAAACATGGTTCATTGTTGTAAATGTTAATTCTTTCCATGATTCACTGATGCTGTCAACAGCGTTCTTGATGTTATAGTTTTTCCAAAATGTGTTAATTGAAAATTTACCATCGGTTTCCCTTATAAGTTGTCGGTTTCCCTTATAAGTTGCTGTATTTTTCGGAAGGTATTCAATCATGACATCTTTAGATAGTTGGGATAAACTAGTTGGATGCCCTGGTGCATTATCCAAAATTAGCAAAGCTTTGTTACTTAAATTATGGTCTCGCAAATATTTTTCAACTTCTGTACAAAAGAGATTTTTGAACCAATCCTCAAAAGTAGCTTAAGTCATCCAAGCTTTCTTGTTGGATCTCCATATGACGGTTAATTGATTTTTATTTAGTCCTTTAACAGCCCTTGCATTTTCAGACAAATAAATTAAAAGTGGTTTTAGCTTAAAATCATCGTTCCTTAAGCAACTTTATAGCCAGGCGCAGATTTTTCGGTTTTTGATATGTATTTACGTGCGATCAGGCATTCGCTACCAATAAAGCCCTTTTTCGTCTACGTTAAACACTTGTTCAGGTTAATAACCACCTCTTTCAATAATTTCTTTTAAAATTTTGGGATATTCATCAGATGCGGCCTCATCGGCGCTAGTTTCTTGACCTTTAATTTTTAAATTATGCAAATTACCTATATTTATTAATTTTTGAAACCATCCTTGGCTTGCTTGGAATGTGATGTCTTCAAAATATTCATCGATATTATCATTCTTTAAATTTTCAAAACTACTTAAAGCTTTTTCCTGGATAGACACTTGGCTCTTTGACATTCTCCGTTTGTTATTGTCCTCAATCCATATAATCAATAGTTTTTTCATTTTTTCAATAATCGAGTTTCTTTGGCGTGTTAATCTCGAGACATAGAAACTTATTTGGACTCGGATTCGGTTTAACGGACCCCAAAAACATAAAGCAACATTGTTCGAACCCTGAAGAGAGATATCTGAGAGTCCTGATATGACAATGAGCTGCATAGAAGATTTATGGAAGAACCAATAGGCAACTTACAATAGTTACTCCTTGCTTGAATTTTTCCTAGTCCACTTCTATGCGTCAATCTGAAAACCATCTCCTCACAGTTTCTAGGTAGCGAGTTAGTTGACCAGATGCGTATACTAGGGATTTGGAGCCACTCAAATAGATTTTTATGATGGGATCTTTTGCTCGCAAAGACATTGTACATAAAATATGATGTTTGAAGCACATGCGTCAAGAGAAAACTGAAGGTCTTTCCTGAAATCGAAATTAGCAACAAAGCCAATGGCATAGACGCACTACTTTGAAGGCGATGAAATGCAATGCCACCTTACTTTTTGGACACAGTAGTATGGTATGGACATAAATCACAGCCAAATAAAGACCTAATAACAAAAAAGCCTTAAGGTAAGTGTACTTGCCTATACTACAGGGTGCGCCATTTGAATGTAGTCGATGGGAACTTTTGACGCAAGAAGTTCATCGTTGATTTCGCGGTGTGACATGTCGCGCCGTCTTGTTGAAACCAAAAGCCTTTAAGACCTTTTTCACGCATTTATGGTAAAACAGAGTGTGCCAACATCCATCGATACCGATCCCCATTGACAGTTTCCCCAACTCTGAAGAAGAACGGACCGATGATGGTTTTTGAGCAGACACCGGCCCAAACAGTCACTTTCTGGTCATGCAGTGGAGTTTGATGGATAGTATGAGGATTTTCTTTCCCCCAAATGCGACAGTTTTGTTTATTTACAGTGCCAGATAGCGTGAAATGGGCGCGTTCTTTGGGCGTGAATCGATTCATGGTTAAAATTGTAATGCAATAACCTTTCCAAAATGTGTTCGACGACGTCAATCGGTTGAAATTTGTCAAAGTTATTCAATATTTCCATCGACCACATTCAAATGGCGCACCCTGTAAAATTATTGTAAAGGAGACAAAATTACAAATGTTGTTTCATTTTAGACCATTCATTACCGATACTAGTAAAATTGTTCGTAACGAAACTATAATCGCCAAAATCGGAGAGTTGAATATCCCTAAATATCTGAAGATGTTCGATTCAAGTCGACTCGTCGCAGTTGGCGCGGGAATTTTAAAGTCAAGCACTACTGAAGCATTCTAAAGACACAGATATGGCAGAATGCGGATTGTTCGTTTATCTTTTTATTTCGATGCACAAATATAACAGTCGAGTAAACCAAATAGAAGAATATTATTCATTAATCGTGTACTCCCACTTTTTTGGTCAATAAATTCGGAATTTTCCCATAGTACTTCCCATAAAATTTTACAATATTCCTTTCATTGTTGCCGCAACTCAATACCTTTCTGTTACTTTATATCGTATACCTTCTATTTTCATTAAAATATTGATAGTATTTTGTTATTTAGTCATCTAATTAAATTTTTATAATAATATTTAGTCATTTAAAGATTTTAAAGAGTTCCTCAATACTTATAGCATTCAGTTGGAGCTTATTTATAAACTCCTTCTGTCAATTAAACAAAACTTTTTATGGTAGAGAGAAGAGTTTGGAAAGAATACAAATATCTGGTAAATTCTTATGCGTGTGGGAAACAGCCAGATATTGGCCCAAAAATATGTATCACACAAATCGCTTCCGCGATAATCTTAATTATTTTGCTTTAAGATTCCCATTAAACAATTAAAAATGACTTTACCCGTAAATAGAGAAGTAAATTAAATAAATTATTAAATAAGTATTATTTTTTGTTTTTCATTTTATTATTCAGTGTTATGCCAGTGACTTATAAAAGGGCAAGCCAGCTCAGCTCAACTCATGCAAGGCGCGTGCCTAATGTGCCATAATGCCCCTGATCCCCTTCTGGTTGGTTTTCATGCATTTTGCATACAACCATGAAAAATTGTGGCAATCGTCAAGTGGAATATAAAAACAAAAAAAGCAGCTAAGACAAAGTTATGGTCGCGAGCAGTTTACGCAATGTATTGTATATAATATAATAGTTGGTGTATGGTCTATGGTAGAGCAATGCATATATGGAAAATTAGTTCATTTAAATGAAAATGAGAAAACTTTATACAAATGACGACTAAAATGCTCGCTAAATGCAACATGGCAACTGACAAGTTCAACGACTTGGTTTAATGAAAGAAAACTCAATATGAGATAGTATGTGTGTACATATGTACATAGTGTATATATGTATATATATGTAGCTAAGCGTACTAAATTAAAGCGCGCGCAAAATTGCTTAATTGAGAAATGTCGAAAAAATACTTGCAATTATACGGCGAAAAACAAAATCCATATAACTAACAATACTCTAATGTTAAATTTTCAAAAACAGAAACAACAAAACCAAAAACAACAAAAAATTGCATTATACACGCAAAGTCTGCGCGTTTTGCTTCACAGCCCCGGTGAAGTCAGTCAGCCAACTAGTCATGGACTGTGTGCTTAATAACTCATTTTTTCTTTCGAATAAACCGAACGAATTATGAATCATTGCAAGCAATCCAACAATCCAACAGTTACTTTTCGTATCTTGGCATGTGGCAAGTTTTCTGGCTTTCTTTCCAGACGCAGCAGAAGAACTGCGCATTTGGGTTACTTACAAAACAAAAGACTTAAGACACGAACTTGACGTTTTTGTTACTTATAAATAATCGTTTGTCAACGGAAAAGATAAGTTAATACAAGCCCATTTACGTCCCAACTCACTTAGACCAAGAATAGGCCCCTTGCGATACCGCTACAGTGGGCTATTTCACCACTCTTCCCCACTTGAGAGGTCACCTATAAGAGATGAGGAAGCCATCCGGCAGCCGGAATAAACCTTAAAAGGCATTTTGGACTCTCTTCAGAGAGCTGAGATATATCGTCAAGAAAGTGTGCGTATAGGAACCAAAATCTTTTACTGCCCAGCCCAGGGCAATGAAAGAAAAAGTGTTCTACCGTCACCAGCTCCTCCTCATCGGCACAGCTTCTACACAAGTGATGGTGGGGAACATTCAATTTGGATGCGTGGTTTCCCACCGGCCAGTGTCCCGTGATAGCACGGATAACAGATGAGCACTGAGCTCTATTCAGACAGCAAAGTTTTTTGGTTTATTTACTGCAGTGTGTCGGCCAAGTTTGCCGCGTTCAATGTCCAATACCACGATTTATTTGCACAGAGAGCAAAAAAATTTCGTATTCTCAGTTTACAGCTGGCCATAGGTTTACCCAGGCCCTCGTTGTCATACACTAAGTCATCGAAACTATGGTCTTAATAGCCGCTTGTATGTCCGAGTAGATACAAATGTTCTTATTTCGACATTGTAGGTTTCTTATTGTTATTAAAGCCTCCTGAATTGCAGTGATCTCTGCCTGAAAGACACTACAGTGGTCCGGGAGTCGGAAAGCAGTTGTAACTTTGAAGTCCTCAGCTTGAAATCGTCCGTGTATATCTTTATCGAGCCCGCTGGGCCTGGTAAGCCTCTATTTCACTCCTGCCTGGTTGGAGGCTCTGAATTTTTAACAAGGATAAGTCCTCTGATTTTCCCACTGGAAAAAGCTAAAGGGTCTAGCTGGATAAGTACTGCAAACTGCCCCCAGCGATTTTGGCAAAAATTTCAGTTTTTAACCTAAGGCGTTGCGGCATAATTTAAAAAAACTTATTTGTTAAATTGGTACTAAAGTACCAAATTTTTTTTTTAATCTAAATTAGCCACATCCTAAAGCTACTCGTAAGAAATGTTTTCACAGAAACAGTACTCTGTCACTTAGAGCAAAAAGAGCAGTGTATGTCCAATATTATTATTATCTATAGTACCCCCTTCATGGCTTAGAACTCTTCCAAAAGTCCTAAGGCCTGCATGTATTGCAGTATTATATTTGAACTTATAATAACAACGGTCTCTGGTGGGAGAACGTACATGCCCAGGAGCTTGTTTCTTTTACCGGCGAGTGCCATACATTCACATAATACATGCGAAGAAGTTTCTTTCTCCATGTTACATAAGCGGCTGCGGAGCCTTCAATGTCCTGTCAGAAGGCCCTTCATGGTTCTTCCGGTTTCGGTGTTCTTCCCTTGCGTTACTATAACTTTGAACCACTTTCGATTTTAGATGAGAGAGGAGAGGTGGGTTTTTGACTGTTTAAGCCCTGGTATCTGCTCCCAGTGAAGCACTCGTTTTTATTCTCCTCTATTCTCAGTAGTTTCCGTATCACGTAGTTACCAATCCCACAGTGTGGTTCAAAACTGATTATCGGTGTTGCCGTAACAGTTGTGCAAGTTTACCTGCCAGCTCATTTCCAGGAATATTGTTATGTCCTGGAACCCATCTAATCGTGATCTGGTTCCTGGATCCTAAATTATCCACTTTCTCACTTCTTTAACCAGCCTTGGTGTGATTTTGGCTTTGCTTAATGAATTTATTTTATTTAATTTTATTTCTTTATACAGAAATATCCTTTTCACGGTAGTTCTTTTGCAGATTGAATTCTGCACATCTTCCAATAGCACAGACTTCAGCTTGGAAAATGCTAGTGTGTCTGCCTAGAGGTTCGTAATATTTGGTTCTGGGTCCTACTACACCCAGGCCACTTCCTTGATCAGTGAGTGATCCGTCTGTGGTATATCCAATATTGCGAAACCGAATTTTAAGGCAAAAAACAAATTGTCCTTGGTATGTACGCAATTCGATACTGTATCGTGACCTCCATCAGAACACAATAGAACAACGGATAGGAAGGCACATGAGTACAGGGACAAACTTACTTGCCAGGAACTTACTACCAGCTAGGCCTCTTAGCTTAACCTCAAAAAAGAAGGTTTTGCAAAATGGATTCAGTCCTGATAAGTCTCTAAGTGTAACTAATCCTCGTGCTTTTTTCATTATTATTTGTTATTGTTATGGTACATTTTGCGCCTTGATTCGAAACTAATTTTTGTTTTAATAAAAAAAAAATATTTATATTGGCAACAGGACTCTTTAAAAATCACCATTTATTTTAAAGACCTGTTTTTATACGTTCTTTATTTGATATAAGTCAAATCAATTTGGTGGAACAATGTGAAAAAAAAATTTTTGTTTATGTTTTATTTTAATAATGTATTTTATAAATACAAAAATTTAATTTTTTTAAATATTGCCAAAATCCGAATACATTTTTATGATGAAATGAGCTTGCGGACTTTTAGGTCGTAATTTAATGCATACCCAGTGGCGAAGCGAGAGCGTTGAATGTGGGGGTGATGAGCCTCAAAATGCCGACTCGATTCAACAAATTACCGATAAATAACCGATTCTTAATTTTTATTTCTCGAATATTGCGTGAAATATCCGAAATTTGCCAACTGATGGATGTTTGTGGGGTGTCACACCCCCCACACCACCACCTCGCTACGCTCCTGTGCATACCATAACTACGTTGCCAAGATGCTTCCGAAGTCCGTGTGGAACTTTGTCATCCCAAGTGGCAAGAAGCATCTTCTGCAAGTCAATGCATATGGTGCATCAAGACCAGTGATCGGCACGATCCTATCCCATTAGTATATGGCTCACACGTTACAGTGGCACAGAATATTCAATACACACGCAAAAAAATGCATATGTACAGGTGCCACAGAAAACCAATTCGATTTCAATTCCAATTCTTGGTGCCACAGACATGGCTATGAGCGGTGTTAAAACCGTTGTTAGCCATGTCTGTGGCACCAAGAATTGCAATTGCATCGAAATTGAATCGAATTGGTTTTCTGTGGCACCCCTGGTATATTTAGATCCAGATGTTTTGTCAGCTTTTCAAATTCCATGCTCTGGGGCTTATTCGATTCCAAAAAAAAAACGAAAGCATTTTGAAATTTGAAACCCAGACTATGTTCCACCACTCCTAACTAATCATAAGACCATTTTAATTTACTTTACTGCATGCAATGCATATTTTTTTTTTAATTTTTGGATTAGTCAATTTTTAGGAAGTAAAGTATGAAATATTTATACGGTTGCAGCTCCATCAGAAGCAGACGATGATGCTACTGTGGTATCATCTGTTGTAGCTACGGTAGTACTGGCTATAGTTGTGTTTGTAGCAACTGTGCTATTTCCGCTTGGACGACCACCTGCACCACCAGGACGACCACCCGAAACGACAGTAGCATTACCAGGACCACCGCGACCACCACCTTGACGTCCACCACGTTGGCCTGCACCTTGAGCAGCAGCCACAGCGACCAGAGCCAGCAAAGTAACAATGATTATAACACGCATCTTAATGTTTTGTAGTTAGAATGTCTTTAGGATTAGAACTAACACTTTCAGAATTATTGCAGCCTTATATACCAGAAAGTTGGGCGCGGGAAAGCCGAAACAATTCATAACTCAAAAAAAAAATCCCCTATGCCAGTAACTTTCCGCTTTTATGCGCAAATATTTGTTTTATAGTCTGGAGTTATTTTTAAGGTTAAGCGGAGCAGCTGTTGTTTTTCTGATGTAAATATTACGCATTTTTAGAAACTAGACAGAAAAGTAAATATTTATAGCACGGGTCAATAACAAAGTTTTTTACTTTTACTTTTCCTGTACCATATGGTGCAAATTAAGTTTGTGCAACCCAAAAATGTATGTAACATATAGACACAGACATCGGAGAGCCTCAAAAGCTGCCTAAAGTTTGATCAGTGGGAAAATATTTCCTATAACAATGGTTAACTTTTTTGTGCAATTTAATCTACAATAACACTGAGGTGGTAAACAAACGACTCAACTGGAACTCCCAGTGCTATCCAAAGTTACTCGAGCCATGTGAGCTTGTAGAAAATTTTTTGGCAGCACATGAGGCTTCAGCCCTCATATTATAGAATAAATGTACCGTATGATGGTACGGCCTATCGTAACATATGCAGCCCTGTGTATTGGCCCAATACTCAGCAAAATGTGGTCATTAAGAAATGCAGCAAGCTTTAAAGACTAGTATGCACATCTCTCTCGGGAGCTATGCGAACCTGTCCGAAAGCTATTATGGAGTCAGTCCTTGGACTCACATCCCTGCACATTTTCTTCCAAAAGGCAGCCATGCGAAGTCTACTACGTATCCTGAGCACATCTGGACTCTTAGCAAGTGACACTGGTAATGCCGCACTTATGTATACATAACATGACATATCGATCTGCTCTAGATCAAATCTTATGATCACGGAACTATTTCATAACAATAAATTTAAATCTCTTCTCCCAAGTCGAGAGACGTGGGCTGATGGCAGCCATGCGAGATCTGCACCCTTAGTATCCTTCTCAAGGGAACTAGGGAAGCAAACATCTATGTTTATTCAGATAGCCAAGCTGCTACCTACCTCCAAACCCTGTCCTCCCGGAACAAAGTTGTGCCTGGACAATCGGAAGTGCATGGTAACACGATCGCTGAGGATCTAGCACGATAGGGTGCCTCCATTCTTACTGCATATCAGTTTTGTGCGCAGTTTTGTGGTATTGGTTGGTCCTCAATCAAAACCATGATAAGAACGTAGGCGATTCTGGTTCTCCCTTCCGGGGCTTCGTCAAGCAAAAGTGCTTCTAAAACCTCTGAATGCGATCAAGACAAAAGGTCTTAGCAGAGCGGACCTAAAGCTCCTGGTAGCATACCTATCTGGACACCACACTAGTAGATACCATCTGCAAAAAATTGGCTTATCGGACTCTTTAGAGTGTAGGCTCTGTCTAGAAGACGATGAAACCACCAGACATATTATCTGTGACTGCCCAGCGTTGGTATGGGACAGAGCATGTCACATGGTAAAGGAATGGATTAGTCCATTCCATCTTTGGTCAACACCAACAAAAGACCTACTGCTATTCATGCGAAAGTGGAAAGTCTTTTGCTTTAATTTAAGGGTATGGCACAAAAAAAAACCCGTTTTTCGTAAAAAAAATATCAGGGGCGACAATTTTATTTAATATATTTGATATTGGGGATATATATATAGCTCCAATAGCAGTTTCCAGAGAACTTTTTTTTAACGTTAGCTAGTAAAAATACTGTTAATAGGAAAATGTTAAAAGTACAAGTAATTCCATAGATCAATAATATAAGTGAAATAACTTTTGACGGCTACCGTTCCATAGGAAAAATTGCCTATCATAATGGTTGACGTTTTTGTGTAATTTAATCTACAAAAACTTTCCATTATTACGAATCCCACAAAATAAAAAATGAGTTTAACATCTGAATCCACTCCAATACATACAAAAGTTTAGTCCAAAAAATATTAAGAGTATATCACAAACGTCCGATTCAGATTTTAAGCTTAGCCATTTCTATACCTACAGTATAGGAAAATATATGAGTACTCCTATCAGTGTCGCAGAGAGAAAATCATAGAATATTTTTGAATATTTCCTCAAATTCAAAGTTAGTTTATATACTTCAATGAAAAAAAAAAGAGTTTCCTCAATCCAGCGAATAAAAAAAAATTTCAGAAAATTTTTTTACCACAGTAATTACACCGGGCCTTTGAGAAAACTATGGGTAATCCCCCATTTGCACCCTCTTATGTTTGGCTTGACCACCATAAAAATAGGATTTTAACGAAAACAAATCACTTTATCTGCTTTTTCTTGATACATGTACTGTATTTATTATAAGTGGAAAAATAAATATAAATATAATAGTTAAATCTCGGAGATTGGCGGTGATTGTGAAGCGTGTAATCGGCTTAAATTAAAAACAATCCAGAATAAGGTCTTAAAATTTGTATTCTGAGCTCTATAAAATAGCAGATAATTGCATGATTAATGACAAAATTGTTCAGGCTAAAACTAAATAAATTAACCTTAAAAATAACTCCAGACTATAAAACAAATATTTGCGCATAAAGTCGGAAAGTTTCTGGCATAGGGGATTTTTTTTTTTTGAGCTATGAATTGTTTCGGCTTTCCCACGCCCAACTTTCTGGTATATAAGACTGCAATGATTCTGAAAGTGTTAGTTCTAATCCTGAAGACGTTCTAACTACAAAACATTAAGATGCGTGTTATAATCATTGTTACTTTGCTGGCTCTGGTCGCTGTGGCTGCTGCTCAAGGTGGCCAACGTGGTAGACGCCAAGGTGGCGGTCGTGTTGGTCCTGGGGGTGGTCCTGCCGTTTCGGGTGGTCGTCCTGGTGGTGCAGGTGGTCGTCCAAGCGGAAACAGCACAGTTGCTACAAACACAACTGAAGCCAGTACTACCGTAGCTACGGCAGATGATACCACAGTTACACCATCATCTACTTCTGATGGAGCTGCAAGCGAATAAATATTTCATTCTGTAAAATTCCTAAAAATTGATTATTCCAAAAATTAAAAAAAAAATATGCATTGCATGCAGAAAAATAAATTAAAATGGTCTTATGATTAGTTAGGAGTGGTGGGAAATAGTCTGGGCTTTAAATCATCAAGATGCATTCATTTTTTTTGCAAAGCGGACATCTCAGCTGGATCTAAATCAGTGGTCGGTAAAATATACATATGCTTTTTTTTTGCGTGTGTATTGAATATTCTGTACCACTGTAACGTGTGAACCAATGAAGAATCGTGCCGATTACAGGTCTTGACTTGGAGAAGATGCCTTTTGTCGCTTGGGATGACAAAGTTCCACACGAACTTCGAAAGCACCTTGACAAAATTAAAAAAATTTAATTATTTTATTTATAAAATACATTATTAAAATAAAAAATACAAGAATTTTTTTTAAATTGTTCAACCAAATCGATGTGAATATGAATACATCAAATAAAGAACGTATAAAAACAGATCTTTAAAATAAATGATAATTTGTAAAGAGCCCTGTTGCTAATTTTGATTTTTTTTAAATAAGTTTCGTTTCACTAAAAACATTTAGATCTCATACTATTAGTTATGATCCAGATCTTTATAATTTATACCCTTGTTCTTTAATAAAAACCTTATAACTAAATTGCAAACATTTTTTTCATTTTCGATTTTAAAGTTTTTAAAAAAAAGTTTCTTGCTAAGGATCCAATTCCGTTGACACCTGATGAAGCTTTGGCATTTCTTCTGGAAATTGGTTTAACCAAGAACACTTATGTGAACATCAGGATGCAGAAGAAAAGTCGTAATTGTGAAATATATCCTAACTACATGCACGCGATTGAGGAAAAGAAAAGTGCAGACCTGACAATATTTCAATTTTTGATACTGTTGCCGTAGTTCCTTTACAAGATATTTTGGATCACACTGTAAAGCGAATAATGACACTACAAGATGAAGTTTTATAAAGGTTTGCATGAGTGAAAATGCATCTGAGGTTCGAAACAAAGCATATAAGCATGATAGACAAACGCACGCGCGAAAAAATAGCAGACAAACCAACATGTAAGATGTTTTCCACAGATGTATGGACACTAGCGATCCATTAATCTCAATGTCTGACCCAGCGAAAAAATAAAAAGAAAATAAAAATAAATATCTTTCGGCTGATGTTCTAGTGCTCTTGGAAGTGCCAACTACTACACCCAGTGAAGGCGAGCTATTGAATACCAGAAGCGATGCTGAAGTAGATGACTATGATATGGACGAGTCTGACTTGTACGAATGTGATTTTGACAACGAATACGCAGTTGATATAATAAAATAAATAAAAATCATAAAAAGCTAAGAACACAAAATAAAAAAGGGGGAAAAAATACGTTTACAATTTATTAAAATTTTAAAATTAGAATTGTGCTGACTATTTGCATATTTGATATAAGTAAGTTATATATTATAGTTTAAAGCTTAAAAAAAAAAATTTGATTAACAAAGCTATGAAATCAAAAAATTGTCATATTAAAATATAAGAAAAAAGCCGGGTCCACGCCTATTTTCCCCAGTCAAAAATTCTATTGGTATTATTTAGTTAAATGCAAAAAACCAGACAAAAAAATATTGTGTGATTCTCGAGTTATTAATTTATGTAAAAAATAAGGGCTTTGGGACCATAGCGGACTGGCTGAAATGAAGGCAGCTAGTTGGTTGTAGACTGTTCCAACTTTAGTGGATTGATAGCAGGCGCTAGCAGCGGTTAGTCCATGATCTTGAGCATGCGATAGTCTTCTTTCTTTTGGTAGATGGCCGATAAACAGTACCAAATTAAATTTTATATCATTATCTCGTTGAAGAATATATGCGCAACTCAACAAATCACTTCCAATTTCATGTCAAAAAATCGACGGTAATATTTTCTTGTGAAATAAAGGTTCACGGATTTGATTGTTTTTCTCGAACGTCCACGTCCAATTCGGTAATTCTTACTTCTACTGGCTTTTAAAGTATCTTTGTCATTTTAACACAGCTATTTTGAAACCTTCAATATTTTAGCAATTGCGGCGTAGAAAAAAATAATAGCAATTGACCATAAAAAAATTAGTTTATGAACATGAATTTCCATACAGTAAGTAAAAAAATTTGTATTTACATAAAAAGTAATAACATTTTATTATGAATCATGATGACAAAGTCGTCACATTTTGGCCTTCACTAGATTGTGCAATCGTGAAGTTCTTTGGACCAAACTGCTTATCATCAGCTCAGGTGCCGATTGAGCAGCTACTGTGCGAGTGCCCTTCCGTCCATCCGTCCGTCAGTCACGACGCGTCGTATGAACAGCTGATTTTGGAGACTAAAAAAGCTATTTAGAGACACTAAACTTTACCAGCTGGTGCGCATATTTGCTTAAAAGGTGAAGTATGTTGAATTATTTTAAAATTCGTACCCCGTTTCCCCTAATAAAAGTTTAAGCTTTTTTAGTAGCCCGTTTAATATTTTGATCCGAAACTTAAGTTTAATAGTGAATATAAAAACGCAATTCAAAGTTCAATTGACAGGTGATAAAAAGTGGAAGCAAAGTACTCATAAAATTAACTTCAGCTTATAATTTTAATATTTTATTAAACTATTTGAATAAAAAAGCAATCAGCAAATTTAACTCAGTAAAATTTCAGAACAATTCAGTACTCTCGACTTCCTATTATTAACTCTTAATAGAAAATAATTATGCAAAAATCATATTTGAAATTCTTCAACGCGTTCATGAGAACACCCGTAGCACTTAAAACATTAACATTAGTTAATCTGACAAGTACACAAAGCCACACAAAAAATAAAAATAAATTGTCAAAAAATTAAAAAAAAAATTTTAGGGGTGGCAACCCCCTCCTTACAAATTACTTAACATTTTTGTGCTATAACCCTTCTACACACTATAACAAGGTTAGGGCGGCAGTTGGGACCAACATCCCAACTCACTTAGGCCAAGGATAGGCCCTTTGTGGTACACACTATAACAAACAAAATATAAAAAAAAATTTGGCAAATTCGTTCAGCCGTTTCAGAGTTATGCGATCATAAACGTACAGCATTTCGTTTATATATATATATCGATTTTATTAAGTTTTGATCAAATTTGATCAATTTTTTTATATTTTTTATGTTTTCATGTAATATTAAAGTTTTGAATCAACCAAATTAAGAATTTTTTTATTTATTTTATTCAGTTTTGAAATTTTGTTTTCATTATTGTGAATTATGGAAATAAATGTAAGTTAAATTTGCACGAGTATATATATTTATTATCTGCAGTTTAAACTTGTCTGCGCCTAACGTATTGGAGCGATAAATAGATTAAATCGATTTTTTTGAGAATCATTTTTGATTCAGAGATTTTTGCTATATCTCAACAAAAAAAAATCTAGTTAAGTTGCCATACCTGCAAAAATATCTAAAATAAAAGCACATGATTGATAAAATTTATGAGAATGTATTGATTAGAAATTTAAATGAACGTTAAATTGAATTTAAAAAACAAGATAAAAATGTAACTTTCCAGAGAAGTGGAATTCTGCGATCAGGTGTTCTTCGTCGCCATTCTAAAAATTAATTGATTCGGAAAATATTGAATAAATATATAAAAACTTAAAAAAAAATTCTCTAAAATCCATCCAAATTAGTTTCAATGAGAGTTTCACACAATAAAAGAGTCATCTAAATAAAAAACATTAGAAAAAAATTAAAATATGTTAGATGGCTACTTACATTATTCAAGCCACTTTGGATTTCACTCAAAAAATTTCTCTATTCACTATACGAGGTGTGTTCAAAAAGTAAGGTCAAGGTTTCAAATTTCACGGGCAACGTATTTTCGATTATCGATTTTTTTGTTTTGTTGTGTTGGTACACTCTTCCCGAACATCTGTACCAAATTTCAAGTGAATGGCATTTTTTGTTTGGTTGTGAGAGGGGTAAAGGTTATAAGTGTTTTGCGTGCTCGGTGATTTTTTGCTATCGAAAAATATGGATCAACGGATTTGCATCAAATTTTGTGTAAAAAATAAACTCCATAAAAACCCGACATTACATTTGCTCCATCGTAACCCTGGCCTCTACATTTATTCAAATAAATTCCATATTCTTTAATCGTATTTAAAATTTTAGTTTTAAGAACTTTAGAACTGAAATCGGATACTGCAGTAAACCCCAAAGAAGACTGACAGATTTTTAATTCTTTAGGCACATTATCATCATTTTCTGTAATCGAGAGAATGACCTACTCAAGGTCAAGTTCTTCAAAAAATTCTTGTCATTTACCGAAAAGTCAAGCAAACGCAAATGCCGGCCGACGCTCTCGAAAACTCTCATTCTCTCTTAAGAATCCCTTTTTTAGACCTTAGACGTATTATTGTACGGGGGCATCTCCGTTGAAGTATATGGCTGAGACGGGGAAATCCCGCAGCCCACGACAATAACCGATGTAGGGTGTTGCCAACTTTTGAACGGGAAAAAACAATTTGTTTTTAATCTTGTCATTTCAGAAATAAAATAAAATAGTTTTTATTACTTTTTGCTTACGCACGTTGGGGGCCCTCGTGGTCCGGGGTCCCGTATAATTGATACGGCTGATACGGCGGTAGCTACGCCCCTGGTGTCACTGTGCATCGCCTATTACTTAAAATATATTAAAATAAATTTGCTTATTTTTTAATCAAAAATGCAAGGAGTTGCAAAAACTCGGACTCTTTTCACCGCTTGCTGGTTTTTCTAGTCAAAAAACAACAAAAAGAGAGAACAGAAACATTAATCTATATTAGAGGTGTGCTAGGCTGATGACGCAGTATTTTGTAATAGTCAACTCGATAATCAATAATCGGAATTTCGCAAAAAAAAGAGCAGACGAGATGGACTTCCATACACAAGTCTGTCAAAATCAAACCTACTTTTTCCCATATCAATACATTACGTAATATAAGTTATATCTTTAAATTTTATATCTGTTATTTAAACTTTTTTTTTTCAGTGACAAGTTCCCCTTTCTTACACTTGTATACAATTTAATAACTCTTATGCGATTAGCAATTAAACCAGCTGCCAATTTGGAAAAGCTTTTCGAAGCGGTTTTGTTACATTATTTAATAGAACTATTTTGTACTAGTTACTATATAGCTCATATTAATTATTTTAGCCGATACAATCGTTGGGGACATAAATTCCAGGCAACTTGGTAGAGCTTTAAACATGATACAAACTGGTTATGATAATAGTTACAAGTTTTCTAAGCTTACGGTCCTAATAAAAATCTTAACAATATTCTAAAGCAGTTTCAATCAAACAGAGTTCATTGATGGGTTGTCGAATGCAATACGTATTTTTATATTTTTCGAGATATCAAGTTTAAATACTATATAATACTTACAGCCTATAAAGTGCAACGCAAATTGAGAAATGCGGAATTTTTTGGTTATAACATTAAGTTTACAACTTTATGCGGGTTTAAAGAGCCAAAAATTGCGTGAGTCAACGGAATTATTTTTTTTAATAAAAAATTGGAGAGGTTAAAATGTTCTTTGTTTTCGTAGCTGATGATATAAAAAAATGTCGCTATGGAGATACAGAATGCATAAAGGATTCAATTAATGCCGTAATACGTCGTTATCCCAAAGGAATACCAGAAATCGGCATGAAGCCCATCGATGTTGTGGACGTTATGGACTGTCTGATGGTCAACGATCCTCCGGCTGGTGTTGCTTGGTTTAGATTTCATCTGTTGAATCAAGTGAATTATGGTTTTGAAAATACAACCATAACAAATATAAAGGGCTTTGGCAAAGACCCAACAGCTTCAAAGATGGAAATTCAAGGTATAGTACCCAGTCTTATATACAAAGGAAATTATACAGCCAATGGACGCATATTGTGGTTAGTTGGAATGGAGTCCAAGGGCGAATCAATATCGGACTTCCAAAACTTTCGATTTACATTACAATTGAAAGTCATAACCGAATATCGTAATAATAAACGCTATCTGAAGGTATATGAGCTAGTGCCCGTTTTAACTTTGGATCGGTAAGCTTTATAAATTTAAAAAACTATATAGCTTATTAAACATATTAACGTCTTACAGCTGGATACAGTGGCTCGATAATTTTTTTCCTGAAAACACGGACTTGACTATTGCTGTCAATACTTTGTTTAATGCAAATTGGGTAGAATTCTGGAATGAATTGGAACCAGAAATACTGGAACTTTTTTCTTCTGTTTTTTCTAGCCTGATAAACCCCATTTTCAATAAAGTTCCATATGATGATATGTTTCTTCCCGATTAGAATGTGTCGCTTCAGATCATTTCATATAGATAGTCAGTCACAGCAATTAAAGAACTTTTAATACTATGTACAAATTTCCGCGTTATATACTATAGAAATATAAGCGGTCTGACTAGTGCTAAACTGCAATTGTTAGACAAATACCTTTAAACATTTATGTTAAGTACGTTGAAGTCGAGCGCATACGACTTTCGGATACCCTGTATCACCACATTGCAATTAAATGCGATATATTTGGTTACGATATTTTTATAAACAGCAAAAAAATAAATCAAGCTATTTTCCAAACGCGTTTTTTATCGGTCCTTTAAGGGCTTTATGATATAGTCAACCGATTTTAAATAAATTTTGTACAATGATAAAAAACTCTAAAATACTTTCAAATGGCAAATTTAGTTAAGATATCTTCCAAAAGAAAACAACTAAAAATCGCATTAATCTCACTTCTTTAATTTTTCGAAATTTTAAATCCAAACTACTTGATAGATGCCAAATTGCTACTATTAAAAGAAAAAGTCTCTAAAAGTAAAAATTAACTAAATGACAAACTGTTTTTAGCCATTAAGTAAATTATAATTTATTTTTGAGACCAATACTGTAAAGTAAATCGTAATAAAATTTTAGTTAAACCACTTAGTATAATCTATATAATGGCTTAAAATGCTCTTTATAAAAAATAAAAGTCGAAACTCCATCTTATTTAATTCAAGTGTGACTTTAAAGAAAATTCAGAATTTAATGCCATTGATGTAAAAATACTGTAGCTGGTAAACAATTACACAGCCACACAAAAAAAAATATGTTATTGGTTCTGGAGGTCAGACCATGTTTACTTATGTTTTCAGGGTCGCCGAATCCAAATCCGAGGTCAAAAAACCCCAACACGTCAGGGTTCTGACATAACCGATTCCGGGGGTCAGACCATGTTTATTATATGTTTTTTTGGTCGCCTCATTCGAAACTGAGGTCCAAAAAACTCCAGCATGTGGGCTTCGACATAACCTCAAAAACTTCATAAAATTGATGGGTTGAACTGATTTTTGTTCAATTTACGGCTAAAGTTAAAACGTTAAGCGTTAAATAGCTTAGATAACGGAATATTTTGAAGGTTATGTCAACAACCTGACATGCTATTGTTTTTTAAACGTGAGAAATGTAAATCAGATTTTAGTGTATCCTTACGAACGAACTCTGACAAAAAGAATAGGTAAACTTAAAACATGAATAATATAAAAATTTAAGGATATATCGAAAAGACCGCAGCTTAAATACAATCAATTTAAAGAAATATTTATATGTAACGAAGCAGTTATTATTTAATTTTTCCTAAATCTTGAATAAAAACTATAATTTTTGTGTAATAAAACACTGAATTTAAAACTGATTTTAAATTAATAATTTTCTAAACTTGCCAAATCGATTAACTACTTTAATCTTATAGAAATTGTCACAAAAAAATATATATATTTCACGTTATCCGTCTTATACTTTCAATACATCTGCGGTAATTTAAATTTAGAACTCAACTGGAATTTCGAATTACAATATTTTCTTATTTTTCCCAACAATTTTTTATGTAGTTAATCTATTTGGCTTGTGAACCTTTCATACTATATATCGTCAATATAAAAATTGTAAAATAAACTTGTCTCCCTGACATAATAACGCATCTTATTTTAAAAATTTGTTGCTCTAGCTCTTACTATCTCTGAGATCAACATACGCAAAATTAATATAACCCTTGTACCATATGGTACAGGGTATAAAAAGTAGAATTGCAACATAACAAATACAAAATCTATAAAAAATTTCAGCAACTAGTCAAAATTGCCGGAAAAGCGGTTAGCCGCAGCTGGTGGATCTTATGTTTTATTTGAAGCTTTACAGCGGGGCGAGTTGAGAGAAAAAGAAAACAAAATATTATACTGTGTTTTTTTAGAGGCTCACAACTTTGAGTTGGCAACACTGGTTTATGTGGCAACCCATTTAACAGCTGAACATTTCATTATAGATAGACTTGCATCAGAGCAACGCTTGCAAATTGTTAAAACTCTTTATCAGAATAATAAATAGTTCCGTTCGTTAAACTTATTCAAAATTCAAAATTTTAAATTTACGATGAAACCCATTTATGATTGAACGCAAAAAAACGGATTTGTCGCATTTGAGGTGAGGATAATCCATAAGCTTTTAATGAAACACCATTACATCCACAGAAAATTACTGTGAATCCGCATTCAAAGAATTAATTGCGAAATATATATTGTGAAAATTGGTGTTGCAGATTGCGCCTGGTACGCGCCAGATATGTTGGCCACATGACCGAAATAATATTTAAACATAAACGTCACAAAATTTTCTATTCTAAAGCCCATTTCATTAATATTAAAAATATATTTCTTTTGTAACTCTAAAAAAACACCCTATACTTTTTTGGCAAAACGTTATTGGAGCCAATTTGTATTTTGAAATTTGAATAAATCGAAGCTAGTTTGGCCATTTGTGTTACTGTGCAGTGCAGTGGCGGCAACATAGGCTGAAGCCTACGGCGGCAGCATTAAGGGGCGGCAAAATTTGAGGCACCTGCATTAAAAAAAAAACCCCAATTTTAGTGAAGAATTCAATCAATATGAAGGGAAAGCTCTCAATTTCCACAATTCAGGAATAAAAAACACTCAGGCATCGTCACAGGAATCAGAATCTACAACCTGGTGAAAATAGAGACAATAGTATCCAATTGAGTGGCCGTGACAACTTTCGTGTCAACACATTCAACGTTTTCTTGGACCGTACTTTGAAAGAATTGACACGAAGACATAAGCATATCAAAAAATCTATTCGAAATTTTCTCTCATCACTGATACGAAACATCTGAGCAACGAAGAATTAAGTGACAAATGCACCATATTGGGCAACTACTACACGCAAGATCTTGAGGAAAATTTGGGAAATGAAATGGTCTTTTTCAAGGCATACGGCATCGAAAAGAACATTTCAAATTATTCTACGCTGGAACTCTTGAAAAAGCTAAGACAGGATTATCTGCAGATCTCTTACCCGGAGATTTGTTTCAATTACTATTTCGAATTGTAGCGCAGAAAGATCTATCTCAGATCTTTTTTGGGCGAAAACAAACTGAATGCTCTTGCGTTGTTAACGATAGAATCAGATTTGCTTCTGAATTCGCATCTGAAAAATCAAGACGAAAACAACTGTGAATAAGAAGTGTTTGAAAAAGGGTTTTTGTTGAATACCTTATCCATACCGATATCGAATTGGTTACTTCCGTTATGTATATTTCGTTAATAACGAACTATATTGTATCAAAGTACTGATGACAATCACAATCGCATTTAATATATGTATTTTTTCTTTTTTTTTGTGAAAAAAGTGCGGCAAGTTATGGCTTGCCTAGGGGCAGAAAATATTTAAATCCGCCACTGGAGCAGTATCAAGACACAGGCTCGTAGTAATTTTCACCCATCTCCACATAAAAGAGTCGTATTCTATTAATTTCCTATTCCGCTTAAAAAAAATCGACCGGTTCGAAACTTGGCTAATACTTCTCCTTCTCTGCTTTTACACTTGTTACTTACTTCAGGTAGCAGTGTTGCGGCAAAGCTGATGTACGAAAGTTACCAATTTTTAGTCTCTGCGTTCTCTCTTTAGCTCTCACTAAAACTGGTGACGACGCCGGCAGCAATACTCTACCTTAGGTAAATATATATCTTCATAGATGGCAACGCTGCTGCGTATTTTTCTCTTCGACCGATTTTCGCGGCATAGCATGATCTGTTATAACTGCTTTCGGTTTTCGTTTCGCGCACTCTTTGTTGTTATTGTCGCAATCTTCGTGGGTAAGTCGGGAACTTGGGTTAGTTGAGTGAGGCGAGGCGCCGCGTATTTATATGCGGCCAAACATGTTTCGAGACGTTCAGTTTTAGTTGCCGTCTTTGGAGTTTCGGTTGTAGCGCGTGGATCGCAGATTGGTATACGTCGTCGCGTCAACACCTGGATATACATAGTCCTAAGGATTAATACCAAATACAATATTTGTTTAAGCCCCAGCTAAAACACTAACTCTAAACCTAAGCAAGGTGAGCTAAAAATTTCAATGTGCCAGCTTATCTTGACCCATTGTGGCATTGTTGCACGTTTATTTCGTCGTGATACGGATTGTGGCAAAAGTCAGGAGCACATATGTATATGGTGTCAGAGTATATCAATTCAACTGCCACATGTCACAATGCTGAACATTTTAAATCTTTCTGTTTAATGACAATTGTATTGTTAAGCGCAATTGTGAAGGACAATGCAGCTTGGAATTTAAATGAGTGCCGATAATAAAGTGAACAATTTAATGTGCATAAAATATTTGCAAATTTTAACAGAAAAGTGTCAACAATAATGGGAAATTTAAATTGTTTACAATACAACAAGAAATTGCAGTATTGAATATTAATTCTCGCGCTTCTTCAGACGCGTAAAAGAATGGTTAATTGTAAAGAAATTGCAATGAATACCTTTTAAAAAATTTGCAAATGTAAATATAAAGTTATTCTGGAAGCATGCCTTATTTTGATGTATGTTTTTATAAGATGATTTTATGAAATAAAAAAAAAATCCGTTGCTTTGCCTAGGGAGTTCAGAAGTTTCCTCTCCTATTGTTTTTGGATTTGCACTTTACTCTAAATACCTCTACAACTGATAATCCACATTAAAATTCTCGAACTTTGTAGAATTTCTTTTTTTTTTACAAATTCTCTATTATGATCGTTTGTATACAGTGTAACCATTGCGTGAAGATTATTTGCGCAATGAGCGCACAAGTGTGTTCCTATTGCAAAAATTGTAAGTAAAGAGTGTTTTTTTTTAGAGTTACACAGGTTTAAATCATAATAAAACAAAGAAATATATTATTAGTATCAATGAAACGGGCTTTATTGGATGGTACAACCATTATTTTGCGCTACTCTGGTGTAAGTCTATCCATAGTGAAATGTCAAACCAAACTCAACAAAAAGCAACTTTAAAAAAATGGCGGACGTAAAGTCGGGCGCGGACGACTTTAGGATACCCTGTACCACTAGCTTGTAATAAAGTCCGATTTCTTCACAAAAAACCAAAAACAGAAGAATTTTTAAGCAAAAATTTTTTTTTGACCGATCGTTCCTATGGGAGCTATATGATATAGTCAACCGATTTCAATAAAATTTGACACGGTGCTTAAATACCTTAAAAAAGATATGAACGCCAAAGTTATTTCAAATATCTTTACAAACAAACAAAACACATCGAATTTTGTATAAAAAACGTGTTTTTGGACCGATTGGTCCTATGGGAGCTATATGATCTAGTCAAACGATTTGGATTAAATTTGGTACAGTGCTTAGGAACTATAAAATACTCACGAATGTCAAATTTGGTCCCAATATCTTAACAAACAAACGAAACACAACAAATTTTGTTAAAAAATCGATGTTTTGGAAGATCGGACCTATGGGAGCTATATGATATAGTCCACCGATTTTGTTCAAATTTGGCACATTGCTTAAGTGGTCTAAAAAATTTCCAAATGCCAAATCTGGTTAGGATATCTTTTTTAAAAAACGAAATATAGCCAATTTTTCTTTAAAAAAGTTATTTTGGCCGATCGGTCCTATGGGAGCTATATGATATAGTCAACCGATTTTGATCAAATTTGGTACAGTGATTGGGAACTATAAAAAACTTTCGATTGCCAAATTTCGTTACGATATCTTCATAAACAAACGAATTATTCATCTAAAACGCTTTTTTTTTCGAGGTCGTCTCAAACACCCCCATGGGAGCTATATAATTTATCCCCGATATCAAAAAAATAAAATAAACTTGCCTCCTATGGAATAATATGGGATCTAATGTGAAAGTTTGGTAACTCTAGCTCTTACCATCTCTGAGATCTAGGCGTTGACACGGACGGACGGACGGACAGACGGACAGACGGACGGACGGACAGACGGACATGGGTATATCGACTTCTCTATTCACCCTGATCATATTTTAGGTAACTTTGGGGTGTCTCCGACGTCTCCTTCTATATGTTACATACATTTTCGGCTTGCACAAACTTAATATACCCTTGGACCATACGGTACAGGGTATAAAAACACCATTTATATGTAGTACAGGTTGTGGGTTCGAATCCCATGTTAATTTGCCGAATTTTCCTGTCTATTCTATATCCTTATCACTTACTCCTATTATTGGTATCACCAAGGACCCGTTCTTGGCCTAAGTGAGTTGCGACGCTAAGTCCCAACTGCCGCCTACCCACCTACCTATATATAGTATACAAATACCGTCTGTCTGTCGAAAAAACTGCATGCTACTGAAATACACAGTAGAAGTTTGCAAGGTTCATTTCTAATTAGTTCAACCCAAAAAGAAACGGCTAATTACTTAAGTTACTCAGTCCCTAGCCTTAACCTAGAAATCCAAATATTATTTTGGTTTTTTATATGCGCATTTTGCAATTAAAGTCAAAATAAATTAAAATTTTTGTATGCACTACATTTTGCCTATTGGCCAACTTAATATTTAGAAATTAGGAATACATTTTAGCCGAGCTTGCAAATCATTTCCTCACTGCTAAAATTCCATGTTATTCCAAAAATATTGCAACATCTCCAGTACGTGAGTGGTTAAGTAGTATAATGGAACTATGCATTTACTACATGTAGCACATGAAGCCAGGAGTCCAAGAAAATACTCAAGAAATAAGTCAAAAAACTTGTTTCTTGCTCATATCAGTACGTTCGGTCGAACGTGCTTGTCGGGTTCACCCCAAAAAGCACGGACCGAAGGTTCTTTACTGGAGCCAACTCGAATAAATTGTAGTTGTGTATATCCATGTTTCCATGTGATGTATACGTGAGCACGCTATAGTTATACGCGCCATGTATTTTTTCTATGTGTGCGTGTTTTTTTCTATGTGTGCGTGTATGCATTTTTCAGCTGGCGGTTCATCGTCAGTTAAGAGATTTTTCTCCATAGGAGATTCAACGAGTGCGAGAGAGAGAAAAGTCTCCATATAGGAGATCAACGGGTGCGAGAGAGACAGACGTGATTCTTAGAATTTGACTACAACGTAGAATATGATTGGCGCCTAGGTACAATACGAGTGAGGCGATGGCGTTGTCGCGCTGTCGCCGAGTGTAGTCCAGCCGGCGTGTGCAAAGAAGTAGTTCGGACAGTAGTTGCGTTCGGACAGTTGTATGCGCCGGTTGGAATTCGCTTCACTCACAAAGTAAAGTAAGTAAACGCTTCTGCGACATATACAAGCAAGAGGTATACCTTTCTCGTTAATTTGTTGTTATTGATTGACCAAAGTGTCTGCCAAAGGCGACATTAGCAATTCTTAGTATTGTTTACATATCATTTTTATTCACAAAATTTAAGAGACAAAGTTGAAACAGCAAAAGTGTCAACTAAAGGCAACAAGAAATTGGAGAATATAACTTGCAAAATAATGACATTTAGCGCAACAAAAAGGGATGATATCCAACCAAAAAAACCTTTCAGGTAAAAAATGAGTGTCGGGTTCCCCCCAAAAAAATCACCGTTAAAATAGATCACCTTTTCCAAAAAAATTTCCTTGAACATAAAACAAAAATTAATGATATGAACTCAGTCGGCTTAAAGCCGTTCTACATTAACAAGTAACGTGCTGCCCTCCAGTTGGACCAGGCACTTTTTTCCCCTTATCACATCTATACACGAGAAGCATCCGAATCTATCAATTTCGTACAATGGGGAAAAAAGTAGCTGGTCCAACTGGAGGGCAGCACGTTACTTGTTAATGTAGAACGGCTTTAAGCCGACTGAGTTCATATCATTAATTTTTGTTTTATGTTCAAGGAAATTTTTTTGGAAAAGGTGATCTATTTTAACGGTGATTTTTTTGGGGGGAACCCGACACTCATTTTTTACCTGAAAGGTTTTTTTGGTTGGATTTCTTCTTACTCTATGCCACTATTTATTCCGTTTTATTTTTTTGGTTTTTTGTGAAGATTTTCGCAATGTTTGAAGTAGTTGCAGCAAAATCTGCAATACTGTCTGCAATAAACGCAATAGCCATTAGACAGACAGTCGTAGAGTTGGACAGACAACACATGAGCACACACAGCAATTTGAATGGTCAGTGGAAACGGTGTGTACTATCTTAACCATAGTGCTTACTTGGATTTGTTTGTATGGCTTGACTAGATTTGTCTTTGTGTCCGTCCATATAGCCAACAATGCCCCAACCGGTAGTAATTGCCGCTGTGGCTAGATTGCAACTTCTGCGGCTTTTCAATTCTAACAGGTTGTAGATGTTGTTGTTGCTTTGTGGCCACAACTTACCAAACCTGACAGAGTTTCCCATATAGCACACAGAGTTGTATTGGAAAATCGGAAAATGTAACGCTTGCTGAGTTTGGCCTCTTTGAGCCGCACGCTTTTGATGGTTTATCAAGCTTTGGAATTGGTAGCTTGAATTAGTTCAATTTAAGCCTTGCTTAAACTATTACATTAATCGTATATTGCAAAAGTGTTTTTATCATTTCTTAAGATCGATTTGAAAAAAAATGTATTTTGTGCAGGGACGTAGTGAGAAATCCGGGCCCGGGTGTAAAATGTACCGATTCCTCTATTACACCTTTAGCTTGAATACTCCGGACCGGGGGAAATCCCCTAGTGAATGTGCAGATTCAGAAAATATCTTCATTGCAAATAAGTAAAAAAGTTTTATTTTAAATATTAACACTATACAAAATATATTCTATAGCAAATGAAAATTATTTTTATGTACATTTTTTCAAAACTCTTTCGAGCTGGATGATTGCCTGACGGTTTACAGGTTGAGGACAGTAAAAAACGTTTAGATATAAAGGCTAGCTGCGAATAACCAGGAAGGAGGGGAGAGTCTCAGAGAGGTTTTCGGGTTGAGACGATTTCCTCATAATTTCGGAGTATCTATGATACTCCATGGCAGGTGTTTTATCGCCAATCAATAACCATTCATGCTAACTGCCTATGTTTTAATGCATATTCAGCCCATAAATGTATCGGTAGGATCCTCCGCTACAAACGAGCCAATGGTAGCGTCCACAGACTTCCAGAATGTTTACTGGCCTAAGTCATAAGAAAAAGGAAGTACCTAGATGTGGGATACTATGCATTGAAACTATCGATACCATCGATACACAAAAAAGTGTCGTATTCTTTAAAGAAATTCCATACAACAAGTGAGGAAAATTCTAATACTTACAAAACGAATATTTCAAAATTTATAACAGAAAAGTTTTAAAGGTCCTTTTAAAAATACAAAAAAGAGTGTTGCTTCAACAATTAAAAATAAAAAAATATCCTTCAAGTAGCTTGTTTTGTGGCAGAAGACCAACATGTCCATATTTCTTAAGATTTTTTCAGTCGTGTCCTTCTGTCCAACCTTATAAGGCCTCTTCTATTGAACATTCATCCTCTCGTGTTCCGTAGAAGTAGCAAGAGTGAATAAATATTTATTGCCTAAGTTTTGTAGTCAAGAATTTTTATAACAAATTTACTTACGTCGGATGGTCGAAAACGTTCGATGTGTTGATTTTTTATTCTTTTTGACACTTGCCATTTTTTTTCCGTTGATTTGTACAAAAAGTTTTTTATATACAAAAGTAGACTATCGATATCTTGAAGAAAACCATCAATAAATGAAATGAATGATTATTCTAGTAATTCCTTCTAAGCCCCCGCCTTTATACGTATCGCGTGAAATCTTCCATTTTGAACAATGAGTTAGTACATTCGTGGGTCAAAACTTCGACATTGAAAAATCTTCAAGTGCTAATCGTGTCACGAGTTTTCCCTATGCTCCAGCAGCCTGCACATTGAATTTGGAGGTGCAAAAATCATGTTACCTTAACACTAGTTCAAATATAGCACAAACCTCAAAAAATCCTAAAAATCACGTTAAAAACGTACACTACAAAAACCAAATAGAATTTAAGGTCCAGGGTACTGCTGCCCGCCTTGCGGAACTCAGTTTATTAAAATAACTTAACTTAATTCTGTCTTACAACTGGTCGAAATTTGAGCCAGTTCAAATATACAAATTTATACCTGTAAAAGTAACTTAATGTTGATAAAAAGAGCCGAATCATCTCTCTTTAAATTTACGATTGCTAACCTCTGAACCTATGTTGCCAGTTTTTTCAACTTTTAAAGACCATTATCTTATGAAATTTAAATGAGTGCGGAAGATCTTAAAGGCAACGACACAGCAGTTTAACCCTAACCTCAGTCGGTTCAAAATTAAAGTTGTTTTTTATGGGTTTGTGAAACTTCAATTCACTGGAAGCAGTAAAGCTCCAAAAACATAAACAAATACGTCACTCACTCTACATATAATAAAGTCTTCGACTATATTCTAAGTCGACTAAAATATTTGCAGTGTAGCCAAACACAAAAAAAAAAAACACTATATGAACATAAACAAATTATGGTCAAGCCAAGCACGAAAAACAAACGAATTTATAAACAAAAGACAAAACGTTCCGAAAATCCAAAAAAAAAAAGTATTTTAACTAAAGGTACGAGTACATAGACTTAAATGCTTCGATCATGGGTGGTGATAGAAAAAATTTCGAGGATACTACGAATCTTTAGAGCTCTCCCCCTGTATACGCCTTTAAAGAGCATGGTACTGTCTTTAGAGACTTGGTTATTTTAATCCCCCAGTATACGCCACTGGCTCAGATCGTTGTCGCATTTGCATAAGAGCACACGATATTTATTTTAATATACTATTCTGATACTTTTATGGTTGTTGCCTTTGCTATTGTTTCTGGTATACCAACTTACTAAAATTTTAAATGCTAAACAAACTCAAAAAATAAAACTGTGTTTAGTTTTATAAGGTCGTTTGCGGTTGATTTGGGTTTACGTTGAGCATTTAGCGTTATACGTTTCGGTATTGACCTTACGTAACTTGCATGTATGGAACTGTCAAAAAAAGGTCACAAGCGTGACTATCGCATGGTATATCTAGTACACCGATTATATATCTACTATATACTACGTATATAAGTAATTAACCATATAAAGAGCCTAAGTACTGCGGAACAGTAGATGTCAAATTTTTTGTTTTTATTTTTGACTTTGGATATGCTAATGAAACGAAGCAGTGGCGTGTAACAGACTTGTCGAAGTCCAAGTCGCAACTCGTCAAAGCCATTGAGCACTTTTAAAATGTCGAAAAAAAATGATGTTTTAATATCTATGGGTAGATAGAGCTTAAAGTACAATAACAAAAGTATATAATTTTGGGGCACAAATAGATGAACCTTTATTAAGAAAAAGATACTTGAAGGGGACAAATAGACAGCTACCTTGGTACACCAAATATCTTGATAGATATTTATTTACTCTGTGCACGCTATAATTAAGTTGTATTAGGGATTATCTTGATAGAAAAAATTACCATCGGTTGGGACATCGACAGAGGAACACTTTGTAATCTTATTCCCAAAACAGTAATGTTTTGTGTCAAAACCTTTCCATAACGAAGGGTTGCTCTGTAGCTCCGGAGAATACGTATTGAAATATTTTTTTTTTGTATATATTTCATCCTATAATCGCTCCTAGGTGGAGCATGTGTTGTTTTACGACAATTACTAGCCCAACGCAACCTTTTTATGGTCTGAAGTTAGTTGAAGTCATTTACACGGAGGTTACTCAGGGAACACCACGGTGACGCCTTTGTAAGCAAGGGGGTCCGCAAGATTTTCGAGCTGGCTTGAAATGTATTATTAAGAATAGTGGCGAACTCGACCTTGTGCGTGACTGCTTTACTTTACCATTTGAACCACTAACTGGCATGGAAAGAAGTATAGTGCCACTACAAAAAAAACGTATTACCACAAGATCCTAATCCTAATGGCCAAAAACAATCAAAATACAAAGCACATACACCAAATTCCAGATTGATTGGATGAAAAATAATCAAAGTCCCTAAAACTGCACTTCTGTAATCCTCAAATTATGTACACAAACCGATTTTTAGATCGAAAGGTGGATGAATATTGAGATATAGATGTTTATTATTCTAATGATTAATATTATTATAACTTGAGTATAGGCATATCCAAATCCATCTGCCCATTTGTTATTATTAAAATATTTTCACCTAAGACTTCATTCAAATCCACAGAGTTCTGCAATACGAATTGAAAGCTAAGGTCGAAGTTGAAATGGAAAAAATTTCAACGACACTATTCAAAGTTCAAATTACGAAAATGAACACCAGCTTTATGATGTTGTGAGAAATGGGGTTAAATATCGCATTGGGGAGAAATCTGACTTAAACAGTACTTCAAAGAAACAACCTTTTGCAGAAAGTAATCTTTTGGGTAAAAAGTCGTGCAGAGTGACGCACAAAGTATACTAAATAAAATATGTTCCCTTTTGTTAGCTTTTTACCTTTGGCTGGGCTATATCATCATCATCTTTCCTTCTACGATTGGATGTAATAATAATAATGGGGAATGCTGCACTACGTCCCGTAGGATCTATTGTTCTCCCGTCTAGCCCTAAAGCTTCTCAGCTAACCCTTTATCTGCAACAAAACAGTCATATATCGATACTCTATGCACGCCGTCATGTCCTTCTTTTTGGCAAGGGCGTCACACTCTGCGAGTATATGTAGAGTGGATTCCTCCACAATCCCACAAAACCTGCATATGTTCGAGCTGATGATACGAATAGTACTCAGGTGTTTCCTGAGTCTGCAATGTTTCGTCAGTTAGCCAGTTAGTATCCTAAGGGAATTCTTACCCCACAGGGATATTTTAACCAACCTTGCCAGTCCAGTCCATTTGTCCTCTTGAAGGTTGAATTGGGCTCTAGTTTCCCGAGCCAACTTTGAATTAATCTTCACGCCAGTCACCGCATTGATCGTGGCTTGACTGTATGAGACTAAGGCAATGTCCACACATAGATCTATGGCGTATATACCAAAAACTTCTGACAGTCACATTATTGCTCCTGCAACTGTCAGTCCGGTGATTCTTTGGCTAGAGACACGACAGTATAGTATATACACAAAGCATGTATCTCCTCTAACTTGTCCAATTCTTCTTGTTGCTATAACAGTTTAAAATGTCTTTCGAAGTGGTCATCTCATTTTTGGGTAAGAGGATTGAGGGGACTATTTTTCCCAGGTCGTTAGCGTCTCTATCACTTACTAAGCGACGCTTGCCAAATCCTAGCTTTTCTTTGGAACCTTATAACGATATGGAGTGATGTTAATTCCTTAAGGACTTACAATTGCATATAAAAGTATTCGTTACTTAAATTTCCTTAATTAAGATGTCATCGTCAGTATCAGCTGTCAATATTTTTTAATGTATTCACTTCATCTTAGAATCAAATAATATACAAAGATGATTCTCTTTCACTAAAATAAACAATAATATAACAATTCACAGATGATGATGCTACATCCGACACCGGCGCAGCGCGTGAGCATACGCGAGGAATTGCGCGAACCAGAGGATCCTGCAGATATTGAGCGTGATATTAAGCTCATACGGGAATGGCTTGAAACGCAGCCTCATTTGCCCAAGGGCATGGATGATATGCGTTTGACGACATTTTTGCGAGGTTGCAAGTTTAGCCTGGAGAAGGTGAAAAAGAAGCTGGACATGTACTATACCATGCGCAATGCTGTGCCTGAATTCTTTGCCAATCGTGATATCAATCGCGAAGAGCTTAATATAGTGCTGGACTATGTGTAAGTGTCAAGACTCGCTTATCCTGGGAAATTAATCCTGATTACATTTCCATTAATTTAGGCACTGCCCCACACTGCCTGGCATTACGCCAAATGGACGCCGCATAACGTTTATACGCGGCATTGACTGTGATTTTCAACCTCAGCATATTCTGGATGCCATGAAGGTGGCACTCATGATTGGCGATGTGCGTTTGGCCGAGGAAAGCGTTGGCATTGCTGGTGATATTTTCATTTTGGATGCTGCCGTAGCCACGGCTTCACATTTTGCCAAATTCTCGCCCACGGTGGTCAAGAAGTTCCTGATAGCCGTGCAAGAGGCCTATCCGGTCAAGGTCAAGGAGGTGCATGTGATCAACATTTCGCCACTGGTCGATACAATCTTTAACTTTGTCAAGCCCTTTGTTAAGGAGAAGATTCGCAATCGTATTAGCTTCCACAACGATGTGGAAAGTCTGTACAAGGTCGTGCCGCGCGATCTACTGCCCAATGAATATGGCGGCAAGGCTGGACCCATTGTGGAGCTGAATAAATGGTGGAAGCAAAAACTGGTCGACAATACTAAGTGGTTCAAGGAGCAGGAGGACATGAAGGCCAATGAATCGTTGCGTCCTGGCGCGCCCAAAACTAGCGATGATCTCTTTGGCATGGAGGGCACCTTCAGGCAGCTCAACATTGATTAATTCTAATCTTTTAAAATGTTGAGATTATTTTTGATATACGTTTTATTATGTATTTCTATTTGATTATTATTATATTCTATTGTTTGTTTAGTTTATGCGCGTTGCAATATTAACGAAATATCGATATATTTTCGTACGCTTTATCGCTTCATTATCAAATGTCGCTTTGTTCTCTCTCACACACACACACACACCGTTCACGAACACACATAGATACATATGCCAAGAGTAATTACAACAAAGAAGCAGCAGCTGCAAATATTAAGGAATGAATAAATTAAACTAAAATCCATATTGTATTATTTATTGAATACGGGGGGAGACTTGGCCAACGGGCTGCCAATTAAAAATAAAATAATTCCAAATTCCTCCGCGAGATTGAAGAAATTATGCCAAGTTTCAAAATACATATTTCGCCAGAAAGAGCATACAAATTATAAAGCATGGACTTAAAAAAGGGTATGGATGTATTTAAGGGGTTTCCAAATTTAATTCTTAAATACTATTTAGAATATGCTTCAAGCATGTTTATTTTACAACAGAAAAAAATGCAATGTAACACTAAGAAGGATAATAGCGAGAAAACAAAAACTTTTACAGAGAAAAGGGGAAATATATCACCAGTTCTCAGTACCAGAAAGTACATCTGCTAATACTCCGATATTGAAAAATAATTTAAGCTCATTTCCCGTGATATCATAATGGTTCTACGAACGCAACGCATCTCAAATTCAAAGAAGAATTTGGAAAGGATCGGTCCTACAAATAGGATTACCATATGGATTACCAGTGCTTGATCATAAACGGTCAAAGCTTGCTTTTCGAATTGATCACAAACAACATCTTTCCCTTCACATCGGTTTTACGAGAGAATACTTTTAAGTTTTAATGGCAAAAATCGGTGTTCGAGTATTGACCTCCGAAGTTTTGATGTTAGAATGTTATGGCAAACTAACATATAACAGAGGGCGAAATGCGAGAAGCATTCAGAAAAATCGCAATCGTTTAAAATATTATTTTAAACCATCAAAAATTTTCAAAATGCTCTGCGGGTTCGTTTTTGTACCCTGATCCACTTTTGAGGAAAATTTACTTTAATACTTGGTAAAAAATATGAAAATATCTATGACTAAAGTTGATCGGTCTGATCGAGCGATAAACCCGAACATTTCTGCGAAATAGCGAATATGTTCGCTTAAAAGTGGACAGATAGTAACACTATCTATAGATCCGATCAAAATCGGATGACTATATCATATAGCTCCCATAGGAACGATCGGCCAAAATAACTTTTTTAAAGCAAAATTCGCTATATTTCGCTTTTTAATAAAGATATCGTAACCAGATTTAGCGTTTGGAAATTTTTTAGATCATGTTAGCAATGTGCCTAATTTCAACAAAATCGGTTGACTACATCATATAGCTCCCATAGGGCCGATCTTCCAAAAAATCGATTTTTGAACAAAATGTGTTGTATTTCGTTTGTTTGTTAAGATATTGGGACCAAATTTGGCATTTGTAGGTTTTTTATAGTTTCAAAGCATTATACCAAAAATACTTACGATATCTTAATGAACAAACGAATTATCCATCTAAAACTTTTTTTTTGTCGACGGAAATTTAATTTTCTTGTTTACAAAAAGCGTTGTAACTTAAAAATTTATCGACCGATTTTAATAAACCATGACTTTTCTCACTCGGCATTGATATTTCTTTAAGATTAAATGTAAAAAAGTAAAGGTGTTTTAACAAAATGTTATATAAAAATGACTTCGAAGTGTGAAAAACGAAAAAAAAAAAAAAAAGTGTAAGTCTTAGATAACTTTTAAAAAATCTCGTAGGTGCTTTGTATGAAGTTTAAACAAGTGTATATCATCTTAAAGCTTAAAGCTTCTTCTTTCCAAAACCGTAAAGCAATCGAAAATCGGTTGAAAAATGGCGACGTTGTGATTGTGGGAGTGATCGCAGTACCCGAAAAATGGTATTTAAGCAATAACTTGCGATTTTGGGGGTGTTAGACAATTTTGAAAAACACTATCGTGATCTACTCGTCAAGACCTACAACATACACTAGGTCACTTGAAAAGTTCTTCGATTTTTTTTGATTTTGTAGTACTGTGTTATTTTTAAAATTGAAAATTTAAATTCTTACGCTTAGGGCATGTCGCTAGCCTGACCGGGACCCACTTTTCGGTATTACCTACTTTAATTTAATTTCCAAGTATTATACTTACTTCCATCCGTATGAGCACCCATGTTAGTCCTCAGATATTATAAAAACTTTGAGTCGTACGTCGCCTTTGGAGTGGGGATAATCCACAAGCTTCTGTCGAAATACCATCACATCCACAGTAAATTACTATCCCTTGTCTAAGGCGACAAACCAGAGACAATTAAATACCTGGAAATCAACAATCGAATAGTTATTGGCGAATTACGGCCGCAAATGCTGCGGAAAGTTTTGCGAACTTTTTCACGTGAAAAAGACAGCGTGAAAAGCAGCGTATGGTAAATCAAAATGATCCATTTTTAATTACAACCGTGAGAAAAATCCCTCCCTCTCTCGATGGGCCTGTGTATCCATAATTCGAAATTCTTTTTATTTCGCCTGATTTTTAACTTGGCTCCCGATTCGCCAATGACCAGTCGACAGTGAGTGACAGAACATTCCTTAGCGCTTTGTTGATTGCTTTTCCGCATTTTCACAATTTCCCCCACAAATATTTCATACATATTGTGTACATTATGTGCAACATGCACGTACGCCATTGTCGTTGGGTCAGGAAACGGAAACTAGTCGTATTTCTCTGCTACATAATCAGGCACAGAGTTCGGGCGGGAGAGCGAGAGGAGTAAATTGTGCGACACATCTTGCCAGAGACGCCTCAAATGGACTGCCATGACATATTGGCCCATTATTGTCTGCGCGTTTTGGCTCACTAAATCAAGTGCAGTAAATTGTATATCGTGTCGGTTTTGTGGGAAAACTTTTTGTAGAAGTTGCTTGATGTATTAAAAAGGGTTTAAGTTTTTATCAGGACAACGCTTAAGTGTGAAACTTTGCCAGAAGCTTTGTCAAGGACCAATTTCTTATTAATAATGTATGTGTATTTAAATATACGTACTTACAGAAAACTTTTGTGTTTAAAGTTTGACACTTTGGGTGTATAATTTAAATCTTATATACTCTATAAATATATTTTTTTTTTGGTTCTAAATTAAGTGCGCCAACTATAAAAGAAGCTCCAAGCATTGGACAGTTATTTAAAGTGTCAGCAGCGCCATGGATCAGCAGTGTAAACGTCGGGATCTCTTTGTCTTTTTACGTTACACAATGTGTGTAGCCGGAATGTATCCGTTAAGCTACAATCATGCAAAGCTACCAACTTGTCTAGCCTATATACTTAAGTTCTTGGACTGGTTTTATGGCATATTCTCCAACTTTGTGCTGTTTCATATAGCTATCTTATATGTATGCACTGTGTATATAAACCAACAAGGCGGAGATCTGGAGTTTATTGTGGGTTGTCTTTTACAAACCACTATCTATATATGGGCCATTATTATGGTGAATTACTTTCGAAACTTTCGACCGCAGCGTGTCCAGGATATCATGGAATATATAAACAACAAATACCAAACACGGTCCGCTCTGGGTTTTACCTATATAACCATGGAGGGCGCTCACAGAAATTCAAACATATGGATCAAGTCCTATGTTTATTGTTGCTACATAGGCACCGTATTTTGGCTTGTATTGCCCATAGCCTACAGAGATCATAGTTTGCCTTTGGCCTGCTGGTATCCATTTGATTTTAAAGTAAGTCTACTAAATAAGTTATGGACGCTGTTTTTAAATTATTTTTATTTCATAATTACAGCAACCCTATGTCTATGAATTGGTGTTCTTTTTCCAAGCTGCGGGTCAAATACAAGTTGCTGCGGCATTCGCATCCTCTAGTGGCTTTCATATGGTACTGGGAATTCTACTATCGGGTCAATACGATATACTCTTCTGTAGCTTGAAGAATGTCATTGCTACCACATATATTCAAATGGGTGCGAACCGAAAGGAACTCAGGTAATTTACTAGCAACTATTTTTGTCATATTTAATTTCAATTTTAAACTCAAACTCACCAGTAATTCGTCTTTAAGATCTATTTTTGAAACTTGCTCACACATTTTTTAAATTAGCTTCATCTTAATATGCTTAGTATTAAAGGGCTACAAATCTGTTTGCTCCTGGATGTCCCAACTTCCTAAAACACAAAATTTCAGCTGTAGCTACAGCTGAAATTTTGTGTTTTAGAAGTTGGGAATCCCCGGTGGAAACAATGGTTCACGGATGGGTCCAAAACTGAGCAGGGTGTAGGTGTTGGAATCGTTAGACCCAACACCAGCATCTCTACCGCAATGGGCATCTGGCCCAGCGTCTTTCAAGCGGAGATTTATGCCATAGAGACCTGCACCCTTAGTATCCTTCTCTAGGGAACTAGGGGAGCAAGCATCTACATTTATTCAGATAGCCAAGCTGCCATTAGGGCATTGTCATCCTGGAGCATCTCCTCCAAGATGGTTAAAGAATGCTATAACTACCTTCAAACCCTGTCCGCATGGACACTCGGGAGTGGATGGTAACACGATCGCTGACGATTTAGCACGACAGGGTGCCTCCACCCTGATACATCTCCTGCGCCGTTTTGTGGTATTGGTTGGTTCACAATCAAAACCATGATGAACAAATGGGCTGCAGGAGAACATTAGATATACTGGTTCTCCCTTCAGAGGCTTCGCCAATCAAAAGTGCTTGTCAAACCTCTGGATGCGGTCAAGAGAAAAGGTCTTAGCAGAGCGGACCTAAAGCTCCTGATAGCTTACCTATCTGGCCACCACACTGGTAGATACAATCTACAGAAAATTGGCCTATCGGACTCTTCAGAGTGCAGGCTCTGTCTAGAAGACGATGAAACCACCAGACATATTCTCTGTGACTGCCCAGCGCTGGTATGGGACAGAACCTGTCACATGGGAAAGGTAAGGATTAGTCCCTTCTGTCTGTCTGTCGTTTTAACTTAAGGGCATGGTACAAAAGACCTTTTGGTCGCAGTGCCCCACCTCTCTGTAAGGAACCCTTTTTCGAAAGAAACAAAAAAAAAGTAACCACTGGCCGCTTCAGCCTCGGATATGGTAAGTAATTCTTCGCCACTATTGAAGTCGCTTCTTCTGATATTCTTGACTCCAAAGGAGCATAGAGCCTTGACACTCTCTTATTTCGTACTCTATTACGAGATGCTGGGCTGATGTCGTTCCAAGAGTAATTTGCTGCTTGTATCGACGCTTTCCACGTTCTTCCAGGTACACCAACACTTCGTCCTCTGCCTTGCGGACTCCACCGCTGTGCTGGTGGAGCACAGCAATCCATTGCCTAATCTACCCGTGCAGAGATTTGATTTGCAGATTTCCATAGATTGACGGTACTTGTGCGATTTGATCATCATATGTTGCTGATTTGTCGGAAGCATTTGTTTGTAAAGGCGTTGTGTTAATGAGATCGACATAGTGGTTCTCTCTGAACCCCAACTGGTTCTCCCAGAGTGTAACTGCATCGGACATTCGGGATAGTATTCAAAGGCTAAGTTTCGTGTTAGGCATTAGAAGTTGTGTGATATTTTTGGAAAGCTTGGCATCACCTTTCTTCGGAATTTTTCCCAGATTTTCATCGTTCCAAGATGTTCGTAGAACTTCTTCTTCCCATATTCATCGTATGGGTGCCACAATGCTGCTGATCGCATAAAAGTATTTCTATTTATTTTCATAAAAACTTCGCCATGTCACTTTCTCACTTGATGCAAATGAAACATGTCACCTCCAATTCCAACTCATTGGGAATTTGATAAAAAGTAAAATTCTCCCCATGACAATTATTCTCACTTATACCTTAAAACGAAACAAAATCCCAAATTCAGCCTTTAAGCTGTGTCAATTTGATGAAAAAACAAAATCACTTAATACATACTTTGACCCACCATTTCATCCATCTCTGGGCGAAATTTTTCAAAATTCTTTCTGACCCTCGCTATGTAACGTAACTCTATGTAAAAGTTCCAGATTTTACGGTTCGCGTTGTGCGTTGAAATCTAATCAATTAGGTTTGTAGACTGAAGTTACAAAATTTTGCTAACATAACCCTTTCTTAAATTTTTTTAACAAATGCCCCATGATAACCATCTTTCATCAAGTAATAACCTTTACGAATGGCTCTTATTTTCTCTCTACGGCCCTACTTATGTAGCTATAGATACAAAGAGTAGACTAGATTTAGGTATTATTTATTTGTAACGGACAGAAGGAGGAATCCGCCCTAGATTTTGGAGCACGATACTTTACCAGTTGATGCGCTTATCTTCTGAGCAAATTTTGAATCACATCAATATCTTACGCAGTCATATCTAATCTTCAAAAAAAATATACTTAAAACACATACCAAAGGGTTTTTTAATAGAAGCGCTACAAAAGTTTTTTTAAATAAAACAAAAACGGTTTTGGGTATCAATGAAATTCTTTATTCCTGTGAAAGTACATTCGATGCCATTATGTATGGATCGACTTTTTTGCATGGCCACCGCGGGCACGCTTGCAGAAGTCCAGACGCTGAACCCAATTTTGTACAATTTCACATTAGATATTCGTACGAAGTTCATCAATCGTCGCTGGCTTGTCGGCATAGACCATAGAAATGACGTAGCCCCATAGAAAATAGTCTAACGGCGTCAAATCGCACGACCGAGGCGGCCAATTGACTGGGCCATTGCGTGAGATAGCACATTCACCAAACTTGGTTTTGAATAAATCGATTGTGACATTCGCTGTGTGGCTTGTGGCGCCGTCCTGTTAAAATCACATATTGTCCAAGTCCATATCATCTCATTCGGGCCCAAACTATTCGATTATCATTGAGCGGTAGCGATTCCCATTCACAGTAACGTGCCGGTCTGGATCATCACGGAAGAAGTACGGCCCAATGACGCCGCCGGCCCATAAACCGCACCAAACCGTAATTTTTTTCGCGATGCAAGGGTGACTCATGGAGGATATTCAGCCAGAAGATGATTTTTCGATGAAAATCCGGATCATTTTAAAGTTGTTGCTCAGCCCAAATCACGAACATACGACGCTTCTGGTGGTCAAGAGGCTTCAGTTCTTGCGTCAATTTGATCTTGCAAGGAAGTAGCCTAAGATCTTTCCGCAAAATTCGCCAAAACGACGTCACAGAGATGCCCAACGCTTGAGAACGACGTGTGTGAGACTGATCTGGGTCTTCCTCAATTTGTGCGCTAGCGGCAGCAATATTCTCGACACTTCGGGCACTTTTTTGTCTCAGTGGCATGGGAACATTTTGTATTGTGCCTGTGGATTCAAATTTTTCCATTAGACGTTCAATTGTTGATCTGGCAGGACCATTATGACGACCATGAATTGGACGTAGCGCTCTTAAAGTTCAGGCCACTGACTCCGAATTTCGTTAGTAAATTTTAATAATTTCAACACGTAGTTGGATCGTATATCTTTTCTTAATGAAATGGCAAACTTTACTGAAGAGAAATGTCGTTTGCTGTCCTTACTACTTTTGTCTACTTTTGTAGCGTCCCTATTGAAAAAACCGATATATGTCAAGCTTACGTAAAACCTGCAGGTATATTTTTTTCGTTTTACTTAAGGAAACAACCCACTAACTCCCTGCCCCAGTCATCCATTTCACCAAGATAAACTTTCTTGACCTATTAACCAACGTTCTCTAACGTTCACTTTTTTTTTAGTGATTTACAAGAGCAACAATCGGTAAGCGATGATGAGCTTAATCAATACTCCTTCAGCGTGGAAGAGCACAGCTCCATACAGCAACTCCTGCAAATACAAATACCCAACCCCATTGGAGACTTTCGCATTATGTTTAAGATATGTTTTAAACGTTGCCTAAAACACCATCGCTACATCTTGGCGGCTTTACAAAAAATGGAAGATTTTTACAGTCCCATTTGGCTATTTAAGATCTGTGAAGTTACCATTCTGCTATGTCTGGTCTGCTTTGTCTCCATCAAAAGCACCACAGCCAATTCTCTAATGCGCATAGTATCCTTGGGACAGTACTTATTGTTGGTGATGTATGAACTGTTTATTATATGCTATTTTTCCGATATACTCTATCAGAATAGCCAACGATGTGGCGATGCGCTGTGGCGTAGTCCTTGGCATTTGCATATGCAGGACATACGTAGCGATTATTTATTCTTCTTACTAAACGGCAAGAGGAAGTTTCAGCTAACTGGCGGCAAGATATTTAATCTGAATATCGAGCGTTTTCGTGGAGTAAGTAAAATCTTTTTAAATAATAAAAAACAATTTTAGTAAATATTTAATTGCCTTTTTAGACTATAACAACTGCCTTTTCCTTTTTGACGCTGCTGCAGAAAATGGATGCGCGCCATTGATTTCAACTTTATATGATCCCTAATGATTATTTGACTTAAGACATCGATGTAGCCTTGCTAAATGTATATCCTAAAATAAAAGTATTCGAAGAAAACCCTTAAAAGCGGAAATACCGCATTTTGAGTTTAAATTAAAAATTTATTGTTTTAAATATACACAATCATTTTATTTTATATTGCGCCAAAAAAAATCGCATAAGACGAACTAATACATACAAAGAAACAACTAGAAGGCAATGACACCTAGCAATGGCGTCCATTACAAATTATTATTATATATTATCATTATTATAATTAATGCTTAAGCACATTTGATTTTGATTTAGTTAATGCTTGATATCAATTGAAATGCATTTACAACAAATTAAATAATTTGCTAATCTCAATTTAGCTAATCTCTTTACTCATTTGCATTATACAATAATATTGCAGTTGTGTTAAGGATCTATATAACAAATAAAACGGCCCACCCAAGCGTTAATATATCTCGTTTTTTTTTTCTTGAATATTCCGATTAGTTTGTAAGATTAAGAAATTGGGTTTAATTTTTTTCTTTGTTGATGTAAAATTTCAATTTATTTTGTGGTTAATAAAATTTTTAAATCAATAAAAAATAAAACGGATTTCGGTTTCACTTCAAAATTATATTAAACGCATTAAATCAGAAAAATGCTGATTCTACTTTAGACCTTTTGGTTTTTAGTACAATTTGTACTTTAATGACATATTAAAATATTAAATAATATTTGTAAAAACTATTTTCGAAGATATGAATAAATTAAAAAAGCATATTTAAAAATTATTTTGGCTAAGAGATAATATTTTAAAGTGGTCCGCTTCACTTTTTGTAAGCCTTAAAGCTTAAAATTAAAGAAAATTGTAAATACACATCTAATTTCGTTTAGGGTTTTTAGAACTAAAAATGTTTTTTGTTTTTTTGTTTCCGTTTATATTTATATATATATATATATATAATTGTATATTTATATTGATAACATAAGCAAAATAATATACATTTATAAGGTACTTGGGTTTATTCTATGCATAACCGCCCATTTTGGCCCTCCAAGGGCTGTGCTCCAACAACTGCTCCCCAACAGTTTCATGTGCCTTGTTGCCACATTGTGCTTTATGTTAACTACTTTGAGCAAGAAAAGTTTTTAACAATTTTTAAATTAGAAAATTTTGTTAAATTTGTTTTTGTGCTTTTTTACGTGTGCTTTTTACAGTATAAAAAAATCGTTTTTTTTTAACACATTTCGGAGCAATCGTTTTTTGCTTTGCTACAATTTCTAAATACAAAATAAATTACATATATATATATTATATTTTTGTTTTTTTTTCTGTTTTGCCTTTGCTTACAATTAGTTAATATTTATGTTGATTTTATAAAAATTTACAACTCATATTTTATTTCAAATTTTTGTATTTTATGGGCACTACTCGAGATGCTCTCTATATGATATACATTAATGTGTTTAGCATTTCATTATTTGTTGATTTTGTTTTTTTATAAATATATATAATTATTATCAAAAAAAAATGTATATATAAATATATACATATAGATTTTATTACCATATTCCAATTTATATTTACTTCCAAAAGCATTGTTGTATAATACAAAAGCATAACAATATTAAGAGCAACAACAATGTCCAAAGCGCTGTGCGAGTTGTAGCAACAATTTTGAATTGTTGCTTTTGATAAATGCAAAACGTTTGTATCTTCTGCTGTTTTCTCAACATCTTTATCTCATGTTGTGGCTTCTCCCTTTCTTCTTGTTGTTGTTGTTTACATTTCAAGTTCACTATCAATTTAGTTGTGCTGGACACTGAGTATATTAAGCGTTTATATGGCTCATTGTTGTTGCTCATTGTGTTTCTTGACGTGCTTATGGCTTCTTCTTCTTGTTCCTTTTGTTGTTGTTGTTGTTGTTGCTGTTGTAGTAGTAGTGTATTGTTGTTGCTGTTGCTGCAGCTTGTCTTGCTGCTAATGGCAAATGTATTTGCAACAAGGCTGCTGCAACTAGTGACTAGTTTAGATTTACTGCGCCGCTAGCTTGCAAGCGCCATTTTGACCATACTCGTGCTGTTATCATGGTTATGATGCTCCGTATTGACAATCACCTGGACCACATAGCCCTGCTGTATGTTGCACTCATCGATGGGTACTTTATCGCCAAGTAATTTGCCGCTGTAAAACCAACGTTGACAGCAGGCATCAACGGCTTCAACCGCCTACAAGTAACCAAAGAGAATATATTTTTATTATTAATAAAGTAGAATATTTTGAAAAACAATAAACTTCACTTAAACTAGAAGGTTTGCATTTTTAGTCGAAAAATATAAATAGTGATCCTAAAACACAGAATGCCTTCAAAAATTTACCTAGAATAATTTCTACTATTCTTAAATTCGACAAAGAAATTTCAATTATTATAGTATTACTAATAAACAGGATTTCGGTGATTTTGAAAGCCTTCTTTACAAATTAAACGTGTTTAGTTATCGTCATCGTTTAGACGTAATTCCGATAAAAGCACGAAGCTTTTAAACGTAGTTAATGTGTATCTCTGTCTCGATTTGTAATGCAAATGTAATTAATGTTATTATAAAATGTTACGACATGGTCTACAATTTCGATATCATGAATGTAAGTTCTTGACGCAGTTGACTTGTCTGGAAGTTCATTCAAAATAAATCGAAACAATTTTAATGCATATATAATTGATAATCGCAAAGTGCTTTTTTATGTCTATAATTGATTCGTCATCCAAAAATGATTTAATGTATAACTCTTTTATCTGAAACTACAGGCATTTTTCATGTGAGAAGGATTGTTCCATATCTATATTTGTGGCATAAGCCTAAAATTTAAGATAGATAATTTATGTCCCTCCACTAGTCTCTTTCGCATAATAGATTAGTTCCAGATGTCAGGCTGAAAAATAACTAAAAACGATTCCCTGTCAGACCAAAACCTATGGTGAACTTAAAAAAATGGTAATACTCTTTCAAGACACAAATCTGCTGATGGAATCAATCTATATATAGTCAACAATCATACAAACTTGAAATTTTAGTTGAGTCATCAAATTTTACTTATTATATTTTGGTTTTCTAACTTTTGTACCGGTAATAACCGGTATACCGAAACGAATTATATGCGATTTGACAATTTTTCAGCATTAACGAATTACTTTCAACAAAACAAATAACTTTAATCATACCACCATATGCTTAGCGCTACTCAGCGTAAAAATAATTAATTCCATATATGTACATATGATTATAGTATGTGAGTTGACCCACCTGCAGTTTCTTTTTGCATTGTCCCACCGTATCCTTCGAGTATACCGGGAGTTTAACATCAGTCATGGTCGATGAAATGCGTAATTTGAGAAAGATTTCACTGCCGCCATCAACTGGCTCTGAGTATTCGGCAGGCGAATCACGACCATTTTCCTCTTTAACAATATTAACAGGATATGAGAGGCAATAGATAGGCACTTTGTACTGTGTGCCCAGTTCATCGTAGCATTCCGTGAGGTAACTGATATACAAAAAAATAATAGAACCATAAACGATAAAACAAAAAATATCATTACGGTAGCCAAATTATGCACTTATCTTATCTTATCTTAAACATTGACTAGTTAACATATTAGGCCTCAATTCGTTCTAATGTTTATAATTCAATGCCAAGTGTAGCTGATAATTGCTGATAAAAATTAAACTGGGCCGCAAACGTCATAGCCAAGGGCATAACTTACATTTCAAGACGCTATATATTTTTTACAAAGTCAAAGTTCATATGATTGGGGCAGTGAAATATACTGCATCCACTTTTCTTAAAAATAATTAAGTAATTGTTTGACGTTTACAATGTGCGCCTTTGCGGAAGTCAACGTTTCCTTGTTGTGATTCGATTTTGATTATTTGGATACAAATATCTTATCATCTGTTACTAATCCTTTTGCCACATACATGGCACAAATTTACAGCAACTTTGAACGCATGGGTGCTGCGGCACTTAGTTTTGTGGGCGCCAACTGCAAGCCAGCGTGTTGGCAACTAAAAATCGATTTCTAATAAAATCAAACTATCGGGTGACAAACAAACCGCTGCACAGTTGGCCATTACATGCAGTGCCGGAATTGCGGCTTGAAATCTTTTTGGTTATATATGTAAGTACTATATAGAATATCGATTTTTTGTACGTCTAACAAACAAGTAATTAGCATTGGGCTATTAAAAGCTAGCACAAAACAACAGATGTTTGTCTGATAAGGCCGGCTTACCCGTTGGGCACGGACACATTGGCACCATCCAGTATGGCCTGTGCCATTTGAAAGTCCAGTGATTCAGCAGCATTTGTGGCTGCGCGAAGCGCATCCCAGATCTCTTTGCGCCCATCAAATGCCGGTGCTGTGTCCCAGAATTCATCGCGCTTTGAGCGCAGTTGACCTTCGGTGAGTGGCACATCGGAACGCCAGCGTATGGTCTCATGGCAGAGTGGGCGATTTTTACGTGCTGCGCCGCCCAAAGCAATGCCTAGGTTAAATTATAGTTAATTCTGAGTCAGAGCTGCCGCAGAGTTACTCACCTGCACTTGGTGGACGCGAAACGCTCGCTGAGGACACGCTCATCGTTTCATTATCGGGATTCATGCGACACACACAGGCGCCCATTTTGCTAGCCTTGGGTCAGACTGAGTGGCGGCAGCAACAGACTGCGCGGTGTGCGGCGACTTACTCACACACACACACGCAGCAAGCACACACACTTGCACAGTCCAGCTGCTGTATTGTGTTTTTGTGCTGAGTTTTATATATGTATGTTTTATTTGTTGTTTTATTATTTTGAATACTGCTGCTTGTATACTAGGTTTTTATTTTTTAATTATGCGACGATTTTGTTTTAAATAATATGACAACAACAACGCCGACAAAGACCACCTTAAAACCGGACACGGCAGCAGCGCAATGCATTCAACCTCAATGCAAATTATATACAACGAAGTGAGACGAAACTCGTGCTTATTTATTTCCAGTCACTTACATTATATTTGAATAAGTCTTTGTGCTATAGCATTAATCGATATGATTGTTTTAAGTTTTTTTTTGTTTGTATTTTTATCTATATATTGGTTGGCGTTGCGTGCACGCGTGTGCTTCAATTTTATTAAAATTGTACTTTTCTACTTTTTTTAATTTTTGTCAAACATTTCTACCACAGCAAGTCGCACTAAATAGTGTGGCTGCATTTCACAATATCTAAATACCAACTTAAGCTAAAGTAAAAAAAATACCAACGCTGCTATAATACTGATAAATGAGTTTAATGTGGCTGCAATATTTTTAGCTGGTTTTAGTATTACAAATTTTATTAAACGGGCATTAGTTAAGTGTGGTATAATTAAATATAAATAAACATAACAGTAACTATATTGAAGAATTGCTGCACTTGACAAGAATACTAGACAAGTGTAAAGACAGAAGACAGCAGTAATACGCTTCAGGCAGCATAAGACAGTGCTTCAAGCGAAAACCTAACAAAGTTTGCGATATCTTCAACAAACTGCTGCACGCAACAAAACAAATGACAATGTTACTCAAAAGGAAGATTGAAATCAGGCTTAATAGTTTGTTATCATCTCTGACTAATTAGGCTTTCAACACATGCGTTCGACTCTCAACTCATTTAACGCTAATGTACCAGACATTCAATTTCATCCAATCAACGCGTTGAATGCTTTGCTTGCGCGTCGTTCAACGCGTTGATTAACATCATTCTTGACGTTTGTCGTGGATGTTTTAATTATTGTTTACACAAATTAGGGTAAGTAATAAACGTTGACGATAATTCATGTTTTTAATGCTTTATTACGCGCTTTTCATTTCTGCATTTAGCCCTAAAACGCGCCTTCTTTGCCTGCGAAAATGTCTGTTGAACAACAAAGCCAGATGCAAACTGTGCCAGTTGTGTGGACAAATCAATTAATATTCGACTTAATCACGGCTGTCGAAAGAAAAGAAATAATTTGGAACGTAAAAAGCACTCAGTACAAGAACCGAGACGCACGAGAACTTGCATGGATCGCCGTAGCGAACAAAGTAAATGTGACGAAGCAGGCAGCAAACGATAAATGGAGATTGTTGCGGCAGCAATTTCGAGTGAGTTTATAATGAAATCTTTGATATCGTATTGTTTCTGAATAGATTTATTTTTATTTTATATTTGTAGAATGCATTAAAAAAAATGAATGCTAGCAAAAGTGGTAGCAAGAAGCCACCAAACGATTACGTTAATGCGATGATGTTTTTGCAGCCGGTGATGTCGATGCAGTCGGAATGTCGCGAATCGAACATGGCAAGTAGCATTCAATTATTACCAGCTCACAGCGCCGTTTTCTGAAATAAAATATTTTTGAAATTCATCCCGAACTGCTGTTCCGCTTACATCTGGTCGTCCTAACAATTGTTTTCGAGCCAATAACCCGACAGGAGCTGTCCATTCTCTTCGTGGTCCAAGTCAGTGGCGTTCCCGTAAATGGACACAAATAGCGACAACAACTTTCGTAACCGTTTTGGATTGACTTCAATGTGTTTACATGCGCCTACACAGTTTGGGAAATTCCACCAATTCCAAACACTTTCGCAATTTTCTGCCATTCTTCAGTGCCCAACGGAATTTGAAAATATTTAAATTATTTGACGAAATTAAAATTTCCTTTATTCATTATTTTATTTCAATGAATCGTTTTAGGAAGCACCACCATCGCCAGCAAATTCCACCGACGAATTGATTTCGGATGAAATGAATAGAACAACCTACGAGATATGGGCTTCAGACAATGATGTTTCGTCGAACGCTTCGTCATCAGGACCCGCAACGAGTTCATTGAAAAGATCGCGAAAGAACGATGCAGACGAACTGTACCGAACTGCAGTAACTAAAGCAATAAAAATCGTCGCTGAGAAGGATGAAAGGCCCGAATTAATTTGGGCCCGCTACATTGCATCGGTAATGACCAACCATCCGAACAAGGATGCCGTGCTCCAGTTTAAATTCCGAGTGAATCGTCTGGCCGAACAGCTGGAGATGGGTCAGCTGGATTATTCAACGTTGCCGACAAGACCAATACAATCACCATTTGATGAGGCTCGCGACGCGTTCAAGTCGGAACCCATTGATCTACACGACAATTGATACGTTACACATGTTTTATTATAAGATAAATAAATGTATTGAATGACCGGATGAAGAATCAGTCAAATAGCTTGGAGTGCATTTGGATCGGCGCCAGCTTAATTTTGAAAATAAAATTCGGCTTTACAAAGCAGTTCTCAAGCCTCTCTGGCCGTATGCCATGCAGCTCTGGGGAATGGCGAGCACCTCAAACATCGAAATCCTGCAAAGATATCAATAGATAACTCTTAGAAACATCACAGGTGCTCCTTGGTATGTAAGCAACCAAGAAATAAACATAGACTTGAATGTTCCTTACGTCAAAGATGAAATAAGCAAAACATCGCGAAAATATTTAGAGAGACTTTCTAACCATGAAAACTCGCTGGCTATTAACCTACTAGACAATAATATTGATGTTAGACGTCTGAATAGATTTCATATTCTGGACCTTCCAGATCGATTTGTATAATAATGTATAAACAATATAACAATATTTTGTTTCGTGTAATTCATTGTGTAATTAAATAAATTCTGTCCTTAAAAATGTATTTTTATTCGAAGAAGACTACATAAACTGTTTAAGAGCCACCTAGCAAAAAGTGCGACTTATTTTGTCAATTGTATTATTTTGTTATAATTATAACTATTTTTTCACAATTTTCCAACGTTCCACAGGGATTTTGTCGACCAGCCATAAATTTCGCGTACAAAATAATTAGCTGCGTATAAGTTTTGTTTATGGCAACAAAACTGAACAGCTGTTTTTGCTGATTGCGACATCTATGGTTTACTACTTGCATCAAAAAAAAACAACCCTGTTCTGCGTGCGACCTGCAAGAATATTTCGTGAACAAACTTTTGGCAGTTTTTTTTATATGCCGAATTTTACACCGAACACCTTTTTATGACCGATCGGTCCTACGGGAGTTATATGAGATAGTCAACCGAATTTGAAAAAATGTTGTAAATATTGCCTTCACAAACAAACAAAATTCAACAATTTTTTAAAACTTGCAAAAAATTACTAATCGTTATTTTTCCAAGAGTCGTTTTAAGCATAATCGGCATGCAATTCAAATTTCTACAGCTTAGTAAAAAAGATCAACATCTGTTTAGTAAAACCAGAGATATTTGCTTTAAGTAAAGATATTTTTTTTTGTAATTTCGAAAAAAAAAGTTAAATTAAATATCTCGTTCCATGAAAAAATTTTTATATTTCGGTTTTAGTACGGCATTTTAGTACGGGCTGATTAAAACATATTGAGGATACCAATGAAATGTTCGATTTGTTAGCTAGTGTTATTCGTAAAAGAAAAAACAAATCAAAAAATTTTATGTGTAAATCCCTTTCAGCGCAGCGTTATAACAGCGAACAGAAGTCATCAAGTCGCGCATGCTCTCTGAAATTATTATGCTCCGACAGCTGATGCTTCCAAGTGCACCGAACTCTCACTCAGCAATTCTTATGCTCAGCACTTGGAATATTGGAGCACGCGGCAGACTCCGAAGCCACAGAAAGCAGCTCTTACACTCACGCTCAATCCGAAGAAAATAACAACAAGAAACAAGACGACCTCGACAAAGTTGTCGCAAAAAAAGATTTAAAAATACATATTTTAATTTGCGCCAAGCAAAGAGTGGGATACAAAGTTGTTTAGTGAGAGACTCCACGAATGGTTACTATTTTGTTAAATGGTTACTTTTTCAATAGAGAGGTTAAAAGTTTTTTTGAGCCCTACAATGAAAGTATTTCTTTTTAAATTTTATATTAAAGGTGTACTAATTTTAAAATATTGAAGCTCTTAACTTTAATACTTCATGCCCGTTTCGTTTCTGAATTGTTTATCATAATATAAAGATATACTTATACGGTCTTACCCACAGCCTACTGTAGACTTTCCAAAGTTAATCATCACTGAATTTCTAGCTGATTGCTACGATCATGAATTTAAATTCATTGCTGATTAACTTTCAAAAGTCAGGCCTGCAAAATTCAGTTCTGAGCACTACCCAGTACCGACAGACTGTTTCTTTAAAAAGACTTGTCAGAATCGCCATTAATACCTTCCGTTTTATTCATTTAATTATTATTTAAACAATTTATATTTTTACTATATTATTCAGTTGAAAAAAAAACTTGAAGATAGGTAAATCCACAATGTTAGGAACCATACTCCTCCGAAACGGCTGGAGCGAATCTCATGTAATTTTGTGTGCCTATTGGGTAGGTCTGAGAATCGGCGAACATCTATTTATTATACTCAGGGTTGAGGTGACATTCTTTTTTAAATTTTTACCAAACTGCTCCGAAACGGCTGGAGCGATTCTCATGAAATTTTGTGTGCCTATTCGGTATGTCTGAGAATCGGCCAACATCTATTTCTCATACCCCTAATAATAAGGGTTGCCACCACAAACATTTTTTTTTTAATTTTTTGACAAATTTTTTGTACAAATCGTGCAACAAAAAAATGTTTTTTTCAAAAATTAAAAAAAGACAAAATTGAAAAACTTTCGACTAGTTTTTTTTACATTGTTCATTATTTCGATTTTATTCATATTAGCACCAAATAATGAACGTATAAATACACGTCTTTAAAAAATTGTGATTGACTTATTTAAGAAACATACTTAAAATTATAAAATAAAATTAAATAATTACGTTTTTTTAACTTAGCTGGAAAAAAATTCGTTCAAAAGTATTTAATAGTTTAGTCACAATTAAATTAAGTAGGTTTTAAACTACAATTTTGACAAAAAATGTTTTTTTACCATATGGACCAAACTGAACAGAACTGAGGGCAGTTTCCAGTACCTTATCCTTAAATAAATCATAAGTACTGTATTTTATTGTATAAGGTTGTCAAAAAAGTCTTGCGGTATTTTTATCGAATTTTCAATTGTTCATAAAATTGGTTATAATAATGCGATTTAAGTCAAATATGCGCCGTTTTGTTCGATGACGAGTTCCCAACGAGATGCCAACTTCCAATGCCCCTCTTATAGAAGCTCGCTTCCTATTGTCAAAAAACTCGGAGAGCCAATTTTCACCAGGACTCTCCTTGTGGACAACTTCCGATTACCAAGCGCGTTCGTCATGGACAGAAATAGGTGGTAATCACTTGGTGCGAGATCCGGACTATACGGTGGATGCAAAAAACCTCCCATCCGAGCTCCCGGAGCTTCTGGCGCGTCACCAAAGATGTGTGTGGCCTGGCGTTGTCCTGATGGAAGACAATTCGGCCTCTGTTGATCAAAGATGGCCTCTTCTGCATGAGTGATGCATTCAAGCGGTCCAGTTGTTGGCAGTACAGGTCCGAATTGAGCGTTTGGCCATAGGGGAGCAGCTCATAGTGGATGATTCCCTGCCAATCCCAGCAAACACACAGAAGAACCTTCCTGGCCGTCAATCCAGGCTTGGCCACCGTCTGGGCAGCTTCCCCGCTTTTCGACCACGACCGTTTATGCTTCACGTTGCCGTAAGAGACCCACTTTTCATCGCCAGTCACCATCCGCTTCAAAAACGGGTCGATTTTGTTGCGATTCAGAAGCGATTCGCATGCATCCATACGGTCAAAAATGTTTTTTGCGTCAAGTCGTGTGGCACCCATACATCAAGCTTCTTTTTCAATCCAAGCTTCTTCAAATGGTTTATAACGGTTTGATGACTCATGCCCAGCTCTTGGCCGATGCTGCGGCTGCTACTATGCCGGTCTCTTTCGATCAATTCGGCGATTTTATCGCAATTTTCGACAACAGGCCTTCCGGACCGTGGCGCATCTTCGATCACCTCTGCACCAGAACGAAAACGTTGAAACCATCGTTGTGCGGTGGAAATGGAAACTGTATCGGGTCCATAAACTGCACAAATTTTATTGGCAGCATGAGATGCATTTTTGCCTTTATCGTAGTAGTACTGTAAAATATGCCGTATTTTCTCTTTATTTTGCTCCATGTTTGCGACGCTATAACTCACGAACGACTAAAAGCAAACAACAATTAATCAAACACGTGTTAGCACGTGAAAAGAGCTTTCCAAAAAGCTCTAGCGTGAACCGATGCGACGAATACAACTAGAACTACGCGCTTGCAAAGACAAGCTTGCGGAAATACCGCAAGACTTTTTTGACAACCTAATATAATACGTTTATAAAAGTTATATCGAATTTCAGTAAACTACATTTAAAGACTTAAGGGGCACACTAGTGTGAAATTTTCAAAAAATAATTTTTTTTCCATATTTCGATAGGTTATACCTTTAAAAAAAAACATACTAAAATTTTAAATCGATATCTTAAATAGTTTTTGAGTTACAGCCATTTAAAAGAGTAGCCGCTCGGCAGTAAGATAGTTGTATATACCTGAGATCCTGTCATTTCAAAAATATTGTAATATTTTATTTCCAAAATTTTACTGTATTCTCAAAATATGTATAAATATACCCTCAAAATTTTAAATAGATGGATTCTACTAGTTTTTTTTTTAACTCCCAAAATGGCCTTTTTTTAGGTTGTCACACTAGGTGTGCCCTTAAAGACATAAAAGTATGTCGATAATACCTGCTTGAGAGATATGTTGAAAGAAACTGTTTCATAACTTAATTTTAGGGATAAAAATATTTCCATAATTGGAACTTTAAAGCCAGGGAAACCTTTTATTTTGGAGAAGACTTAATGCTAACTGGTTTGCTTTTTATTTTCTGTTTAAAGGTATATTTGTTAAAATCGAAAAATAATTTTAACGCAATATTGAATGTTGGAATGGAAGGTAAAGATGTTTTTGTTTTTATACTTTTAATTAAAATATATGCCGATTTCAAAAATATGTTTCGAAAAGAATTACAAAATTTTTTCTAAATTCTAAATCTTTTTAAATACTTTTATTAATATTTATATTTACTATAAATCTATCTATAGAGAAAGACTCGGAGCTATAATAAAAAACGTCCCTGCGCCGTTACACATAAATAGAATTACCTAAAAATTATTTACAGTACCCATTTTAGTACTCATTTTAAAAATATTTCATCAACAGACAACAGCAAAGCTGTTGACAAAGTAAAAGACAGCCAAGACAAGAGCGCCAAACCAGCTCCAAAAACCACAACAACAAGCCACGCTCATAATAAAACACATTCCAAGTCCCCAGTCCAGTACAAGAGTGCGTTCCAGTAGCAGTTACTCAGTTCAGTTACTACAAACGACCACGTCGACTTCCAATGAGCAAAAACGAAAGACTTCAATTCAGTTTGGCGAAGACAACGAACTCGGAAAGTGCTCAACGCGGACAAGAAAAAAAAACAAAAAATTTAAGCAAAAAAAAAACCACGGCGTAAACGAAAGACGGCCGAAAACGGTACGTGCGCGCATATTTGTGTGAGTGTTGTGTGTGTGTGTGCGAGTGTGTGTGTAGCTGTTTCTAGCTGTATGTGTGCGTGTGCAACTGGCTTAAAGTTTAATGCAGCAACAACAACAACAACAAATAAGTAAGCCAAAAAGAGCAAACACGAAACATAAAGAAACAAAAACAAATTAATAATAAAAAAAATGTGCGAATAAAAAATTCGAATTTTTAAGCCACGCAAGCGCAGAAAATTTAAAATTTAATTAATTTAAAAAAAAAATGCCAATATACTTAAGTATGCCCAAAAATCAACGGAAAAAGTGAAATTCAAGGCAATAAGAAAAATACTACGCACAAAGAGCTTGATAAACTAAGCCAGCAAAGTGAAATCAAAGAGTGTAAAAAAAAAAAAAACATTTGCATTGGAATGAATTCTTCTATTCGTATAAAACATAAATAATCGTCTTTATTCGCTCGATCTCACTTATTTAAGTAGTCTTAAACTTAAACATTCACTTCTGCTTTGTACTCTCACTATCAAGAGCAATCTTTGCAGCTGCTATAAACCATTTGAGACAGACACTACGCGCTGTCTTAGCCAAGTTTTCAGTTTTCTTGGCCATTTTTCTTTTATGCCATTTCATCGTCTTTCTCAATACTAGCAGAGCACATTTTATATGTGAAAGTTATACTACTGTAATAGCTATAATATATGTGTCTTTCTTTCTTTCAATCTTTCAATCTTTCTTTTTCGTTTTTATTTTTTTGTTGCTGTGGCCTTTGTTAGCTAACGGGTTTTTCATAAAAACTTTGGCAACACTTTTGCTTTTTATCCGCTGGCTAATATTGTTTAAAAGAAATCCGGCTATAAACTTGTACATTATTAGCACACAAAACCAGCAAACGGTCTACTATTTAAGCTGCCCGCCCGACTTGAATTCATTTTGCGTTGTTTATCCAAACTCGTTTTAGCATATATACTATATACATACTATAAAAACGAAAAAAACACACCTTAAAAAATTAAATAAAAAAACACGTTGTTCTATAAATTAGAAAAATTAAATTAGCAAGCCATAACTTGACATTTAACATGGCACTGTTAACTTGGCCTCAAGCTGCCATTATTTGGCTTTCTCGAAAATTTCCAAAAATGTTCAGCTCCAAATTTCATTTCTATATTAGATTTTCCCATAGTCATCATGGAACTTGCATTTATTTGGCATTTTCAATCAGTTTCGCTCGATCTTTAATTTTGACTTAACTTTCTGGAGACCGCTCTTGGGCTTGAGGTTTGTTGCTCTTTAATACCTTATTTATTTTTTTTGCTTATTTGTTCTGCTCATTTACATATATGAACAGCATTTTGGGATGTCTGTGTGGTTAGGGCTTCAACCTGCCTATAATCGCAATGTTTATTTACTTGTTTTTTGATACTTACTTTTTTCTTGATTTTTATTTTTTTGAGTCATTTGCGGGAATTCTTTGGTTATATAGCACACATAACTGTGCATTGTGTTAGTGTTTATAAAAGACAAAAAAAAAAAAAAGTGTTAACGGTGCGCAGCTGTAAAAAGCTCTTGAGATTCCTAAATGAAACAAAAATTACTGTTATTTGCTCAGAACATACATATAAAAAATATACATTGACGTTTCTGCACAGTCTTTTGGAGTAAGAGTCCATGACTTTTATTATTATTCCTTCTAAATAATAACCATTCTGAAGAACACCTCCAAATAGGCGATGATGCCTTATAATATAAGTGTGGAATGCTGCACTAGGACCCGTAAGATCTATCCCTTCTCTAGCCCTGAGCTCCCCAGACAGCCTTATATCTGCAACAAACTTAATTATTTGAGATGCGCGCCAAGGAAGGATGTCCTTCTTCTGGCAAAAGCATCACACTCTGCAAGTATATGCAGAGGGGTTTCTCCCTCAATCCCACAAAACCTGCATGTGTTCGAGTTCACGATACCAATAGTATTCAGATGTTCCCTGATTCTGCAATGTTCCGTCAGTAACCCAGTCTGTGAGATGATGCCCTTATTGATTCGAAATCTTTTATAGTCCATTTATTCGTGCATTCTCCCAATGAAAGAGCGGTCGTTTCAACTTCAAATTAATAATATATAATTATTGGCATTCCAAAAAATTACCCATGACCCAATTTGCACTTTTTAGTGCAGTTTTAGCCGCACTGAAATTTTATGATAAAAAAATTGTAACTACATTTATTTAGAGAAATGTATACAAATATATTATTAGGATTGCTCCCAACAGAAAATATAAGAACTATAAATTTGTGAGTATATTTATATATCTTACATTTTGTCAGATACAATGAGATATTGTATTCGATTGTTCAGTATCATTCTATTGATTTATATAGTTTTAAGCAGCGCGGGAAATTACAAATTACAAGCACGAACTAATTAAACATAAACACTCTCACTCAATCCTTGACCTTTAGACAAACCTAACCCAACTTGAACTGTTCTGCATCCAATCTGACCAAACCTACTTACTCCATCCAAATTAAAACTAAACTTATAAATCAACTGTACAAACCCATCTTATTTCTCTATTTATTCACAAATACAACCCGATAATAGTTATAGCATAATTAAAAATTTATTGTACATTTTTTACCTTCATGCATTAGTCCTTCAAATTAAAAATTAACGAGCTTAAAATTTAAGACTCAGTCATAACTAAAAGTTAAATCATTCTTGCAAAAAAATAAAAAAAAAGCACCAACCAACCACATGACAACTCATGCTCGATCATAAGAGAAACATGCCAAAAAATACTAATTAAACTCCATTTCCGATCCAAGATACGCGAGTTGGGTAAAAACCACGTTTGTGACTCACGGAAATGTTTCCCTCGTCGCATCGAATTGCATAAAGTTAGGCTTGGTAACTTAAGAGTTATTTCATATAAATTTAAAGAAGTTTTTCGAATGTTTACTTAACCAAATTTAAACCAACATTTTATTGCAATCTAAATCAAAAAAAAATGATTGCGCAACCAGACAAACAAGTTGGACAAACAGTAAAAAGCTAAGAAAAAGATTTTATAAAAAACGCTCGAAACTGGGTGAGTCACAAACCTTGATGAATACATGGCAAGCGATATAACGGTTTAGATGCTTAATTATTTCCATAAATGAATAATTTTTTTTTCTCTCTTTGCAAAAGATGGCCGTCAATTTGGCCAAACAATATAAATGCAATTATATGGGTTAAGGCGATTTTAAAGTTGAATTTAAAAAGCTTTGTAAAAGGATTGACAACCCCTATAATGTGCAAATAATCAAAAACCTTAGATAGCCTCATGTTAGCTGCATAACTTTTGAACAACTTTATTTATTAAGATAAAAAAATATGACAGTTGATTATAGCTATATTAATATTTAAGTACTTAGTTTGGTGCTATCAAAGAATATAGAACTAATAAGTCACCTCACGGGAATCCATGTTTCAATGACGCATAAATACGACTACCTGTTAGCATCCACTCTTCAGTCGAATGAGACCAATGTTGACGCTGTCTTCCATTTCCTGACGATCCTCATTTAGTCGCCTCTTACGACAAGCAGGGGAAACACTGAGTTGGATATTCTAATCCCGCCACCGGGCACGCTCATTCTAAGTACAGACGCTACGTTGTGGATCGCTCTTCGCTTCGCTGCTCCTCGAAGAGCTTACCGGCAAGGGTGACCCAACCAGTAGCTATGCTACCGCCGGCGTTGCTCTTAGAGTCATTGCGGCTACTAAGTCCCCTCATCACGTTAAGGTGACGATCCCCGAGAGGGGAGAGTTGAAGGTTGGTGATCATAAAAACTCAACCCAATTCGCATTGGAAATGAATCAGAGTGGCTTTATTATGAAGCTTCTAAAGCATGAAACCGATAGTTGAAAAATTGATTCTTTGCTTGATCATCCTTTTGAACTAATAAGTTCTATATTCTCTGGTACTAGAACTAGTTTTATATTTTTTGGTAAATATTATCTTAATCTAGATAAGAAAATTTTATTGCTAGATCAGTTTCAATATTTATTAAATATCCTAGCTTGTTTTTACGATAACATCTTGACTAGACATCAAATACCAAAACAGATTCGAAGTTAAGCGGGTTCTTGGATAGGTGCTTTTTAAGCATTAATCAGAGCTTCAAAAGTTTTTAAATAAAGTTCCCGTTGAAACTTTTTATTAAGTCTAAACAGAAAAATTATAATAATATTTATAAATTCTCATTTTCTACAACTCAAAAGTTAATAATTTTGTCTGGTTCAACTTTGAAAAACAGTCGCCAACCCCTGTTTTAACTGATTCGACTAACCAATTTCAAAATAATTATCTTGTCTAGAGTCACAACAACAAATTTAAACAATCAAATTTGACAGCTGTTTTTTCTAAATTTGAAAAAGCAATGCAAAAATCATATTTTCTAAGCCAATTATTTTAAGGAATTAAATTGTAGATCCGAAAAAATTGTTAAGGCTTTAAAATAGGTAAAATGTATGTAACATACATAAGGAATTCTCGGAGACCCCAAAAGTTAACTAAAGTATAATCTGGATGACTAGAGAAGTCGATATACCCATGTCCGTCCGTTTGTCCGTCTGTCCGTATGAACGTCTAGATCACAAAAATGGTAAGAACTAGAGTAACCAAACTTTCACATTAGATCCCTTATTATTCCATAGGAGAATAGTTTGTTGTATTTTTTTGATATTGGCTTACATTATATAGCTCCCATAAACTTGCTTCTGAGGACCTCGAAAAAAATAAAAAGTTTCTGATGAATATTTCGTTCGTTTTTTAAGATAAGATAGAGTTCCTAAGTACTGTATCAAATTTTATTATTATTTTATTATTAAAATCGGTAGACTATGTCATATAGCTCCGATCAGTCAAAACAAATTGTTGCTTAAAAATTCTACTGTCTTTGGTTTTTCATGAAGGAACCTAATTTGATAATCGGATTTCTTTGGCAATATACCGGATTTTACTGCAAGCAAGTGGAAAAGGGAATCCCAAAGTTGTTAGCGCCCGACTTTACGTAAGCCAAATTTTTTTTTTATAAAGAAAATTTGATGATATAATTTTTGTTTATAAAACAGCCCAAATAGCTTGGAAATAAATTTAATGTACCTTTTTATAGAAAGTAAGAAAATAGGTATTAGTTGCGTAGTTTTTTTATAAATCAATCCTAAGCACGAATTTTTATTTTAAAAATTGTCTTCTTTTTGTTTAAATTGAAAATATTCTTCACTTTGAGCGGCTGTAGCAACTAAATTATCCATCCGAATGGAATAATATATTTATTTTGTTGATCCCTGGGATATTCTAAATCCGATGTAAGTATTGCCTTTACAAAATGAATTCATCACATTTATAAAGATATGTAGGTATATAAAGAGACTCTCCAGTTACTCATACTATTCTTTTAATTTTTAAAAATAACTTTCTTCCCAAAACTCACGCAAAAATTCTTTTACCAAAAATCTCACACGTACTATTAAGATTTTGACTGAAAATTAAAAACTAAAAATTTAATAAAATAAAACTCAGTATTTGTCATATGTTTAGGGTGTATTATAGTTGAGATGTTTCAATTGTATTTAGCCAATTTAATTAAAAACAAAACCGTAAAGGAGATAAATTTGTTGAAACATTACTAAGGCATTATTTGTACCCTGGATCAAGAGAATTTTACATATTTTCAGATCATAAGTTTTCATGCCAAACTGACTTGCGTCACAATAGAGCTGTTTCCGTCTGAATGTCTATATATCTTGATCAAAAAATTCCCGGATTCATCACCGTGTGACGCTCTCAGTCAACCGATTTCATGTCTCTTTTTTTCTCCTAAATTGCCACATCTGTCATTGACATTCCATTCTTATGCCAACGCAGGATCCAATCATCGAAATATTTTTTTAATCGGTTTGCGGTATGGCCATAACGTCATCTCGGTTGCCGTAATGCGTTCCACGGAGTAGTTTCTTGAGTTTACCGAATAGGAAAAAATCACAGGGAACCAAATTAGATTAATTCTGTGGTTTTTGGATGGTATTCGTTCGTTTTTAGACAAATGGTCACGGATAGAGATAGCATATTTTCTAAATTTTTTGGCGAATTGCTTCACGCCAACGTCTCATAACGCCCAAATATAACTCCTGGTTGACACGGTGTTGTTACAACACGCTTGTAATCCAGTAAAACTGTAAGGATCACCTTTTTTTCGGTTGAAATCGACTGTGTTTTTTCGGACATGTCCCATGCGATGCACGCAATTCACTCGGCGTGATCCATTTTATGAATGTTGGGTCGGATTCAACCTTGGAAATCATGTACTTTGCGACGTCAACACGATCCCTTTTTTGCACGGTGAAGATTCCGGGAAATTTTTGATCAAGGTAGTATATCTCAAAAGTCATATACCATATTTTACCGTTAGATGCGCAGATGAAGTAAACCGGAATCTTGCCCAAAAAAAAAAAGGTTGCACTTGCACTACAAAAGCCATATGGTCGAAAAGTGACAAAATTGTCCAAAAACAATTTACCTCGACTGAGAATCGAACATGGGTCTTGAATCTGTCTTAAGGCCAACTCTGCTTTATAAATGCGGAGAGCGATTTCCTTGAAAACGTCCAAAACTCAAATGATCCTTACAAAACTTAGGGTATCCCACTGTAGTGCAACGCTCCGACTGCCCCACATTATTGCCAATTGCAATTGTTACAGCATTTTATTATAGTGTATATTTTATATAGATATTGCCCTCTCATGCTTGTCTTTGAAAAAAACGCCCCAATCCGCGCGCTGTGGCTTTTATTATTGTCTTTATTGTTGTTTTTTTTTATGTTCACCGCTTGCGCATATTTCTTGCTCAAGTATCTTTTCCTGTAGCTCCAAAAACTGGTTAGTTGGCGTGGCCGGTTCGATTGGTTTGTAGTACAATGTATTTGCAGTTCCCGTTTTGACTAGCAGTTGAAATGTAGCAATCAATTTACTAAGCAATTACAACAACAGCAACAACAGCAACAATGGCAACAATTTAAAAGTCATAGCTCTAGACCGACCTACCCACAAATCGAGAGCCAGCTAGATCCAAGTTGCAGCGCAGCAGCAACCACTGACCAGTAACCAACCAACCAGCTGTGGTGCGGTGCGGTGCTAGCTTACTCATAGATACGATACTCGTGTGTACATATGTACATAGATACATACATATATTTTTAATAAAAATACAATTTTACAAGTATTTTACTTTCACTTTTTTCCAAGTCTATTCCAGCTCTGTTTGACTTTGTCTCGGTGCGCCAGTTTTAATTATGGGCTTTGGCTCTGTTAGCTCTACTAAGCGCGTGCGTGCCAAAGGAAATTTTCTTTGCTATCCTCAAAAAAATAAAACCTAGGGTATTACCACACTTGGCATTGCGCAAAAGCAATAACATTATCTTTGAACACCATAACTAATTGTGGCCCCAATTCCCAATACATTCATTTGATGTACAACACTTGGAACATGACCAATGCCGCAAGCGCTGCTCCCAACAATTGACTCATGCCTCAAACGTCTCAAAATAAAAAGGCGCTAATATGATTATTATAAAAAAAAATATCCAAATCGCTATTAAATCAATTCGCCAAAGTATGCCGGAGTAGTATGTAAGACCCAAAAACGCCCCCAGCTATTGAATTGTTTGTAGGCTGTTAACGCCTAGCTCTTGGCGTTTGTATCAAGTGGAGTTACTCAAGAACCGGTCGCTTATCAAAGATCCAGGGCAAACTGATCTATAAGGTATGAACCATTCTACAACTGGGGCGTGTTCGACTCTTAAATACTCTTTACCGTCTATTAACAAAAAAAAAAAGAAGGTTATAAAAATATATTCTCAACTGGGATATACTAGTATAATGTGCCCAACACTAGCTAACAGAAAAAGTTTGAAAATTTAGGGCCGAAAAAAAGACAGAATTCTTTCACAAATATTTCAAGAGATATTGTCGAATGTTTTGCGAAAAAATCTAGAAAACGCTGCTTAAGAAAAAAAAAGGTTCTCTTTTTTGTGTTTCTCTACCCAAAATAACCCTAAAAACACTTTTATACAAGTCTTGACGACCAGACTCATGTTATAAATATAAATAAAATTGAGTTCCAAAATAAATGGATATAGTGAACATTTGCGGAAATCCTTTATTTTTAGAAGGACAAGTCTATATAAATTTCTTTATTGTTCACTACCATAATGAAGGTATCTCTGGTGGGTCAATGGCGTGAGCTTCACTTTGTTACATGCATTTGCACTAAACTAACATACCTCTTACATACCTCAAGCTATAGGGTATAAAAAGCAGTTTTGCTTTGTTAGTAACCATTTGGCCCACCATAATCCTTTCTAGCTTGTAGAGTTCTGTCTGGTTCTGAGTGGAACGTTGACTTGCATGCGTAATTAGTTAAAAATTTGTAGAGCTGGTCTTAAATTGGTTTATTTGGAACCATAAAAGGTAAGCTCTACGATCAGGTCATGGTTTGTATGAGTTTCACGTTTGCAGGAAGGCGTGAATGAAAAGTTGAGTTGAGTTCGAGTTCATGTTTAAGTAAACCTCAAGGAAGTTCTCTATACAAAATCTCATTTATGTTATGTTTTTACTTGGTATGCTAACTACACGACTTAGATACAAAAATATCTACTTTGACCATTTGGCATTTAAATAAATAACCAAAAATATGAATGCCAATTTAGCCCATACTCAATTTCCACAAAATATTGTCTGTCAATAGCTAATTTGTTTTTGTTGGTCTTCAAATGCATATGTATCTACGATTTATACAAATGTATCTATATATATAGGTATATATGAATGTTGGCTGAAAATTATTTGAATTTGATTAAAATCGAAACCAGTTTTTGGTCAGATGATGTGTTAAAATGCTAAGTTATCTGCTGATGTATTAAAAACATATGAATAAACTGCAGATTACGAAATTGTAATTATGTAACTATGGGAATGTTGATATTAAAATTTAGAGATTCTTACATAAAGAGTGTTATACTTTAGATAATTTCTTGTATAAATATTTGTAAATATGCTAATTTGTAAATTGTTTTAATCATTAAAAAAGAACAGTAAGATACATGTTTTAATCGGAATCTTGGAAGATCTATGTAAAGTTCAATCTAAGTAAATATAGTAGGCTTTGGATATATAACTATATTCAGTGTACCTTTCACGTTAAAACAGCATTGTTAAATCGGAATCGAAATTTATAAAATGAATACATTTGTGTTTTTTGCACAGAAAGATCCTTGTTCTAACTTATTATTTAAGTAAAATAATAATAAGCTTTCCATACAACTAACTAACTTACTATTAATGATTTTTTATATAACCTTTTATATAACATTGTTATTGAATCCGAACTTACACTATTCCTACCAAGAGGTGTCAAAAGCCACCTTTCAAGTTTTTATTTAACAATATTATCTTATCTCCTCGTCTTGGGGATACCCCAATTATCTAAAATATGATCAGGGGGACTAGAGTAGTCGATATACCCATGTCCGTCTGTCCGTCAGTCCGTTTGTCCGTCTGTCCATTTGAACGCCTAGATCTCAGAGATGGTAAGAGCTGGAGTAACCAAACTATCACATTAGATCCCATATTATTTCATAGGAGACAAGTTTATTTTATTTTTTTGATATCGGGGTTAAATTATATAGCTCCCTAGGGGTGTTTCAGACGACTTCGAAAAAAAAAAAGTTTTAAATGAATAATTCGTTTGTTTATGATGGTATCGTAACTAAATTTGGCACTAAAGAGTTTTTTAAAGTTTCCAAGCACTTAACCGAATTTTATCAAAATCACATAGCTCCCATAGGTCCTATCGACAAAAAAAAATTTTTTTATACAATACAAAATTCCCTATATTTCATTTTTTAACAAAGATATCGCTGCCAGATTTGGCATTCAGAAGTTTTTTAAGAGTATCCAAGAAATTTGAATAAAATCGGTTGACTATATCATATAGCTCCATAGGGACGATCTTCCAAAAATCGATTTTTGAACAAAATTTGTTTTTAAAATTAAAATTGGTATTCGTAAGTTTTTTATAGTTTCTAAGCACTGCACTACATTTAATCAAAATCGGTTGACTATATCCTATATGAGAAATCGGTCCAAAAAAACGTTTTTTATACAAAATTAGTTGTGTTTCGTTTGTTCGTAAAGATATTTGAACTAAATTCGGCATTCAGTCTTTTTGAAGTTATTAAAACACCGAGTCAAATTTGATCGAAATCGGTTGACTATAATCATAAAAATTATATCCTAAATTTTTAAATTCCTCTATTTTTGGTTTTTTATGAAGGAATCGGATTTTATTGCAAGCTAGTGGTACAGGTTATCCCAAAGTCGTCCGCGCCCGACTTTACGTACGCCATTTTTATAATTGAGTTTTGCTTAATAAAATTTAAGAGAATTGTAGGAAACTTGAAGGCCAAATAGATACCCAAAAAAAAAAAATTTACTTTTGAATCTGGCTATTAATTTCTTTTTATTTGTCAAATTTTTTTAGCCTTATAATTATAAAGTGAACTAAGCTATATATATTCTATAGTTAAATAAAACGAATAGATACAGTGCATAAGATAATAATAAAAGAAGTGAAAATAATACAAAACTATTATAAATTTTAGTTCTGGCTATAAGAGCAACAGTTGCTTTAACAAGTTGTGAATTTTTAGCTAAATTTAATAAATAACCGTAAAGTGATTTCGAGATTTCACAGTTATGTTAAAACAAATGTGCTTATAAGCTATCCTTTACAAATATTTTCAGAGTTAGATAATTTATTTTTATACCCTGTACCGTATGGTACAAAGGGTATATTAAGTGTGTGAAAGCCGAAAATGTATGTAACATATAGAAGGTGCCGTCGGAGACACACCAAAGCTATCTAAAATATGATCAGGGGGCCTAGAGAAGTTGATATACCCATGTCCGTCTGTCTTTCCGTCATTATTATATTTTGTCGTAAAATGGTAACGTTACGCCAAAATGGTACAAGGTTCGCCTGCAATATAGCTCATCCTATGATATGTGAATTTGTGAAAGGGAAATTTTTTTATAGTTTTAAAGAAAGTTTTCATTCTTTTTTATTGTAAAATAAGATACGGTAAACGATTTGGTGGGTTATAGAAAAACATACCCAAAAACTCTCAAATATATACATTTTTGTATATATACAATACTAGAGTCCCAAAGTGGTTATATAGTAATTGATCCTACAAGATGTAAGCTCTATTAATAACAGCCTTTCAAAAATTAATTCTGAGCCTCGATGTTAAGCATCCTTAAGTGTTTATGCAAGCTTTATTAGTAATCTTATTATAGCCGGTATAAAAATTCCGATTTCGATAATGGCTTAAATTTCCAGGGAGTCTGGAACTGAATAATAAGTATTTCAAATTTTTTTTCGCAACCAATAGAAATTCATAAGATTTTCAAAACAAATAATATGCCTCAATTGAAATTGGACTCAGCATCAAAGAGATTTAATTAGTATTCCAACTAGTCGCAGGTGTAATTTATATACCTCACAAAAACGCACATTGAAATACTTTTCAATGTTTTCAGAATAAAGGAACTCTGTCAAATAAAAATCCCCAAAATATTGTGTTTACCACGATTATACTACTATTCAACTGATTTTTTTCCAAGGGGACTAATTTCTTTTTTTGAAGCTCCGAAACTAAAACGCTTTAAAATTTAGCTCCCTTGTCTTTTATATTTCTACTTGCATTCAAATTAGTTCATTCAAATTAGTTACCATATAAACGTAGATGTGATATGTTTTGGCTATGATAAGCAACTGGTTTCTGAGTAAGCAGCTAACATGGCTGTTACATTAACAGATGTTATCTTACAGTTTCAAAAGATGCTGTTCAATAATTAATACGGATTCTGCGCATAAAGCGGTTTACCTTACAAATACCTTTTTTGGCACATTATTTTAAGGTTACACGTAAAATATATTTTTAACGCATATTTGCTATTGTTTTGACTTTTGAAATCTATTTACAAGTCAGCTGGAAATTGTTAATAAGCAGGCTGGCTGCTCAGCACTGCTAGGATGCTCAGAAGTCCTTTTATGTAGGTTGGCTTGTAGCTTTTATGGCCCTAAATAAAGCGCCATTTTAACGGGACCGTGTGGCCTAATGGATAAGGCGTCGGACTTCGAATCCGAAAATTGCAGGTTCGAGTCCTGTCACGGTCGTCGCAAATTATTTTTATTTAAAATTTTTACTGCTTTTGCTTTCCCTAAGATTTTTTACTGCGTAAAAAAAATTTCATAATTCAAATATGTGTAAAGCATATCGAAGGAAACAAAATAATAAAATTTTTTATAATAATAATTATAAAAAATTATAACAAAATCCAAAAAAAAACAACTATAAGATCTAGAATTTTGTTCCATGGCCAAGATAAATATGTTTTGAAGTATGGTCATTTTATTTATACCTTGCACCTTTTCACATTGTTACTCAATAGGACCAGCTGGATGAGAACGAAAAATGTCCCAACGATTTGTAAAAAGCGACAAAAATTGCTTTACGCATTAGTTTATATAAATATTTTAAATATTTTTGAAACATTTTTTATTTTAAATAAAAAAAAATAAAACTTTTACCTTCAATACTATATGAAAGCAATTTCAAAGCAAGGCGATTCCTTCTTTTCAAATAAACAAATTTTAAATAAAAAGCATTCCATATCATGAATCAGTCTAGCCGGGGCCTGGCTTCATTTTTGAGAAAACTTGGTATACCTTGCTTTTTTAGTCCCTGCGTTATAGGTGCTCATACAGACAGAATTGGTTTATTGTAAAAAAATTAATAAACAGAAAGTCTTTTTGAAATTTTCAGACAAAAAAAAATAAAAATAAAAATTTTAAATTAGAAAAAAAAACTTTTTAACGACCGTGACAGGACTCGAACCTGCAATTTTCGGATTCGAAGTCCGACGCCTTATCCATTAGGCCACACGGTCCCGTTAAATTTTCACATTTGTTGAGGGTATATAAGCCAAAGGTCTAGACACCAAAAACCCATACTAAAGCATAAGTAACACACGCATACACACTAACAAACAGAATGCGTTTCCTGAGCCCTGAACAAAGGCATGAAATCAACTCGAGCATCCTGACGCACACTTTCATAAACCACCCCGAACCCAAACCCAGCTGATTGTCATAGGGGGTTGAATGAATACAAGTAACATTTCGTATGGAATCTTTATAGTATAAAAATTGTCCAAGTATTTGTAAATTGCACTGCGCAGGTCTTGTGGTGGATGCTGAGTCTGTTTATAACATCTGCCAAAATGAAGAGCGCGTCATTTTGAACATTCAAAAAACCAGGATAAAATTCGTAGTTCCATAATTGTAGAGCCAGTGTTCAGGATAGTTGAACTATTTTAGAAAAAATAAATGGCGTATGTAAAGTCGGGCGCGGACGACTTTGGGATACCCTGTTCCACTAGCTTGCAATAAAATCCGGTTTCCTCACAAAAAACCAAAAACAGAAGAATTTTTAAGCAAAAACTTTTTTTGACCGATCGTTCCTATGGGAGCTATATGATATAGTCAACCGATTTCAATAAAATTTGACACAGTGCTTAAATACCTTAAAAGATATGAATGCCAAATTTATTTCAAATATCTTTACAAACAAACAAAACACATCGAATTTTGTATAAAAAACGTGTTTTTGGACCGATTGGTCCTATGGGAGCTATATGATCTAGTCAAACGATTTGGATTAAATTTAGTACAGTGCTTAGGAACTATAAAATACTCACGAATGTCAAATTTGGTCCCAATATCTTAACAAACAAACGAAACACAACAAATTTTGTTAAAAAATCGATTGTTTGGAAGATCGGCCCTATGGGAGCTATATGATATAGTCAACCGATTTTGTTCAAATTTGGCACATTGCTTAAGTGGGCTAAAAAATTTCCAAACGCCAAATCTGGTTAGGATATCTTTATTAAAAAACGAAATATAGCGAATTTTTCTTTAAAAAAGTTATTTTGGCGGATCGGTCCTATGGGAGCTATACGATATATAGTCAACCGACTTCAATCAAATTTGGTACAATGCTTAAACTTGTCTCCTATGAAATAATTTAGGATCAAATGTGAAAGTGTGGTTACTCTAGCTTTTACCATCTCTGAGATCTAGGCGTTCAACCGGACAGACGGACAGACGGACATGAGTATATCGACTTCTTTATTCACCCTGATCATATTTTAGGTAACTTTGGGGTGTCTCCGACGTCTCTTTCTATACGTTACATACATTTTCGGCTTGTGTACCATACGACACGGGGTATAAAAACATTAAAAATCACGTAATCGAAAGTATCAAATAGAGAATCAGCTTCGTATAGGTTATAATCATAAGAAGAAGAGAACAAGGACCTACAGTTTATATAGAGTTCGAAAGGCGCTGTCTTGAATTAATAGAGATTTTTCTTAAAAAAAACAGCGTCGTTTTGCTAGCGAACCCAGAGATAGGCAAGTAAGTCTAGGTGAGATCTACAAAAAGTTGAGGTTACTCAGAAAAGATGAGATAGCAAAACTTTTCTCTACTGTATCTTGTACTTACCGGGTTCCTCATCAGGTGAAACCCATAAATTAAATGGGAGGCTTGAGTTGCTCTGGCTAGAATCTTTTTATAAAATGGAATTAACTACTAATTTATAATCTATATACGTACATATATAAAAGAAAGTTATGTACTATTTATAGCTCAAGCACTGCTAGACCAATTTTGATGTTCTATTGTTTGTTGGATTCGTCTTCGTCCTGGTTAACAAAATAAGAATTAAAAGATCGGAATTCACATAAAAAGAAGTTCACTTACAGGGGGAGAGGGTCAGATACCGACATAAATTATAAATCTTCATATGCATGACCATCTTTTGGTAAAAATTTCAGTTCTTTAGCAGTCTCTGAGGTCTCTGTATCAACTCGGCTGTTGTTGTTAAGAGTATGTATAGTTTATGGGGTCCGCCACGCCTCCTATTGACCGATATCTATGATTTGTGGCTATTCGTCTTCGACCCTAAAAACACCGTCGATTTGTCAGTATTGTTATTATGCGAATCAATCCATTGAAGAAAAGCAGAAGAAAGCTCCACGTTGGCATGGCCCAATTTCTCAAAAATAAGCAACCCATAAAACGCATAGTTTGAAATAGATCAACAACGGGCTAATTTTCGACGTGCTATAAGAAAGACTTCATTACTATGCAACATTAGGAAAGAAACACTATGCTTTGAAGACATCTCAGAGAAAAATTCGAGCTAAGGACTGCAGAGCAGGATCGTATATATTGTGTTTATCACAGAGCAGATAGGCTGAAGGTGTTAGGCGAGACGTGCAAGTAAGGAAACCTATCTAAAAAAGACCGCTTAGAGAATTATTAGATTACTCCATTACAGAGCAGGATCATAAAACATTGCTTAGATAAACAGACAGGTAGTAAGATGTTAAGAAACCTGTACACAGATAAATAACAGCACAACACATTTTTTTTTAAGAACGATAATGAATTAATTAAACAGCGAACCGATAATGTTTACTTTTGTTGTACAGACTTGATGTTACGTTAATTATCTTTCGGGGAATTAAGCCATTGGGATATAAAGCACTTCGTCATAAGAATAGTAAATAAAGACGAAACGCTTGTCTATAAATATGTGAATACGTCGATGATATTGCAATTCTTGCGAACAAACTAAACGAATACAAGAGCTCTCTAACGAAATATATACGTAATTCCTCAAAGTACGCCAGTCTCAAAACATCTCTCAAATACTTAGAAGTTTTTTTATTGAGCTCTGATTACTCGACATGCGCAATTAAAGTGAGAGTCCTTGCAACAAATATATATTATTTTTATTTTAGGTTAGATTAAACTAATCTTTCGAAATACAAAACTGCAGATGTATGAAATACCCATTCGACCCGCCTTGACATACTTCTTCTTTACGGAGGTATGGGTCCTCCGTAAAGCTGACTGTAAGCAGCTAGCAGCATTTGGGAGGAAGATTCGTGAAGAAAGCTTTGATCCAGCTAGAGTTGTAATGCTATGAATGGTGGTGATAATAAAAACAGAACAGTTTCAAAGCAGCCATTGGAGACGTTTTTATTTTAGTTCTGAATACAGGTCGCAGTTCGACCTGCATTGTTTCCGGGTTTTTTAACAAATGAGTTCAAATATTTATTGTATTCATCCAAAACAAGGTAATTTTTGCTTTTTGTCTCAAATACTATTTATATGTTTATATTTTTTAACAAATTAAAGTAAACACACAAAATCTTAATATCGAAATCAAGGTTTATATCGACACTGGGTAGTAGAATGAATAAATGGTCCCCGCTGGTGTCAAAGCCTACTACCAGAAAGAAGTCGAAATCAACGTCAAATATCAAAATCTTTGATATTGTGGAGTTAAGTCCTGACGATTTAAGCAAGCCCCAGGGCATATTACTGGGCCGCTTAGGAGCGCAGAGCCATGTGAACCCACTGGAAGTAAAAAATGCGCGTTTTCAGGTAAATTCATCGTTTGCTGCCAGGACTTGGAAAACTGAAGTTTTAACAGATACACAATATGATTCCAAAATGAGCCGCCTGCTAAAATGCATAAAAGCTGAAGGAGAATTAGAGAAGTTTTTGCACAAGAACAACAAGGTGATTTATCCGTCAGAGGCCACGGCGCAAATTTTCAGGAAAATGAAAAACGAGAGGTCAAAACTTGAACGTGAAAGATTCAAGCTAATGGATGAGCTTAACTTGAATACTAAACGACAAGAAGCCAGCCCATGGTACTCTGAGCGGCAACCACCCCAAAAAAAACTGTACATTTTCAAGGCGTTAAAAGCAAGGAGCAACTTAAAACCAGAACCAAAACAAACGCTGATAAACCTACAGCAAATGGACGAAAACAAATCCTCATTCAGTCACATATTGCGGGAAACTACATTGTACCGCCTAAGGAGTTGCATGATAAGGTGAAAGCGAAACTTTTAAGCCTCAAAGCGCTGTCACCTAATCTAGAATCTGCAGAACTCTTTTACGATGCCCGTAGTTAAATATGAAAATATTATCTTTGGCAGTTCTACAATTTGAAGTGCACTGAAAGCTACTAAGTTCAGTACGAGCTTGTTTTTGGACTTAGTAGCTCTCAATGCAACTGATTCGTGTTGTGTATTTACTTTAACGAAATTAAAAAGTATCTTTGAGTGAAAGCACGGTGTGCACTGAGGCTTCAAACCTACCAAATATTGTGGGTCATTAAACTGAACAGACTACAACTATCATAAGTTGCCGCCTTTTAAGGCAACAAACACACATAACAAATTCCAAGTCGTTATTCCAATCCAATAACAATCCAATAGCAAGTATTTCAGTTTACTTCATGTGTTGCGCCTGCCTAGAATGTGGCACAAGGTCTCTTTGTTTTATAGCAGAACAATAACACTTGCAAGAATAATTACCATAAGACCGAGAGCAACATCGGGCCGCAAGTTCCGTGACGTCAAACAACTGCCACATGTGGAACAACTGAGGCGTATCTGACGACGCTTGGACGTTCCAGCAAATACTAACTGCTAGGTTGAAATTCAAATAATTTCTAAAACAACTCAATTATCATAGTAAAAATTAGTGAAAGTGATAAATGTAAAAGTTAACCCAGGGTGCTAAGTGCATCCATACAAAGCTACGATCTTCTATGATAATGCTCAAAGTCTACACATGAATGCATGACTCATTAATTATGCTTGAGAGTTTTAAGATACTTTCAAGGTTTACTAGTTATCCAGCTTGTGCATACAAACCAGTTCTTATGTCAAGTCAAAGGACTTGTGTCCTTGAATACAGCTGCAGGTCTGCCTTTACTTGCTTAACCCGATGATTATGTGCATACCATTTTTTTTCCATTTAAACCGGCTCATCTGACTAAGCAGACTAGCTGCAACAATTCGCTTGCACACAGAAAAAAATTATTACTTATTTCTTGATTTATTTGATCTTCGCTAATCAGAAAATGTAAAGTTATGCTGCTATGGAAATTAAAGAAAGGAAGTAAAAAAAGAGAGAAAGGGTAGTGTAGATTAATGGGATGGCCGTTGGGTTGGTCATCATACATAGGTTGAGATCGAATGTGAAATTGTTCGGGTCTCTCACAAAAGATAGTGCGCCCTTTTTTGCGATAAAAGATTATCTGCCTTCCTTTCGTTGGGATTTTACGTAGCTGGAACGGGGTGATCCGTTCAGCTGCCAAATATGTGACTCTGTCCCACACTGTTGCTGGACAGTCACACAAGATGTGTTTGGTCGGCTCGTCGTCAATATGGTCTCCAAATAAGTAGGGTGCCAGGAACTTTAGTACCACTCTACCAAGACCTATATTTCTATTGATAGCCGAGGGTAAGACAAGAACTAATATCTCCTATGTTCCTCTAAGGCTTGCTCCCAGTCTCGCGACCTCATCAGCTCGCCTTCCACTCCTACATGTCTAGTAACCCAACAGAGTGTGGCTCAGTTAAGGGAGGATAGCAGATGAATTTCGTTTGGAACAACACTCTTCTTCTTCTTCTATGACGCAACGAACCCGATGTATCGCTCTACTCCATTTCTTTCCGATTTTCGCCTAATTTTTTTAGTCGCGGATACTCAGCGCATCTAGTATATCCCTTTGTACAACGTCAAACCTTCGCTCCTTCGATCTACCACGAGGCAGAGTGCCCACTGGGTCTCTATACAAAGCACGCTTCGTGGTGCAGTTCTCCTACAATGCATCGGCACCTGCCCCAGCCGCCTTAATCCCTGCTGCTAAATTTTGACGACAATTTTGATATTATTGTATAGACGGTATATTTCGTGGATAAATCTTATGCAGAATTTTTCGTTCGAACACATTTAATAGCTCCTCATCAGAGACTGTTATAGCCCAGATCTCGGTGATGGGCACTACCAGCTTCTTGTACAGTTCTATCTTACTAAAAGTATACCAAAATCCCTAGAAGTAAAATTTAATTTTTTGCAGTGCACAAAATCTGCATACTTTAGCTCTAAATTTTTCCTCTTCCTATCATTTCAGCAGTGGAACTACAGCTGAACTAATAGTATTGGTTGGTTGCTTGGGTGGCTGCTGCGTGTCGCTCCAACAATAACCGTGGGAGATGTCTGCGGTGCGGCATCGACCGATGGCACCGCCAGCCGGGGAGCGTGGCGATAGCGATGACAACTTCACCGACGACGAGAGTACGCCACTGACACAAGATATTTATGGCGGCAGGTAGGTTGTATATACTGACTGGGCGGGCGGCGGGTAGTGGGATAGGATTGGGTGGTTGCCTTAAGAAATTTATGCAAATTGCTAGACAACTTTTTTATTTAATGTCGGAAACAATGTGGCAAGCAAAGCAATTAATGGTTGGGTAAGTAATCTTACATGGCGGTGCTTCAAACCTGGCTCGTCAAGACTTCAGTTTTAGTTTAATGCTAACAAACCGGAACATTTATTATTTACCAAAATGCTTGGCAGCATTAATTATAGTTCCCACAGCTGGGATTATGCTTTGGTCTTGGACTTCATTTCAGATTGTTTCACAATCACTTTCGATACGAAGAGGTGTGGCTACTTGCAGACCAATGGCATTTGCACTTTGCGTCTTAAGTGGCTTTGAGCTTTGTCTGTCCCCGGCTAAAATGCCGGAAGTGTGGCAGTAGTAAATTGAATACCGTAGTTGACCGACAACTCTAACTGGCTGTATCTGGTATTATTATGCTAATTGTAATTGAATCAACTGTTTTACTCTTTACAGCCAACGTACCATACAGGAAACAAAAGGCTGGGATGTTTTTCGCGATCCACCTATTAAAATTGAATCCGGCTCGACGGCGAACCAGGAGTGTTTAGAATTAACTATTAAGATCTTAAAGATCTTTGCCTATATATTTACTTTTATTATAGTTTTAACTGGTGGCGTCGTAGCCAAGGGCTGTGTGCTGTTCATGACGTCACAGATACGCAAAGATAGAAAAATTGAGTATTGTAATAAGGATTTGGTAAGTACATATACATATTTTGTTTGCCTAATATACTTACCAGTTCTAACTTTCAACACACTTGCAGGGTCGCGACAAGAGCTTTATAGTGCGTCTGCCCGAGGAGGAGCGCATCGCCTGGATATGGGCTCTATTGATAGCCTATGCGTTGCCCGAGATTGGCTCACTAATACGCTCGTCGCGTATTTGTTTTTTCAAGACTTTCAAAGTACCCAAGACGGGTCACTTTCTGTTTGTTTGGCTCATGGAGAGCTTCAGCGCCTTGGGCACTGCCTTGCTTATGTTTGTTGTACTGCCCCAAATAGATGCAATACAAGGCGCCATGTTGACCAATTGCCTGTGTGTCATACCTGGTATTTTTGGTCTACTCTCGCGTACTTCCAAGGAGGGCAAACGTTTTGTGAAGGTCATCATTGACATGGCCGCCATTGCCGCACAGATTACCGGTCTAGTTATTTGGCCACTTTTGGAGAATCGCCGTGAGCTTTGGGTTATACCAGTAGCCTGCGTCATGATATCGTGCGGCTGGTGGGAGAACTATGTTTCACCGCAATCCCCTGTGGGTTTAATACGCGCGCTGGGACGCATTAAAGAGGATATGCGGTACACACGTTACTTCTGCCACATGTTCCTTTCGATCTGGAAGATATTATTGTTCTTCTGCCTGACACTGCTAATCTACTGGGCACAAGGTGAGGAACCAGGCAATTTATTTGCCATGTATGGCGATGCCTTTGGACCACACAAGATTATTGTCTACGAACTGCCTGCAAGTCTTGGTGGCGTGCTGCCCGACACCCTGGACTCCGCAAACATAGATACAGTGGACGTGGATGCTGCCTATAATACAGTCATCTATGTGCTGCTTCTGCAAGTTTTTGGCGCGTATTTGTGCTATATATTTGGCAAGTTTGCTTGCAAGATTCTGATACAGGGCTTTAGCTATGCCTTCCCCGTGAGTCTCACCGTACCCATCGCTGTATCCTTGCTAATAGCCGCCTGTGGCATACGCATTGATGATCCCTGTTTCTTCCACGATACCATACCCGACTACTTGTTCTTTACAAGTCCCTCAAACTTTAGATTTAATAACTTTGTAACTGAACAAATGGCCTGGGCTTGGATTTTATGGCTTTTGAGTCAAACTTGGATTGCGCTACATATCTGGACACCGAAATGCGAGCGTTTGGCTACCACTGAGAAACTGTTTGTGCAGCCCATGTATTCCTCTTTGTTAATTGATCAATCAATGGCGTTAAATAGGAGACGCGATGATCAGGCGGATGTAAAAACTGAGGTAATCCCGGCATCTTAAAACAGTTTCACTTGGTTAAACTATTTTTATTCTTTTAAGGACCTCTCGGAAATCGAAAAGGAAAAGGGCGATGAGTATTATGAAACCATTTCTGTACACACTGATCGTTCATCCGCACCTAATAAGCCCTCGATTAAATCTTCTGATAATATAACACGTATCTACTCGTGTTGCACCATGTGGCATGAGACCAAGGATGAGATGATGGAGTTCTTGAAGAGCATTATGCGCATGGATGAGGATCAGTGCGCCAGACGTGTCGCACAGAAGTATCTACGCGTGCTGGATCCGGACTACTATGAATTTGAGAGTATGTTAAGCGCCTAGTTCCCTTCTATTTCAAACCCTATCATATATGTATATTGCTTTTTTTTATTAGCGCACATCTTTTTCGACGACGCCTTTGAAATTTCGGATCACAGCGACGATGATATACAGTGCAATCGCTTTGTGAAGCTGCTCATTTCCACCATGGACGAGGCAGCCTCTGAGATACATCAGACCACAATACGTTTGCGTCCGCCCAAAAAGTATCCCACTCCTTATGGTGGCCGTTTAGTATGGACACTGCCCGGAAAAACCAAGTTTATTACACATCTTAAGGACAAGGATCGCATACGTCATCGCAAACGTTGGTCGCAGGTTATGTACATGTACTATTTGCTGGGCCATCGCCTAATGGAGCTGCCCATTTCCGTGGATCGCAAAGATGCAATTGCCGAGAATACATATCTGTTGACACTAGACGGTGATATTGATTTCAAGCCCAATGCTGTCACTCTGCTCGTAGATTTGATGAAGAAGAATAGAAATCTAGGCGCCGCCTGTGGACGCATTCATCCGGTGGGCTCTGGACCTATGGTCTGGTATCAGCTTTTCGAATACGCCATTGGTCATTGGCTGCAAAAGGCTACTGAACACATGATCGGCTGTGTGCTTTGTAGCCCCGGCTGTTTCTCACTGTTTCGTGGTAAAGCGCTTATGGATGACAATGTAATGAAGAAGTACACCACACGCTCAGACGAGGCACGTCATTATGTGCAATACGATCAGGGCGAGGATCGCTGGCTGTGCACTTTGCTGCTACAACGTGGTTATCGCGTCGAATATTCAGCTGCATCCGATGCCTACACACATTGTCCCGAGGGTTTCAATGAGTTCTACAATCAACGTCGTCGCTGGGTGCCCTCGACCATTGCCAATATTATGGATCTGCTGGGCGATGCAAAGCGAACGATCAAGATTAATGACAATATATCGTTGCTGTATATATTCTACCAGATGATGTTGATAGGTGGCACTATACTTGGACCCGGCACTATATTTCTTATGTTGGTGGGTGCTTTTGTGGCCGCCTTTCGCATAGACAACTGGACCTCTTTTCACTACAATATTGTGCCCATACTGGCGTTTATGTTTGTATGCTTCACCTGCAAATCGAATATACAACTGTTTGTTGCCCAGGTGCTCTCCACGGCTTATGCTTTGATAATGATGGCTGTGATAGTGGGTACGGCTTTGCAGCTGGGCGAGGACGGCATAGGTTCGCCTTCAGCCATCTTCTTGATAGCCATGACGGGCTCATTCTTCATAGCCGCATGTTTGCATCCGCAGGAGTTTTGGTGCATAACATGCGGCTTAATTTACTTACTATCAATACCTTCCATGTACTTGCTGCTCATTTTGTACTCTATTATAAACTTGAACGTTGTCTCCTGGGGCACGCGTGAGGTGGTGGCCAAGAAGACTAAAAAGGAGCTGGAGGCGGAAAAGAAAGCAGCCGAAGAGGCAAAGAAACGCGTCAAGCAAAAGAGCATGTTGGGCTTCCTGAACGGCGGTATTGGGGATAATGAGGATGAGGAGGGTTCCATTGAATTTTCGCTGGCTGGTCTGTTTCGTTGCGTATTCTGCACACATGGCAAGACATCGGATGAAAAACAGCAGCTGAACACCATTGCTGAATCGTTGGATACGATTAAGCAACGCATGGACACTATAGAAAGCGCCGTAGATCCGCATGGACACCACACCAGACATAGCAGACGACGCACCACTTCTAGTGGTTCTAAGGATCATCATTTGTTGTCAGCGGTGGCTGAAAAGTCGGGCGATGAATCGGATGAGTCGGACTCGGATACCTCGGCGGAGCCCAAGCAAGAGCGTGATTTTCTGACCAATCCCTATTGGATAGAGGATCCCGATGTGCGCAAGGGTGAAGTGGACTTTTTATCTAGCACCGAAATACAATTCTGGAAGGATTTAATAGACCAGTATTTGTATCCCATTGATAACGATCCAGTTGAACAGGTGAGTTAAACGTTTTTATTGGCTGCTCCCAAAAGGAACTACTGCTGCCATAATTTTTGCTCTTAAACGGTGGTTTCTAAACCCAACTTGCCCCTGGCGCGCATAATATACATATTTTTAGGCTCGTATTGCTAAAGATCTCAAAGAACTGCGTGATTCTTCAGTGTTTGCCTTTTTCATGATAAATGCTCTATTCGTTTTGATTGTGTTCCTTTTGCAATTGAACAAGGATAATATACACGTTAAGTGGCCCTTTGGCGTGCGCACTAACATAACCTATGATGAATCCACTCAAGAGGTAATTGATTATATTACAGACTATACTAAAACCACAATTTTTTTTCTTTATTTTTTCTTTACGGTTGATGCCATAAAAATAAAAAAAAAAATCACAAAATTATAATAAACCAAGGCTCGGATTGCCTCCGATCTGATCGAGCTGCGCAATAAGTCGGTCTTCGCATTTTTCATGGCCAACGCCTTATTCGTATTGATTGTCTTCTTGTTGCAACTGAACAAGGATAAATTGCATATCGTTTGGCCGCTCGGCGTTAAAACGAACATAACCTATATTGAAGAAACATCTGAGGTTTATACTACAAATTTTATACCTACTACCACCAACCTGTTTGTTTCGTAATTGTGTGTGTGTGTGTTAAAACTCCTATCCACAAATGGTATCCTAACTTGGCGATTTTAACTCTTCAAACTTTTGTGTTTGGAAAACTCTCTGTCTCTATTTAAGTCTAATCGAAATACTCTCACACACAACTACGGGTTGTTTCTAATGTTCTACTTATGTAACTGGACGATAATAAGTGTAGCGGATTGCTTTTTAAGTAGATCTCTTCTTTTTTGATGTGGTACATTTTTTATTGCAAAATGAGTTATCTATTGAGTTATCGATAACCGAATATTTAGAATCTATATTTAAGGAAGACTTGTAAAGAATAAATTTACTTAAAATGAAAATTTGTCAGAAGAAGAAAACCTAACAACTTAACTCATAAACTCTACAAGAGGTATTCACGCTTGGCCTGTTGACTTATGCCTCAACTCTACACAAAGCATGATTATCTCAAATATTTGCTTTAGAAAGAAAACTCCACTTGAATAATTAGTTATCGATAACTCAAGAAATAACAGAATTGTCTTACATATGTAAAAATCATTAAGTCGAACAGATCAATGTTACAAGTAATTCGCTAAAATTATTTTCGTCCAACTGTGTTTATAAAGCGTTATTTATTTTTTTTTTCTTTTTTTTTCGTTTTGAACCCCATCCTAATGGTTCCGGTTATCATCCAAAATGTATCATATCAAGGCAAGATTTACAAAATAACCGCCACAAACACATAGCAATCGAATTTATTTTTACTAGCTATACTGTATTTCAGTGAGCCCCTAACACGGTAAACTGTACCATGTGCCATATATAGTATATATATTTCTATAAATACAAAGCTAGGCTTATTATATCCTAAACAGTCCACATATACTTACATACATATGGCAGACTTACGTATACGTTTTTAACAATAGTTAAACCTTATAAAGCATGTTTCATTGTTCTAGGGCATATGATTTAACCTTTTTTCAAAATATATGGTGTCACACATAATACATAAAAAAATAAATATCGGTCTCACATAGCACTACCACAGAAAATTGGTCCGGTCTATGTTATAACATTTATACAAACTGTTCTACGTCACTAACCTTTGGGAAATACTTAAAAGATTTTTTACTAATATGTTCTATTGATATAATACACTAACAGGTGCATATATCCAAGGAATATCTACAGTTGGAACCCATAGGTCTGGTATTTGTGTTCTTCTTTGCTTTAATTTTGATTATACAATTTGTGGCCATGTTGTTCCATCGTTTTGGAACGCTGTCGCACATTTTGGCCTCAACGGAGCTAAATTTCTGTAAAAAGAAATCCGAGGACTTAACACAAGATCAGCTTATCGATAAGGTTGGTCTTTAAGCGCTTACAACTCCAAAATATCTTAACTCGAAACGTTGAAATCTTATAGCATGCTGTGGAAATAGTTAAGAATTTGCAGCGTTTACAAGGCATTGATGGCGACTATGATAATGATTCGGGTTCCGGTCCCGATCGCATAGCTAGACGCAAGACTATACAAAATCTGGAAAAAGCGCGACAACCGCGACGACAAATTGGCACTTTGGATGTTGCATTCAAAAAACGATTTCTCAAGCTTACAGCTGATGCAGAAAATAATCCTGGTGAGTTTCCGGTCGCGCCCTATAATAGTTTCCCGATATATTTATTTTTCATCTACTTTTAGCCACTCCTATTCTGACGCGTCGTTTGACTATGCGCGCGGAGACCATACGGGCCTTGGAGGTGCGCAAAAATTCTGTAATGGCAGAACGCCGAAAATCGGCCATGCAGACATTGGGCGCCAAGAATGAATATGGCATTACCACGGGCAATCCGGTAAGCAACGCTTTTGGAAATTCTTAGTATTTCAAAAACTATATTCGTTTACATTTCTTTTAAGATAAACAACAATGGCGCTTTGCCGAATGCCCGCAGTGGACGTGTTTCCAATGCAGGCATAAGCATTAAGGATGTTTTCAATGTCAATGGTGTGCCCACTGAGGTTAGTTCTAAAAGATAATACGAAATTTACGTTACTAATGTTATTTTTTTTAGCAAATTTATGGTTCCAATGGAGGTGGCACCATCAACCAGGGCTACGAGCATGTACTTGACGAAGACGGAGATAGAAATTCCTTGCGTTTAACCACGCGTAATCCACATCCACAAGTATCCTGGAGTCAAAACACTAGCAGTAATAATACTGGACGTTTGTAAACTATATATACATAGACATAGTGCTAAGTTAGTAATTTTTCCGACTTTGCCTTTTCTATCACATCTTAGAGTTTTAGTCAACATTAATTTGTATATACTACTATATGAGACAAAGTTGGGAGTTCTTCAAACGCCAACTTTGTCCAAATACACAACGAACATTATGCTTAGCTAATCACACTGCCAGTGATGTTGCTTGATTGTAAAGAGTATCCATGTACTACGTTATACTCGTATGCATAAACATTCATACTATATCATTTTTTAGGTTATGTTTAAGAAATTGTTGTAGGCCCCATGATAAATGGGACTAAACACAATACCAGTGTATGATGACACGTAATACTCATTGTAGAGCTAAAGTGTAATTGTAGCATTGATATGGATTATATTTACTTAGTTATTGATAGTAAGTGTATTTGTATTGCTGCAGTAATTCTTAAATAACTCAAAACCGTTTTTGATATATAAAATACAAATGCGTATGTGAAAAAATACGAGTGCTGTGTAATTTCTGTGTCTACTTTGGTGTTCTTGAAAACGGATTGTTGCACGATTTTTTGTGAAAGGATTTTATCAAATTCAGGTCCGTCGGGAGGGGGTTGGGGGGTAGTTATTATAATTATCGACACATAAGCAATGGGAGATAATGTAATCCAGCTCTTCCCAAGCGAGAAAATCGAAAGGCGCGTCCAAGGGCTGATATACTAGTTTTCTAGGTACAAGAAAACCCAGTGATGAAGAATACCCATTGCGGGATCGTTATCTTCTTCCCCTTTTGCACACGACTTCTATATTCCGTAATACCGTACTTAGCTTGTGGCCATGCTTTCGCTCTACTTTTTCTTCCTTTTTCTGGCTTTTCAGAACTCTAAAAGATTTAAATTGAGTATTCAAAAGTCGTCCACTCCTTACTTTTACGTACGCCATTTTTTTTCCACAAGCAATATATCGAATTGGATTGTAATGAGGTAATAAAGTGTACCCAAAATTCGTCCTCGTCCGACTTTTTTCAAAATTCAACTTCGCCCATTGCTTCGCTTGCAATAAAGTAAGCTTCAATTGATAAAGACACAATCTTTAGTTGTCTTGGAGCCCAACATTTAATAGGAATAATTGTATTGGGTGACAGAATTGTAAAAGGATTTGGGGCACGCTTGTTGTTGCGTTTTACAATAATCTTTGTATATTCTCACGAATATTTTATGGGACGACACTGAGAGACAACTATGTATAGGATAATATAGCATATATAATGATTAACACACACTAAAGAATAATTCAAGCTGATCCGATCCTTGGCAATGTAACATTCCTCTGCTCTTAAAAACAACAAAACTAACCAACATTGTTCTGCTTTTCAAACATTATACTATGTATAAGATGGTTTGTTACCTACTTAATGGAACAACATGTTGCCTTTTTTGGCCGCAATGGGCAAACGGTCGCCCTGCAAAAACGGATTTAGCATTGCTTCCATGCGCAAATCTGGAGTGCCGGCCTTCTTCACCACACTGTTACCATTTTCAAGCACGTTCTCGTTCTGCTGGAACTGATGCATAAGGAACTTTTCAACAGCCGAATTCATTTCCTCATTGCCAGCTGCACCGCTCTCCTGGTCAGCACAGTCAAACATATGTTCGCTATCACAAGTGCAATCCTGCGCAGCCTGAAACTCACGACTAAAAATCGCAGTATTTTCAAAGTCATCAATGCAACTGCCCTGCAATTCCTGCAATTCGTAGCCCTCGGGACAGGGATTGGGCGGATTGCAATAGGCAGGCAAGCTGGCATCGGTTTTGACAATAGTGTTGTAACGTGCGGGCACTTCACCCATGCCACCAGACATATATTGATGACCCCAGAGCGAGCTGTGCTGCAGAAACTCCTGATCACGCAAGGAGGGATTGGCGGATTGTAGTACACAATTGGCACCTTCGCCGCCAGCACACAAATTGGGATATTCAGAGCGTGAAACTAAATCAACATTGTCCTTTGCACCCGCACCACCGACCAAATCAGCTTCAGTGTCCACATCATAGTAGCCAACCTGCATATCATTATCCATGCGATTGAGCAGCTCAGTTAGCAAAACATCGGCAAAAATACTATCCTTCGAGTCGAAGCTGTGCACCTCCTTGCTGCCCATCAGCAGCAGGACACCAAAAAACAGCATAGCTATAGCTGAAAAATAAAACAAATCGATAAGGACGCAAGAATCCTGTATATATGCGCAATTTTTACACTTACATTTCGGCTGGGCCAACATATTGCACTTTTTCCAAATAATTTTCAGCAGTGCAGAACCGTGTGGTTCTCTTTGCGTAGGAGTTTAAGAATTTATTGATTTTTTGGGTTTTGCAGCAGCTGGCTACCTCTACGCCGTCGACAGCTCTCCCTCTGTATGTATATATATTGGCCCCTTAACTTGGCCAAAACGATGTGGAAGCAACCAGTTGAATACACAGAATACACAAAATAAGCAATACCATTACGATATATACCTTTGATAAAACTCTCGAGGGTCAAGCGCCTGCGCAGAAATAATCTTAGCTGGCTTTCACCCAAACTATGCTTGCTTAAACGCTTTGCAGCACTGTTACCGGGATGGTCCGAAATTCCAATATGTACAAAATTTAAAAATTCTTAGAGGTAGCATTCGAGCTTTCCAATTTGTAAAGAAAAGGTTTTTTGTACTGCCTAGAAATAACGAGTAAGACCCTCAAAATTTTTTTACGAAAACAATCAGCATTACCCAAGAAGTTGTTTTTGAATTGTACGCCAGAAAAGATCAAAAAATAGTTTTCAAAAAATGGTAAATTACTATTATCTACGTAGGGTATAGGGAATATTATACACATATTTTCTTATAGCCATACACACTTACATTTGTTTTAAAGAGGATGCCTTAGACAAAAGAGAATTTTATTAAAAAATGATTTTATTGAATTTGGATTCCTACCTTAAGAATAAGGGCGCATCCGGCCACAATGTATAAGATATTTATTTCGCTATTTTATATTAATAGATTCAAATGGGAAAGTAATTTTTTGAATGGTCGAAAATATAGAATATAGCCTATCCCTCGGACGCAAATCGTTAACTTGTAATATAATAGACATATTCCCTATTTTAACTTATTTTAATTAGATATACAAATATGCCGTCCGAGTCGGCTGAATATATGGTATAGATGATATATCGGAGCTATACCATGACATGCTTATAAACAGTAATCTGTAATATATTAATTTAAGCAAAGGTTATCAAATGTATATTTTTTTTTAAATATACCTTAAATTATTCAAAATCCAAAATCGTATAAATGATGGCAATCTTTCTACTTTAAATCACTTCATTCTGTATACATCTGAGAGCCATTTACAATAACTTAAAACATCCACTTATGAATTATTGTTCAATTATACATATGTATATACCTTGGTAAGACTATATACATCAGAGAACTGCAACTGGTATCTTTTTTTATGCATATCGGATCATTGAATTTTGCGTTCTTAAGCGTTGTCAGTCACCATGCGGTCAAATCACCTGTGTACCTGCGGTAATATGCGGTCAGTACCTGCTATGATTGCTTTGATTTTGCTGGCAGTTGGCATGCGGTATAGTAACGCAATTGAAACCATGACTTAGTTCAACTCAGCTGTGTGTGTGGAAGCAATGCGGTACAATCAAGTCAGTCACAACTAACCGCATGATTAAAAGCTGAAAATGCGGTATGACCGTAACCTAAACGCGTTCAGATGCATTTCGTTTTGTGTGGTACTTGAAAAAATAGGATTCAATCTGTCGTTACCGCATCCGACTGGGAGCGCATTTTCACCAAACATGATTAAACTGACTTGTTCATACCGGTTGCAGCTCTCTGATACATATTTAATCAAATAATGTTGTATATTAAAAAGTGCAGCGGCTTACATAACTTCAAAGTCAGAAATTTCGCAAAGCATATCAATTTCGTTTTGCATTTGCAGTGCGTTTTGCCTGTGTCGCTCTGTTGAAGAATGTAATAACAAATCTTCTCGAACTTTAAAATCTCTATTACATGGCTCGCACCTGTAAAGAATACAATTATTGTACAGTGTGCCCAGTTATTATTAATTGAACAAGTTATTTACCTGAACCTACGCATTGGAATATGTTTAGTTAAATGTGTTTGCAACTCTGCAGCGCTTTTAAATGCGCCATTGCATTCCAGGCAAGGAAATGGACGCTCATTTGCATGTGCTCTGTAAAAGATATGAATACATAATACATAGGAAAGAAAGTAAACGATTGAAACTGCAATCCTTTTGGCACTTACTTTTCATGTCTTAGCTTGGCTCCAGCATCGGCAAAGCGTGCTTCACATTTAGCACACTTATGCCGCCTACCAAGTGTATGGCTCAATCTATGACGCTTTAATAAAAACTTGTAAGCAAATCTGCGGGGACATTGATCACATTCGTATGCCGGTTTTCGTCCGGCATGTTGTTCTAAATGCGTTCTGTAGCTGCTTAGACGACGAGCATAGTGCCCACACAGCTCACATATGTAAAAATTTGGACGTCGTTGTGTAGAATTTTGAGTTTGTTCGTCTAACAATGCAAGCTTTTTTATTGCCAAATCCACTTCTTCTTTTATTTCTGCTTCAACGGCATTAACATCTTCTTCACCATCTTCATCTAACAAAGAGTTGTTATCCTGTTGCTGTGCTGATGTTTCCTCTGGTTTGAAATAATTATCCTCCTCAATTATGTGGGCATTTTGCAAAATATCAAGCTCGAACGAGTCAAGGCTATCTGCATCAACATTATCAGTCTCATCGGGGAGAGTTTCTTCTTTAATGACTGCATTAAAATAATTTTCATCTCTCTCGCGCTGACTTCTTAGCATGTCTTTTAAATACTTTTGCGAGAATATACAGCGTTCCCGAAACTTAATGGCAAGATCTAATTCGGAGCTACAACGTTCGCAGATGCGTTCTGGCAAGCCGTCTTGTTTTACTAACTATAATAAAATTATTTACATTTATGACATGTACGTACATTTTTGTTTACGGACCCCTTTGTCTTACCTTGAGGCCCGTCAGTACGACAAGATGCTGTAAAAATTTTCCACGTAAATAACTAAACAAATTACGAGCCCGCAATGCATCTTTTATAGTATTAGCACAGATGCGACAAACATTTTGTAGGTCCATTTTGTTAACAAAGTTTAGTTTATACCATAGTCTTGTCAAAATGAAGTATACGCTATCCTAAAATTTGCAGCTGTTGTTTGGTGTTGGTAATGTGTCAAATACAACTTTGCGTTTGATGCATTTCCCAGCACTGTTAAGTAGTGTATTCAAAACAACAACAAAACGTAAAATTTTTACGCGGGAGTCATATTTAGAGAGTTTAATATTTATAATTCGCAACTTAAAAACTATTTGAATATGTCCAATGAGTTTAGTTTGAGTTCCAAATGGACACGACCCGATGATGTGCGTAGTGTCGAGACAACTTAATTATCTAGTAGAATTCTGTTGAATAACCATGCTGATCTTTGCAGTTTATTAAACTACAAAGACTGAAACAAAAACAGAAACAATTGGCCGCACGTGTAAACAATAATAATATAAAGCGACCCGAGATTGATGAAACCGATAAGAGTAAACTGCTAGAGGCAAAAATTGCACAAAAACGAAAAAACCCCTTTGCGAAGTAAGGCCACATTTTCTGGTAATTGTTCCTGATTACTACTATTTAAACATTGCAGGTCCACAGAACCAGTCAAAAAACCAAAAACTGATCTATCAAATGAAACACAAGAAGCTGCAACGCCAACAACGCCGGTTTCAGAGAGTTTTGCCAAGGAAACACCCACTCGTGCCCCTGCTGCCAAATTGGTGCTTCAAAAGTTCGATGCCCAAGCATTTGCAAAACTCTTGCATCAGCAAACACATGCCGAGGACGAAGATGATGAAGCCTTGGCAGTCAACCAAAACCATACGAAACATTTGCCAATGGACTGGTGCCTCAAAACGCGTGCACGTTTTTTTTGCCCCACTGAACTGCCCGCCATACAGTTAAAAACCTCCCAATTAGCCAGCGGTCTTACAAGCTTTGTGCGTTGTATAGATATGAAACACACAGACACCACATTGGACATTTCAGATGCAACACGCTTTAATCAGTGCACTTATTATTGGCAACATCCGCATCTGCCCTGGATTACAATGTTTCCGCGCAATGCCAAGGAAAACATGGGTGTTGCAGTAGGCGAACGTGAACGCAAAGCCTTGGCTGAAGAATGGGATTTCAGTTTTCGTGGACTATTTCAGTTATTGCGCGCAAGACAGTGTCCATACTTTTATCTGTGTGCCAATACATTTACGGCTCTCTTTAGAGCAGCGGGCACCAGTGGTAATGCGGAAATGCACGCGTTGGTGACACCCTCCACACGCGGCATGCGTAGTGCGCTTCGTCAAGAGGGCATTGAATACACCATGCCTTTAAAGAGCGGCGCAAGTGCGGTCGGTAGTCTGAACAAGTCTGGCGAAAGCATCAGCACAGATGAGACTTTGGAAGGCTCCAATGATGACGCAACAAATTCCTCTAAAGAAGCTCACGAAATTAAAGCCAACGAAGCTGTTGATGAAGATGATGATGATGAGGCTTGGCTGGAAAGCCTGGGAGTAGACGAAAACGAACTGCGCCGCATACAGAGCACGCATGCACGCAAATTGCAGGCAGCGGAAATGTCTGAAGACTTTAGTGATAATTCTCTGCTACTTATAGAGGGTGTTGAGTGTCAGGGCTTTTTCAGTCACCTTCTAAATGCCAAGGCTACCATTACTAATGTGGGACGCTTGGCTGGTGTGCCGCCTACACTATTGGCACCTGTTGCATTTCCTAAAGCCACAATGCAACATTTAACGACACGTTCCAAGAAGGTGCGTCTTGATGGCGTTGACTATTGCAGCATTGATGTTAAGGGTCTGCTTTTGCCTACATTCCTGCCTAGCGTTGCGGAACTGCTCTGTGAGACTCGTCAAATGTTCAGCGCAACACTGGCAAGCAGCAATAGTACTCTGGCTTTTAGCAAAGCCACACAAAAGATATTGGAGACAAATACGCAGCTGTCAGAAAAAGAGACTAGCCAAAGCGATGGCACTGCGGATCAAGTATTTGGGGAGCAGAATCTATCGGAATGTGGTTTGCTGCCAGCTATAGTTGGTGCCATATGTCGCACCGGAAAGCATGCTGTGGGATTGCTGGAGCGTGTGTGTTTCCAGCGGGAACAAGGCTATGCCTGGAGTTAATGTCATTGCTTTTTGTGCAGAATTCTTAAATTGTTGCTATTGTAAACTAATGATGCAGTTCCAATAAATTCTTTGCTGTTATAAATCAGAGTACGATAGTAAGTCCAACCTAATGGTACTGCTGATTATATCATATCTCGATAATGCTAACACAAACAACGAGTTCTTGAAAGATTGGCTGTGTAAATGCTAACAGATACTTAATAAATTAGATCGTTTAAAATCTGCATGGGTATTAATTTTTTTTTCTTCTCGTTAGTTATTAGGGGCGCCATCGGCATCCTCATTTATCTCATAATTTTCCGCATGTCTTAAGTTTCTTGGAATACTTCAGCACCACTTTGAGGTGAATGTGTTATTGGCTTTTTCTCCATTTGTGTGGCTCCAGCAATCTCGCCAGAGAATGTTGCCTGTTATTGCACTGGCCGCTTGTGGCTATACATAGTTACAATAAGCGTTTTATTGTTGTTGTAAACCCGCTTATTTTATTTGTAAAAGTATAAGTAATCTAACAGTTTATACCCCCAGTGTGCGAACACTCAATTGTCCACCATAATTAGTTCATCGATGCTCCAATCCTCATACGAATGATCTGGCAAATAACGTCGTATGATAATTGGAATCTTCTTTTGCTTTAGCTCCTTCATAGCGATTTGCAAGGAGTCCGTTTCACCGTCAAGCTCTACCATAATTGGAGCGCACATGGCTATTTGTAGCGCACGTGTGCCTAAGACTCGTGCACGCTCATATTTCGTCATGTACTTTGTAGTTATGCGTTTGGATTTGGGGACACCACCGCCAGCATTGCCGGGAACAATAATCTGAATATTGTCTACCTCTTCCTCCTGATTGATATCATCGTCAATGTTCTCGTCCTCATCCACATCATCGAAGTCATCGCCGCCAACGCTGCAACAAATAGTTCAACAATTACAAAGATATTTTTGGTATTTCACCAGTTTTAACATACTCATCGTTATCAAAATCGGCTTCATCCATTATGCACTTTCTAAGTAGGCTGTTTAATTATTTGTTTATTTTCTTTGTATTTCCTAATAACTTAATGCACGCCTGCGGAAAATGCGTTCTTCTTCTTGTAAATTTACGGCGTTTGCCAGCAATTTTCAGTGTTGAGAAAGCTATTCATTAATAAATGTGAGTGTTAAACAATATTGGATGAGCAGTAAAGAATATTAACCCACCCTTAACCAGCACTAATAATTGCGCTTAATTTAATTTTATTTTATTTAACGCAATTCAAAAAAAATCATTCCGTTTATTCAAAAATAACATCTTAATCTCAAAACACTTTGAAGAAAAATCAACCGCTACAGATATTTTTAGAGTTTGAAAACATCTCATAGAAGACAACTTCTTGAATTATTTATTATTCGTTTGTCTTTTAATGTAACAATAATTAATGATAATTGTATAAAATCATGTTAAATAACGACGTCTTTCAATTTCGTTAAATTCAAGATCTAAAATAAAAAGTTATAAAATTTCATGGCTTCAATAAACGTTAATTCATATGATTTTTAATTTTCTTTTTGTGAAATTAATACATACCTATTCTTTATTGTATATTTTATTTTTTTCTTCAATTTTCATACAAACTTTAAATTTTAAGAAAAAAAAATCTAACTCGCATTTTAAAACGAATTTTTAAAATCAAACTGATATTTTTATATGGAAACTATTTTTTTTATCGTATTTTCTGTGAACATATCTATGGCGTAAAAACAGACTTTAGGCTCTTTGTGCTTTTAAAATGTGTTACCAATTATTTGTTTAGCGCCTGTACGGACAGTCAATGAATCTAGAGCATTCTTGGTCATTCGAATTGATACTTCCATGAGGCAGATTTTGCCAGCCAATTCCAGCATCGGACTCAGTTGAAGGATGATACAGCTCAACTGGGCACCCTTGCGGAATTGGCGACCAATCCGCCGTTGGACGCTCGTTTGAGAAACTTGAATGACTCTGTTCTTCGCTAGGCTCATAATTAACAATTGTGCGCACGATAATATTCCTGCGGCAGTCTCTGGTACCACTATTCAAAGGTACTTGCATTGCACGAACGTGAGAACGCGGCCTAAAGTCACGCTGATACTGGGACGCCATAAAGCCCGTCTGTCTAGCTGCTGGAAATTCACATCTCTGACCTAGGGGATGCGTATTTACTGATGGTACTGGGTACGAGTTGGAAGAGCACGGTCCAGTGCGACGGCTTTCCCGACGTGACGAAAAGCAAGGTACCTGTGAACGATGACCTATCGAACAGCACTCTCGTTGGACTCGTTGCTGCTGACCTGAAATAGTAGGAATAATAGGTTGTACTTGTTTTGATTGCGATTGCTGCGGTCGAAAACACGGTGCTAGCGGTGGCCGACTATATCGCTTTGCCACTGGTACTGCACCATATTGATAGGGTTCTCGAGGACAGTAGCACTGCATATTGGCTTCACTAGTCAAATCTCTTTCCGGCACGAGACCGTGTTGCTGCGGCTGCTTTGGTACAACAGAAGGTGCAGCATACTCATAGGCTTGTCGAGGACAGAAGCATTGGATATCATCTACCGTAGAATTCAGATCCCTCTCCGGCACGACCCTGGACGCCTGTCGCATGTATTCTTCCGAGGGATATGCAATTAAATGCCTTTGAGTAATAGGTCTGACTGTATTGCGATGACTGCCATTGTTGATTTCACAATCGACAAAGGAACGATGTCGCCCAGATTGACTGTTTTCATAACGTCGCTCTCGATTGAATGCTGCGCGACGTGTGGTTTTCTTTGCACAACTAGAGTTGTTGCCTAAAAATAAAAGTTTTTTTCCTTTTTCCAAGTGACTAATGGAATGATCAGCAAGTACTTGCCCATTCGAAATCACATTCAGTATGATTGGTGGTTAGACGCTGTTTGGACGCTATTTAGCCTTGCTGAAAATTTTGATGGCCGAAATGATTTCATATTGTAATTTTTTCAGTTTTGGTGTGAGTCTGTGCCGCCTGCTTTGCCAATTGTGTCTCATTTCTTTACTGGATGACACACTTTTTCCCTTTCTTACCGCTGCCTTTGCAATGTGAACATTGTCCTGATGATTCTTTTTTTACATAAGATGGATGCGATGCTCTTGGCCCCGAATGTCCACAATTTATATGCACGGTTTCTGGCTCTTTTGGTCTAACGGACTCGACGTTTGCATGTGTAGTCTCAACAGCTGGAGCCCCTGAAAACTTTTGTGGACACGCTGCAATCGTTTTTGGAGCCACTGAAGACTTTTGTGGAGGCGCGCAATCGCAATCCATTTTATTTTGCTTACAGGTGCAACGAGTTTCCATGGGGGGTGCGGGTGTACTAACAACTTGTGGTCTGTGGCTGGTATATGAGTCAGCCAGCGGACCCACAAGCGCAGCTGCATTGCGCACTCCACTATTTGCACATTCACAGCTCATTGTGGGATACTTTGGTTTCTTTTTTTCTTTTGGAATGCCACAAGTTCCGTTGGGTCCTGTGTTAGCTGTGTTATGGATTTTTTAGTAGGATAAAACCAATGCAATATTCTTTTACTTACACCTATTACACATTTTGAAAAATGTACATAAAATTTGGAATAGGTGTTATGAACTTGACAACAAAAGGCAGCACATTATTTGCAAATACTTTTGGCAGTTAAGGCAAAGCAAAAGGATCTTTAGAGAAAACTTTTAAAAAAATTGCGCCAATTTTACGATACCTTCGATAGCACTGAAAACGATACTTTTTAAAGTACTTTGAAAGAGTGCTTCGTTGCTGATTTGTCTTTCTTTGTTTTTTTGTCTGTTTGCGTTTGCAGTGCGGAAACTTTGAGCGGAAACTTTGAGCGGAAACTTTGTCGTCATTAGGTTAAACATTGGACAGCTATGAAGTGTATTTAACTGCACCAATTATTTTTTTTTAGCGCCTGTATGGACACTCAATAAATTCAGAGCATTCTTGGTCATAATCATTGACATGATCGCGTCTATTATTCGAATTGATACTTCCATGAGGCAGATTTTGCCAGCCAATTCCAGCATCGGACTCAGTTGAAGGATGATACAGCTCAACTGGGCACTCTTGCGGGATTGGCGACCAATCCGCCGTTAAACGCTCGTTTGAAAAACTTAATTGACTTTGTTCTTCGCTAGGGTCGCAATCGTAATTAACAATTGTGCGCACGATAATATTCCTGCGGCAGTCTCTGGTACCACTATTCAAAGGTACTTGCATTTCACGAACGTGAAAACGTTCTTGCGAATTCTGCCATTGCTCGACAGGATGGGCAGGTGGACGCTGATTTCGTTGATGTGCTGTTTGTTTAAACAGACACGGGACCTCTACATTTAGCGGCCTAAAGTCACGCTGATACTGGGACGCCATAAAACCCGTCTGTCTAGCTGCTGGAAATTCACATCTCTGACCTAGGGGATGCGTATTTACTGATGGTACTGGGTACGAGTTGGAAGAGCACGCTCCTGTGCGACGGCTTTCCCGATGTGACGAAAAGCAAGGTACCTGTGAACGATGACCTATCGAGCAGCACTCTCGTTGGACTCGTTTTGCCGTGGGCGCAACCGTAAATTCTGGTTGTGATGGTGCTAGCGGTGGTCGACTATATCGTTTTGCCACTGGTACTGCACCATATTGATAAGGTTCTCGAGGATAGTAACACTGCATATTAACTTCAGGAGTCCAATCTCTTTCCGTCACGATATACTCTTCCGAAGGATATGCAATTAAATGCCTCTGAGTAATAGGTGTGACTGTATTGCGATGACTGCCATTGAAGATTTCACAATCGACAAAGGAACGATGTCGCCCAGATTGAATGTTTTCATAACGTCGCTCTCGATTGAATGCTGTGCGACGTGTGGTTTTCTTTGTACGACTAGAGTTGTTGCCTAAAAATAAAAGTTTTTTTCCTTTTTCCAAGTGACTAATGGAGAATGATCAGCAAGTACTTGCCCATTCGAAATCACATTCAGTATGATTGGTGGTTAGACGCTATTTAGCCTTGCTGAAAATTTTGATGCCCGAAATGATTTCATATTGTAATTTTTTCATTTTTGGTGTGAGTCTGTGCAGCCTGCTTTGCCAATTGTGTCTCATTTCTTTACTGGATGACACACTTTTTCCCCTTCTTACCTCTGCTTTTGCAATGTGAACATTGTGTTGTTGGTTCTGGTTTTTCCCAATATGGACGGCTTTTAAACGCAGGATGTCCACAAGTTACATCAGCATCTGGTCTAACGGACCTGCCGTGTGCATATGTAGGCTCAACAGCTGGAGCCGCTGCAAACTTTTGTGGAGCCGCTGAAATCGTTTTTGGAGCCGCAGAAGACTTTTGTGAAGGCCCGCATTCGCACTCCATTTTATTTTTGTCCTTACAGGTGCAACGAGTTTCCATGGGGGGTGCGGGTGTACTTACAGCTCGTGGTCTGTGGCAGGTATATGAATCAGCCAGCGGACCCACATACGCAGCTGCATGGCGCACTCGATTATTTGCACATTCACAGTTCATAGTGGGCGCCTTTGGTGGTTTCTTTTTTTCTTTTTTAATGCCACAAGTTCCGTTGGGTCCACAGTCACATGTTGTGCACTTGTCGCAAGCGTAACCTTCGTTAGCTGTGTTAGCAGTGTTAGCTGTGTTATGGATTTTTTAGTAGGGTAAAGCCAATGCAATATTCTTTTACTTACACCTATTACACATTTTGAAAAATTTACATAAAATTTGGAACAGGTGTTATGAACTTGACAACAAAAGGCAGCACATTAATTGCCAATACTTTTGGCAGTTAAAGCAAAGCAAAGGGATTTTTAAACAAAACTTTTAAAAAAGTGCGCCAATTCGACGATACCTTCGATATCTTTGCTGCAACGGACTGATACTTTTCAATAATTTACAGCACTGAAAACGATACTTTTTAAAGTACTTTGAAAGAGTGCCTCGCTGCTGATTTGTCTATATTTGTTTTTTGTCTGTTTGCGTTTACAGTGCGGAAACGTTGTCATGTGCGGCGAGCTCGTTGTAATGTCTGCCGTTTAATATGTAGTTATTTTTTTCTTTCAAATTCTAAGTGTATTGGCTACTTTGTGCTAATAAAAATTACAGTTTACAACACGATAGTTATAAATTTGTTTTAATTAAAAAAAAAAACAGTTAATAACTTACGCTGCTAATATAATTAAATGGAAAAGTGTGTGTTTGTATACATAAGTGTGTGCAAAATTGCAATGCGTATCGAATTTTCTTGATGTTGCAATAGTAAGAAATATTAAAAATGCCTTCGACGGGCTAAAGTAAATTAAAGTGAAAATATTATTTAAAGTCTACATTTAATTGTATGGATAAACGGATAATCAAGGTACATATAAATAAGTAGGAAATCATTGAAAACATTAATTTTTAAAGGAAATGCATAAGCATGCATATACGTATATGTATGTGTTTACCAACACACATATACACATGTGTATGTTTGTAGAATTTATGACCAAAGCAGCCGGCTTTGAAATCTCATTCAATATTTAATTATTTGTCTTAAAAAGAAAATCAACAATAACAAAAAGCGAAACAAGAGCGCAGTGCATAAAGAACAATCGCGAATGAATCGGAACAAGCAATTTCCCAGCTCTATATACACTCCTCACTCCTCTCTCTCTTTGTGCTCTTTTCACAGCTGCTTTCTGATAACAGTGCTTGCTATTTTTTTTATATATTTATTGGGGTCTGCCTTTTGTGTTCTACGTTGTTTGTTTGTGTTGGTTAAGTGCCAGTGTACTTGGTATTTGGTTCAATGGAGGCAATATTACCCAGCAAACAATTAGAAAGAATGCAAAATTATTTTATAAATATTTATCATATTGGACAGCAGTTTTAGCTTTTTTTGTCAAAGAAGGTTTACAAGGATTACTTCTTGTTTTTAAAAGCTAACAAATCAACTTGGAATTATTTAACTATTTGAAATATATAGTTTTTTGAAAAGAAAAGTTTGTATATTAGCTTTAAAAATTTAGTATGTAGATTAATGTGAGACCAATAAACTAAAAACGTATACTACTTCTTTCCCTTTTGATATATTTTGTTTCATCAAGAATTTACCAACACAATATGGTATATAGACTAATAATTCCACGTTCCTTGTATAATCATATTTTGAAATTCGAAATTCAGGCCATGAGCCTGAAAAACTATATAATATTTATCGCATGCAACAAAGAAACGTATATCAAATCAATTGTCTACGCTATTAAGATTTGCTCTGCTATAATATTTTACATGGTGAGGTGGTATGAAGTCTAGAACAGTTCTATATCAAAATTTTCGTTAATGGTCTTAACTGATATAGCAAAGTTTTACAGTGCGTTCCAAAATAAAAGATCCACTCTCCTTATGGCTCAATACCGTCTAGCATTGTCATAAATGTTAAAAACGATTAAGCCCTAAATATTTTCAATAATAGAATTTTTTAGTCAAACAATTTAATTAAATTTTCAGAAAAGTCGTAGAATTTAGACTTAAAGAAATGAAAAATTTATTTATTTTTGCCTTACCATGCTATATATATTTTGTTATCTGTCCTTAGATCACATAAACTAATAAAAGCTAGTAAACAAAAAAAAACAATTCGATTAGATTTTCACCAGCATTTCAAGAGGGCCCCTCAAAGCCGGCCCCCCCTTCTATCTATAGCATTGTACGGTGTGTTTATCGCTAGTGTGCGTGTTTAAAAGGTCAGGTACAAGGGCTTCCAACCCAAGCAACCCATTCATTAAAAAAAATATAATAAGTAAATGTTAAAGCAAGTCAAGCTTTGTCTTTTTTTATTACCACGTAATTGTTTTGGAATAGTTGCTGTCATAACTTAAGGTTGACTCAGTCAACGTGTATCTAACTACATTTATAGTATATAAATCGCTAATAAAATGTCCCCTAATGAGGGAAAATATACTATGTTTTCATATTAAAAAGTTGCGATAAAATTCATAAATTTATAGTATGTACGGGTAGCAAAAATAAGTCACAAAGTACAAAAACATTTGGTTGGCAAAAAAAAAAAACTGACATTGTTGACCTAGTAAAGTAGCGAAAAGTTTGACCAACTTTCTTGGCTTTAGTATTCAAGTAAAATTGTAAGTGAGAATAATTTATACGTTTTGTGGTTACAACAAAGTTAGAAACTCAGTCATAGGAACACTACATATGTATGTAATAGTAATATTTAATGGATTCGAAATGACTTCTCGACAAATTATATCGATACCTTAGGTAGCATGTGCTAAATTTCCAGTCTTATCAGTTAAGATATGTATTTTAATAGTATAATTGATAACCAAATTGCAATGCTAGCTTTTAAACAATTTTAAGATAAGAAAATGTATTTGTTATTTCACCAGAATTTTTTGTTTTTTGAAACTTTAAACTATGTTTTGGCGATTTTGTGCAAAGTCCATACAGAATACAATGATTTCGATGAATCGAAGATGACAATTTAGAATTCATTTAGGATCCATAATTGCTTTTCAAATGTATTGCCCAAAGTTATATCAATTTTTAAATTTTCCGAAGCTCCTTACAATAGGCGTTTGCATTAGAGATGACCGCTTTATTTAGCAAAAAATCTCGTACCACGCTTCTTCAGGTTTGACAATTTTGACATTGTGATTACGTTGGTGGTCAAGTGTCAGTACGGAATTTTTTATGATCAAATTTTTTTGTGAAATGTGCTCAGTTGAGATACCCACAGCCATACCCAACTTACGCAATTTTATTCTTTTATCGTTCAATAGATATTATCAACAACAAATAGATAGTTCAGGGAACCTTTTATTAATCGTTATCTTGATTTTGGTGATCCTTTTTTAGACAAAAAAAGATCAATCTGCGTGTGGATTTAATCAAATCTTGTAAGTTATTACAAAATGGTACATCAGACTAATAGTTGTACAATTATCTAATTGTAAAGTTGATAAGTCTGTGGATATACAGCGTGTTTTTTTAGAGTAAAAACAGTATTATGCGAAGTAATAATTTTTCTCGGTAAACCTTGTTAATACACATTTCATTAAATAAAAAATTATATTTTTTGATGTTTGGAATTTCGCAGTATGTTTTCCTGATATTTATCAGTGCTATTTGGCAAAGACAACTCTAAAGAACTCCTAATTATATAGGACAAAAAATTTCCAGTTTATGATGTTGCTAAGAAATTGTTATTTGTATTTTCCGCAAATCGAAATAAATAATATAAAGCTGCCAGTTTCAAGATAAACATCACATTTCACAATAGTTTTTTTTTTATTTTTCAAGCCAATTATTATTTCTTATCGCTAAAAAGTGTTTCGACAAACCGTTTTTCGTTTTGTACAACACAAATACAAACAATTTATCGTGTTTATTTTGCACATTTATCGAATATAATAATTTCTCTTGCGTGCAATGTGCGGCTTTTGTTATACAGTATAATGAGCTCCAATCAAAACAAAAGACTCAATTTATATAATTCCAACAAACAAAAATCTCAATTAAAAACATTGTTCGGCACTTGAGAGTGCGGCAGTTCAAAAACTTTATCATCTCGCATTATTTTGTAGATCATTGTTTGCAATTTGAGTTCCGCACAGCTTCCTTTTATCAAATGGTAAATGTCGTGGGGTAAGGCCATTAGGGACGGTTCCGGAAGGGTGCTGGCTGTGCAGATTCACGAATTATGCAAGCTTTTTTGTAGCAAAACATGCTGTGAAAAACACGTTGAGACCCCATCAATTTTTATCTTAATCCGCCCTCGTCTGGCGTTATTAACATGCTATTTATGTGTGTATATTATATTTAATAATGTACAATTGTTTACTCGTTTGTTGAGCATGAGATGAAACGATACTCTTTTTGAGCTTATAAACAAAACTTTTATATCCGACACTCAGCTATAGCTGCCAGACCTGACAAATCCGAGTGCTAAATCGAAAAATACGTTGAATGAGTGTAGGCAACCCAAGTGTTTATTTCTCTGCGATTTTAATTACATTTTCGCTGTTTTTTATACCCTGCACCTCAAGTTACAAAGAGTATATTAAGTCTGTGTAAGTGGAATGAAGTATGAGTTTTATATATTTTTGTATAAATTTTAGTTATGGTATAATTATTATAGTATGACTTGAATAAGTTCCTTTATGCGCACTTTCAAGCGCATATACCACACAAATGATAATATCTTAATCAACCAAACTTTCGAGTTAGATACCTTAATATAACAAGTTTGTCTAGGAAGATATCGTAATCAAATTTTTTAATCAGAAGTTGTTTTGCGTATCCAAGCAGCCTATGCCGATTTGATCTAAAATCGCAAAATGTAAAGTATGTATTTTCTTGTTGTGACAGTAAAGTGCATCACAAAGTCGGCTGCGACCAAATTAAACGTTCCCTAAATTTTCAATCTTATGTTTGGCAACCTTTAGCAAACACTTATTAATCAAAAATATAATTAGTTTTTGGCAAGTTGAAAGTGAAAAAGAAATCCAACAAGCTTAATAAAATTTTTACAAACATAACGCTTGAACAGAAATGTAGCTACCTCGAGAATCTGCAAAAATCTGGTTTGGCTTAAGCGTAGTTATTTTTTAAAGAAAATATAATATTGAAAAGAAAGAACTTTAAAAATATGTTTAAAAAAGCTATTATATTACAGTTTTGATAAAGCTTGTCTTTTTTCCTTCAATTGCGGATAGTCTGCAGATGCTTCTAAAAAGAAGTCCGACAAGACCACGTCAGCGTAAATCAAAAATAGCTCAACATATAAATACAGCTAAAAAAAAATCAAATAAAAATCATTTTCTAAAAATTTAAAGTTATTCCCTAGAAATAATGAATGTGTGTATGGAATATTGCAATTAAAAAAAATGGCGGACGTAAAGTCGGGCGCGGACGACTTTAGGATACCCTGTACCACTAGCTTGTAATAAAGTCCGATTTCTTCACAAAAAACCAAAAACAGAAGAATTTTTAAGCAAACATTTTTTTTTTGACCGATCGTTCCTATGGGAGCTATATGATATAATCCACCGATTTCAATAAAATTTGACACAGTGCTTAAATACCTTAAAAAAGATATGAATGCCAAATTTATTTCAAATATCTTTACAAACAAACAAAACACATCGAATTTTGTATAAAAAACGTGTTTTTGGACCGATTGGTCCTATGGGAGCTATATGATCTAGTCAAACGATTTTTATTAAATTTAGTACAGTGCTTAGGAACTATTAAATACTCACGAATGTCAAATTTGGTCCCAATATCTTAACAAACAAACGAAACACAACAAATTTTGTTAAAAAATCGATTTTTGGAAGATCGGACCTATGGGAGCTATATGATATAGTCAACCGATTTTGTTGAAATTTGGCACATTGCTTAAGTGGTCTAAAAAATTTCCAAACGCCAAATCTGGTTAGGATATCTTTATTAAAAAACGAAATATAGCGAATTTTTCTTTATATGATATAGTCAACCGATTTCGATCAAATTTGGTACAGTGATTGGGAACTATAAAAAACTTTCGAATACCAAAATTCGTTACGATATCTTCATAAACAAACGAATTATTCATCTAAAACGCTTTTTTTTTGTCGAGGTCGTCTCAAACACCCCCATGGGAGCTATATAATTTATCCCCGATATCAAAAAAATAAAATAAACTTGCCTCCTATGGAATAATATGGGATCTAATGTGAAAGTTTGGTAACTCTAGCTCTAACCATCTCTGAGATCTAGGCGTTCACACGGACGGACAGACGGACGGACGGACAGACGGACATGGGTATATCGACTTCTCTATTCACCCTGATCATATTTTAGGTAACTTTGGGGTGTCTCCGACGTCTCCTTCTATATGTTACATACATTTTCGGCTTGCACAAACTTAATATACCCTTGGTACCATACGGTACAGGGTATAAAAATTAGACAGTGTTTACTATCTCTGAAATATAATTACGGTTGACTGGTTAAACCCTCAACACTTGTTGAGTAAAGAGCTCACTAAATTTATGCGAAGTATAGAGATGCGGCTTAGATCTGCGGCCATAAATGCAGCAAATATCATAGACTGCGCTGCTTTTAGACTAGTCAATTTAACTTTGGGGGATTTCAATTTTCCCATACTTAATATACTTTTACTCCGGCCTGATGAGAGGGGAGGGCGGAGGAGTTTTGTCAGTGGTCCGGTGAAATTACTGCCGGTTTCAGTTTAAAGAGGGATCTGTTCATTTTCCTGCGGTGCCCGGATTTTCTTTCTACGGCACTGTCTGTACCTTAAGATACAGATTGTAATTGCTTTATAGTGGTAGCGAAACTTGGTCTCTAGATGTCGACATCTCCGCCAACTAAGGCTGCTTTAATATTGTTGGTCACATAATATATCCAAATTTAAGTTTGGTTATCCTAGCTTTTATAGTTTTCAAGATCCATACGTACATACAGGCAGACAGATTTGTCTTTAACTATTAATTTTGTTCACCTAACGATAGTGTGACAAAGTGAGGATCTATGCCTCTTTCTCTATAATACATATGTACATTTTCAGAAAATTCAAATAATACAATTAATTTCAGAAACTTAATATAATACCCCTAAGTTTTGGTATTTTTTTACAAATATACGCAAAAATGCGTCCTTTTGAAACTCACTTTGTAATTACCCATTTTAAAAAGAGCTACTTATATATATTGCCATACTTATGTGAGCCAAATTAACAAAACTGCGATAATATTTTGTCTTAACAACCCCTCACCAAGATTACATTCATATTCCTTAACATATTGATAAAAAAATTCGACGCAGTCATTATTGGGACATATTACACTAGCTTACAAATCGTCATCGAGTGAACTTTGAAAATAAAGCGTTTTGAAAATTTTACCGAAACTGTAATTGTGTGAAATTCATCAACACTACTTACGCGATTTTTAAGATCTTAAGCTCGAAATGAGTTTTCATGTTTTAAAATAAACTGAAATGAAAAATGGTTGATTGTAAACCCAATAATTTGTATTTAATCTGCATATATTGTATATTACTGTAAAGAGCAATTTAATACCTTTAGATTCATTATCCTCTTATGACGTGAGCCTTTTGTTCGCAAAATATTCCCGAATAACTGAATGAAGTACTCAAAACATGTTTTTCGAAAAATATCGAAAACAGTTGTTAAGTCGCGTCGCGACGACTTTTCTACATCTCAAGAATACTTGCAAAGAATCATTCGCCAGAAATCATTCAAAGGCAACGCTTTATTGTGTATAATTTTGGACTACTCTCAGTGGCGGATTTAAATATTTGCCGCCCCTAGGCAATCCATAGCTTGCCGCCATTTTTTCACAAAAAAAAGAGAAATAATATAATAAACGCGATTGTGATTGTCTGGAGCTGGATTAGCTGGAGCATCCTCTTCCATCCTAACGACCTGTCGAGCCAGCGAAGCCGCTGGATGTTGATACGCTGAGCAACATGTCGTTGAAGAGCTCATACAGCTCCTGCTTGGTGCGGATGCGGTAGTCATCGCCAACTCGAATAGGACCAAAGATTTTGCGCAGTACTTTCCCTTTTGAAAACTCCCAAGGCAGCTGCATCAGTTAGCGACACGGTCCAGGCTTCCGCGCCGTAAAGAAGCACTGGAAGGATGAGTGCCTTGTAGAGTGATAGTTTTGTCGCGCGAGAGAGGACTCTACTACTCAATTGCCTATTGAGACTGAAATAGCACCTGTTGGCAAGAGTTATTCTGCGCCTGATCTCCAGGCTGACATCGTTGTCGGTGGTAACGGCGGTGCCAAGGTAGATTAATTCCTTGACAACATCGAAAGTATATCTGTCGGCCGTAAACTGGGACCCAAGCCGCCGCACGTCCCTACTTGACGACAGCATATACTTCGTTTTGCCCTCATTTACCGCCAGACCCATTTTCGCAGACTCCCGTTCGATAGCACTGAAGGCCGAGAGACTTTGCCTTGTATGCGATAACCCTCCCTCCCTCATAAAATTTTTCCCCCCTTAATTCTGCCGCCCTAGGTTTCAGCCTATGTTGCCTGTACGATAAATCCGCCACTGACTAGACTAGTCTATATTCTCCAGAACTCATTTTTGAAAACCAACCGGATACAATAAAACAGCTACGACCTTTATTCCCTTAACGATAACAGTTAACAATATTTAATGCCCCTTCACGCAAGTTCCAGCAACAAAGAAGTCGCCCATTAATGATCAATTTATATTTATATTTTTTTTTATCGCGTGCTGATAAATATCGTATAAGCAATTCATACAATGTCAAGACCCCGTCATAAAATTGCAACTTCAGGAAATGCGCAAAAGAATTTAAAAGCTGCTTCAACGACCTGCATAAAACTTGATTTTTATGAAAACAACGAGTTGCGAAAAACAATATATGGCCAGTTTTTAAGCGCAACTAAGTTTAGTGCCGATCTCAGCAGCTGTTTGTTATACCAGTAAGTGGCACTTGGTCATGAAGTCAGTCAAAGTCAAGTCAAGCGCAAACGTCAAGGGGAAGGTCAACAGCTTCCATTTGGATGCAGTTGAACTGAGAGAACCCGTTTGAAAATAGTCTCGTTATAAACTAAGTTGTCTGAGATTCTTAAGTTTTATTTTTGGATCTACAATTGGGTGTCGTCTCGCAGTCGTTGCCATGCTGATAACCTTGAATATTACGTAAACGCGCTTTGAGTTAAGTTTGGCTTGCGTTGAACCATGTGAATTCTGGTTTGGTTGCGACTCGGTTTGTGAGTGTCGACGTCTAATTAGCAACAACCTAACCTAGTCTGTTTTGTGGTTATATACAGTAGTATATAGTATTGGAGGTAAATACAAATACACATAACGCGTTACCTTTCAGTACTTATTTACTAAACCCCAACTTGAAATATAGTACATACAACACAATTGTGCACACAATTGAATATTTTCAAAAGGAATTAATTATACTTAACATATTTAACTTGTTTACGCGGTTTATTGACAGAAAGTGAGTAATCATTTGCTAACAGAACCAGTTTGGTGTTCTGCATATAGTTCATATTGTATATTTCTAAAGCTAAGCGAAGATTAAGTTGATCTGTAAAAGTAAATGGAACACACAGAAAAAATATTTGTTTTTGTAGATGTTTGAGGCTTGGCAGTGCCCAGTTTCGCAGCTGACGTTAATTTTTTGCCAGATAAAGAGTGTTTACGATGAAAAAAATTGTTTAAATATTATGTGCAAAAATTTGCTAAATACATTTTTTTGTATTAATAAAGCAAGCAATGAAATGTTTGCAGAACATGGAAACAGAATTAAGAATTCAAAAATATGAAATGAAAATTTCTACCTCCAAACCGTGTCCGCCCAGACCAAAAACGTGCTATGTTGGGTGCTTGGACACTCGGGAATGGATGGTAACACGATCGCTGACAATCTAGCACGACAGGGTGCCTCCACCCTTACTGCATATCCTGCTCGGTTTTGTGGTATTGGTTGGTCCACAATCAAAACCATGATAAACAAATGGGCTGCGGTAGAACGTAGGAGATACTGGTTCTTACTTCCGGGGCTTCGTCAAGCAAAAGTGCTTGTCAAACCTCTGGATGCGATCAAGATGAAAGGTCTTGGCAGAGTGGACCTAAAGCTCCTGGTAGCCTATCTATCTAGCCAACACACTTAGATATCATCTACAAAAATAGGCCTATCGGACTCTTCAGAGTGCAGGCTCTGTCTAGAAGACGATGAAACCACCAGACATATTCTCTGCGACTGCCCAGCGCTGGTATAGGACAGAGCTTGTCACATGGGAAAGGAACGGATTAGTCCCTTCCATCTCAGATTTATAACTTAACTTTAACTTGAGGGTCGCATTGCCCCTCATCTCTGTGAGGAATCCATTTACTGAAAAAAAAAAAACTGAAAATTTGGTTTATTATAATAACTGGCTGGCGTTACAGTTTGCTGTGGACAACTTTGATGTATCGTATACTGTCACAATGAAACGACTTCGATCAAATAATTCCTATGGGAATTCCCAAAAGTTGAGAAAAGTTGATTTACAGTCGAAGTCTAACAAAAAGGGTCAGCCGAAAAGTTCGTATCGTTTCTATCTGAGGGCACCACTATTAGTTTTATAGCAATAACATTTTGAGTAAAGCAACATTAATTAATTTGGAAGAATTGCATAAAAAGAAATTTCGTGCGCTAATAAAACACAATGGTTTGATGAAGAAAAATGGCTGTTACAGAAAAAAAATCCACAACATGATTCCGTAAAATTAAATTAATCGAAAAAACTGATACTCAAAAGATATTAAAAGAACGTGTTGGACATATCGTTTATAAGCCACGATTTTTGGATTGCTCCTATTTTTGGTTACGATATCCTTATAAACAAACGAATTAGCCTAGCCGTCTTAAACTTTTGGTTTTTTTTCGGAATTTTTTGGCCTATGGAGAGCTACATAATGTAACCCCGATGTTTCCTATAGAATAAAAATAATGTGATAATTTGGTTGCTCTAGCTCTCTCCATCTTTGAAGTCTAGGCGTTCATTCGAACGCACTTTGAGGGGCTCCGACGACTTCTTCTATATGTATACATTTTCGGCTTGCACAAACTTAATATACCTTTTGTCCCAAACGGTCGCTATAATCAATGTAGCTGCATAAACGAGTAGTTTCAAACTTACTACGAGTTATTTCAATTTATGGAATCGGGTTAACAGTTTTAAAATAACAATTGAAAGAAAAAATATTATTTTAAAAGAATTGTTTTAAAATAAAGATATCAATTTCCACTGATTTTCATAGTATGCTTTCCAATACAAAATATATATAAGTATAAGAGCTCCAGCATACAAATTTTAGTATATTTGCTTAGTTTTAATAGTTAATGATTAAAACTTTCGAAAATTTAGACGAAAAAGTGTGAAAATTTTTGTTTTATATCGCCCGAGAGCAAATCAACAAAGTGTTGTCGAACATCATTGAGTCGAACGAGTTGAGTGATTGAACAATTTTTCAGGTAATGAACAAAGATCTAGATCTCTCTCAAACCGTGCAAATTAAAATTAGTAATAATGCTTCAATCATTGACTGTATAAGCAACCAACAATTCTAAAAAGTTGTTTAAATTGTTGGGTCAAACTTTCTTACAATTAAAGGCTGGCTTGGTGGATCTCTTTCCTTTGAAATCTGAACCGAACAACCTGTTACAGATCGGTGTTAAAAAAAACTCCTGAGCAATGGAATTGAAGTGACGATGATAAAAGAAAATTTAAAGGTGAGGAAAATCTCATTTCGAGAATTTCCATGCTCCCAACCGATATGACATTGGATTTCTGATCAATTGCAAGACCAATCTTTGGGTATTTGTAGCCTAAATCTAAAAAATTTACATTTCTTTTATGGTTAATTAGATTAGATTTGTGGTCGATGAATCCGAATCCGAGGTACAAAAAGTAACAAGCTGCCAGGGCTCTGGCATAACTTTATGAACAAATTATTTTCTATCCCTGATTCGGACCCAAATAAATATAAATCACATCGCCGGTCGTACTAACTCGGAAAAACTTATTGGCTTGAAATTGAAATAACAAAAAAAAAAAAATATAGTAAATAAAACAGGTTGAGGCCATTTGGGGTTGTTGAATCTTAATTCAAGGTTCAAAAAAACTCCAGCACGAAAGCTGGAAATAAAGAAATAAAGAATTTTAGGCAGCTTTAGCCAAAATTGTTATTTTGAATTAAATAATGTGTATATTAAATTAAACAAAAAACCAAAATAAAATATCAGAATCATAACGCTAAATATTTGTTGTAGGTTATTAATCTAATGCCTTTTCAAGAGCACCAAACGGGTATTGGACTTTGAACACATTACGGGAATAAAGGCAAGTTAATCGCAAACCATCGTCAATGCTCATTGATTAATTAGCAAATGTCTGCTAATGACATTCACGATTATTGCTGATGAGGGGATTATAAAAACTAAACTAATATCCATATGCTGAAGTTAATGAAGTTTCAAAAACATTAAAACTTAATTGAAAAAAAAAAACAAATTATTTTTATTCACTCTAGGGTCTTAGAAAAGTAAGCACTAAATCAAATTAAAGCTGCAATAAATTTGATTTTACAATCTCAGCCTGAAAAGAGAACGTACGACTAATGCAAGTGTCAGATACAACTTCTAATGGAAACCAGTTTTATTTGTTTTCTTATTACAGACACCGACAAAGTTGTTGAGATACCTCCATCAAAAACAAACGCCACAAAAGCTGGCACACAAAGATGACGCAGACCAGCGACAACAAAGAATTGGCCAACAAGCAGCCATTTCAAACGGAGGCTGAGACAAAGAGCCCAGCATACCAGGTTGGAGATACCAAAGATGTGCTTTTAAACAGCTTTCAGATTAAGAAGAAAAGCTATAGAGTACTGCTTAATGGACAGCACTTTGTGTGGGAGCGCATAAAGCTAAAGCTTAGCAAGCAGGAGAGCAATAAGCCACAACAACAGCAACAAGCACCGGCAGATGCACAAACCAAAGGTAAAATCCGTGTGAACTTTGCGATTTACGAACCTATTGTTTCATACACATAGAACTATACTTGAATTAAATTAAATTTTGTTTGTTTACAGAGACTGAAAGCGATCAACTTGCAAATGGCAACCGGAACGCTTGCTATGGTGTCAAGTGTCATGTGCTTCATCTGGATGACATAATAAGCGTTTGCAAGGGTGACACTAAGCAAGCATCACTACAACCATCTTTGAACTTGCTATTGCCTAATGGAGCTGAACGGGATGCCGATTATCAGCAAACCCTTGAGAGACCTACGGAGCAGTACCTGACTATTAATTATGCAGAACGATTGCTCAAATCGGCCACAGATTGCAATCGTTGGATAGTTCGCCGAGTGACCCTTTACAATGCCGATCCCTATATTGTGCATCAGTGGCACAAGCAGTTAAATGCGCGTCTTGATGCTTCACCCGGACGTTTGCGCGTGAGCCGTTTGCTTGTGTTTATTAATCCCTATGGCGGACGCAAGGCTGGGTTGCAAACATATGAGCGTTATTGCAAGCCACTCTTTCAGCTGGCTGGCATCGATGTGACCTGCATTACGACTCAGCGAGCCAACCAGATACGTGATATACTGCTCTTTCACGACCTAAGCGTTTATGATGCAGTTTGCTGTGTAGGCGGTGATGGCACTGTTGCAGAGGTAATCAATGGACTGCTGTTTCGCACCATGCGTGAGCTGGGTTTGGATGAGCAACGACCGTCGTACATTCCAAAGCCAATGCTGCCCGTAGGCATAATACCTGCAGGCAGCACGGATACCATTGCATATAGCATGCACGGCACGGCCGATGTACGCACAGCAGCTATACATATGGTGCTCGGTCAGCGACGTGGTCTGGATGTGTGCAGCGTGCGTAACAGTCAGTCCCTGTTGCGTTTTTGCGCCAGTGTGCTGAGCTATGGCTATCTTGGTGATGTAGCAGCCAAAAGCGAGCAGTACCGCTGGATGGGCACAAAGCGTTATGAGTATACAGGCGTAAAAGCCATTATACTTAATCGCGGCTATGATGCTGAGTTGCGCATGCTGATAGAGGACGACGTTGCGAGCCCTCAAAGTCCCGGGGAGCACAATTTGCACAGAGCTCTCAGCGAGTTCTCTGTGGGTGAGGCATCCGTTTGCTATGCAAATTGCCAGCGTTGCAGTTTTGCAGCATCGCTGCAAGAACAGCCGATAGCCATGTTTGGAGATACAGATGAAGAGCCGGAAAGTTCCTTGCCTTACGATAACAAGGATAGCAGTGTGGAGCAGCACATACAGCGGTCCACGCGAGAAGTAGCTGGATCCGTTGAGCCATCCCCGAGGCCGTCACACAAAATAACAACAGACGAAGCAGCTCTGTTGAGACCCAGACCAAGCACACTGACGCTGCCTGCGATCAACTCGGTAAACTCCAGCTTTAGTTTTGGTTGCGGCACGCCTGCCACTGCGCGTTGGAAGTCCATTAAAGGCAGGTTCTTTATGATCTGTGGCGCTAATATAGCATGTGCTTGTTCACGCAGTCCCAATGGCATCTCCCGTTTTAGTCATCTTGGTGATGGCTGTTTGGAATTGATACTTGTGCGACAGACTTCGGTGATAAATAATTTACGTTTTTTGCTGAATACCGCCCAACGAACTGGCGACATTGTAAGTGTCTCAAATCTATAAATCGTATAAAATTTGTACTAACTTTAGTTCATCTCTTATCGCAGCGGAGTTTGCCATTTGTAGAGGTTTATCGCACACGCAAATTTAACTTTCGCACTTTGGTGGCATCGCTTTTGGAAGAGAGCGCCAGCATTGGCGGCTCTTGCTCGCCCATAACAGAACAAAGTGACGCAAATGGTTCGCAAATGAATGAGTTTTCTAGCTGGAACTGTGATGGAGAAGTTGTAACAGACTTGGACATTACCATGAGGTAAAGGGACTTATAGATTTAAAAAAATGCTGCTAATAACTTTTATTTATATAGCTCCCACTGTCAGCTCATTGATGTGTTTATGCGTGGTCCACATTCCTATGAGAAAAATATGAATCCTGTCACTCCAACGCCTGCAACGCCAGCTAGCTCAAATGACAATGTGTCTTGTTGCTGCAAATAACGTTTACTGGAAGCTTTAATTAGTGTTTAAGATTCTTGGCCGTGACAGTAGTATAAAGCTAGTTTTAAATCTACTTGGTATTATAGAGGGTATACTATATACATGCATATATTTCATAATAATTGTTATTGGGATATGTTTTTTGGTGTATTCCTTAGATTTTTAGCGTATCTCACCACGTGTAAACTATTTGATATTCGACTGTATTAGCTATCTGAAAGATGCAAAAAATTAACGTAAGCATTCCGTTTAAATATGTGCTTCAGAAAATATATATTTTGGCACTGGCAATAAACAATGTATTTACAAAATAATACTTTTTTTAAACTTATTGGGTTTGCTGAAATTGGGAAAAAGTGAACTGAAAATGACGGCGTATAATTTAAAACGCGTGTGAATTTTAGACAACATTTAGATAGTCGGTAGCAAATTTAAAAATTATATTGAGGAAATTAAGTAAAATAGTAGTAACTGCTCAGTGTAAGTTGGCCAGCTAAAAAACTATAAATTGCTGGAATCATACTCGGCAGACTCCCTTACCCAAAGCAAATGACGATCTGTTTGTATGTAAAATGTGCGCTGTTATTCATTCTACCATTTATAAAAAGCACTGACAGGATAATAAAGGGCGTAGTAACTTAAACATCTATTCTTAAAAACTTGTGCGAAGATTTAAGTAGCAAGATTAGCAAAATCAAGGTAACTCAACAAATTTGGATAAAAGCGCTGATAAAAGAAATATATTTCTCAAAGCTCCTCCAACTAATGAAAAACCAAACCACCAAGTGTGAAAAGAAGAAATTGTTATTCAAAATATTTAAGCCGATTCTACAATAAATAGACGTCATTGCAACCCTTATCATTGCATTTAATAAATCAAAAGTTCCACGCCTTATTTCTAATCTAACTTATAAAAAACATATCCTACAGCATATATAATCCATATATAACCAATCTGAACAAAAAACTAAAGCTCCTGCCAAGTTGACAATAAAATCTGAAGTTTTTAAAATATGTTTAAACTCGAAATTGAATTTTGAAATTACTCGTAAATTTTCTTTACAAAATTAACGTTGCCACCTTATTTGCCAGTTGCTTAAATTTCATGTAACTTTTGCAACACTAAGCGTCGCTTAGTCATTCAACAACACTATACGGCATTTATTTGTGCCTGTCATTCTGATTCCCGTCTGCACAGAAATTGCATTTCGCATTTACTTTATTAGCTGTGGAAACTATAGAAGATCGTAATTTTAAATTAAAAAAAAATGTTTCACCATAATACTGGTTTTGCACAACCGCTTTGGTATAATGGACCCACTCCTGGTCAGTTCTACAACTTCACAGGCGGCAATGCTCAAAACAATATTGTCTCGTTGCCTAAAGAGCTGACTACACCAGGTCCATTTGGCACAAAGCGCAGCACGTAAGTATCCCAACAATTATGCTGGACACGCGAACAATTCTAATGTAATCTCATTTAGTGCCGCTATTACAACTGGCTCATCGGTGCTGGGCATCAGGTTTGACAACGGCATCATGATTGCCGCTGACACACTGGTTTCCTATGGTTCGCTGGCACGCTACCAAAACATAGACCGCATTTTCAAGATTAACGATAAGATACTTTTGGGCGGTAGTGGTGATTTTGCCGACATACAGTCACTCAAACGCAACATTGATCAAAAAATGATTGAGGATCATTGCTATGATGATAAGATTGACATGAAACCTAAAGCTTTGTCTAGTTGGTTGACACGCGTGCTGTATTCACGCCGATCACGCATGAATCCTTTGTATATTGACGTGGTTATTGGAGGTGTTGATGAGGAAGGTGTACCGTTTTTGGGCAACGTTGATTTGCGTGGACGTGCTTATGAGGACTACGTTGTTGCCACAGGCTTTGCGCGTCACTTGGCTTTGCCACTTGTGCGTGAGCGTAAACCTCATGATCGCGATTTTACAGCAGAGGAGGCTTCCGAATTGGTCAGTATTTCAACTTGGTTAAACATGTTTACAAAAAACATTTATATTGTTGTGAAATTACTAACCAAACTTTTGCTTTCAGATTCGTAATGCCATGGAAGTTCTGTACTATCGTGACACACGTAACATATCCTCCTACACTGTTGGCGTTTGTACTAAAGATAATTGCGTTGTGGAAGGCCCCTATCAGGTTAACGAAAAATGGACCTTTGCATCTGAAATTAAGGGCTATTAAACATTTTACATAATTTGTAAATTTATGCAAACCTGCATTAAAATATAATTTAAGACATGGAATAAAAGTACAGAGTTCTTTTTTAGATACCAAAACACATCTATTTAAATTCGAGAATGCACCCAAATCTACTAGAGACCCTTGAATGTTTCTAACATCTAAAGCAAGCTGCATTAAAGGTCCATCATAATTTAAAAAATTTAAAAATCTTTTTTTGATTACATGTTTTATTTAAATTATAATTTCAACTAACATAAAACAATTTTGTTCCAAATGGTAATTGGGTTAATATCTGACAGCAAACAAAGATTACACTTTAACTGATTTACTATTGATTGACACGGAAATTATGAGATATAACATACTATAAATAAATAGAACTGAAGTACAATTGGAATATATTAAATTGCTTTTGAGGTGTCGTCCAGAGCTCAGTTCAGCATGGTATGCCTATCGTATATATGACGCCGCTGCTCGCGCACCTGACGCTTCCATTTGTCCTGTTGATGACCTACACGATTCAAGACATTGGCTCGCGCGCCCAGCTCCTGATTCCCAGAGCCAGATGGTATCTGCGGTGTAGGTTCGTCCTGTGCAGAAAAAAAACCGAAATTAGTATTATCCAGGTACATTAAAAAAGTCGTTGTTAGTAGGACCGTAGGGAGGCTACGTATGGTGTATATGTTTGAGTGAGTGTTAGAAATAGTAAAAACAATAAAATGAAACAAAAATTGTTGTATAAATCATGTGTTAATTATTAAACGTTGACTGCTTCTTTATTGCCAACTAGCACTTCATCATCTTCATCATCATCGTCGGCATGAGCGACTAGAAGACTATATTGAACGCCTGCATATTTAGAGTGCTGACTATGCTTATTAAAAATACTACTATGTACATCTTCATTTGTATGCTCCTGGTAATTGGCCTTGACGCGTTTGTTCAGCAATGGATCCAAGCACATAAGGAAGAGCATGTATATCACTAATATGGAAATTATCCAAATCACAATGATGACAACGACCTATGGCAATACAAATGATAGTTAGAAACTGTTCTGTGAAGTTGCTAGGCTGTCGTTCCTTACCTTTATCAGATTGGTATTGCGCCCAATGTGCGAGCACTTGCACTCTGGGCAAATGGGCAGTTCCTTACCATTTGCGCCGACGCGAGGCAACAAAGCACCGGCACATTCACTACGTAAGCACAGAAAGAAACTAATTACAAATCAAAATAAAAGGGGCAATTAACACAATTTACGTACCAGTCAGGTGTTGGCGCACTGGTGCTGTTGCTGGCTGGGCTAATGGCTGCCGTGCTGCTAATAACTTTTGGTGTGGCTACTGTGGGCAAGGCTGACACGGATTTAGCTGGTATTACGGGTGGTGCACTTAGTTGACTGCTGTTGTTGCTACTGCTGCTGCTTTGCAGCGTCTGTGATGCAGTCTCAGCCTTTGTTTATAAGTAGGGACAAAAGTTGATAGGTTGCAAAACAAAACAACGCATTTCAGAGACTTACCCATGTCACGCCAACTAAATAACATATCGCCAGTAATGCAGCGTATATGAATAAACGCTTATGTGCCATTAATTTTTGTTTTAGTTGAATTTTTTTTACTTAATTTGCTGGCGCAGGTGAAAATTGCAAATAAGTGTTGCCCAGCAGGCAATAGTGCTGCCCATCAATAGTTGCAACTTGCAAGTGCTAGCAATACCAAACCAACGTAAGCGTTTTACAGCACTATTTGCCAGCTGTCAAAAACATTTGTTTGCGTGTGCTTGCCGCACTTTGTTTAACAAAAATTGCAATTAGTTTATAAAGTACTTAACATTTATTAAATTTATACACATATTTTAAATAAAAACTACTATGATGCAACAGTTATTGCTCATTGGCCTAGTGCTAATAACCTGCCTACACTACAATAATGGTACGTATTAGCAGCGGCGTTTATGTGGTCTTCTGTGATTGGCCGCGTCGCCTTGCCGCCCCCTAAACAATTACATTACATTCAATAACAAAAATTAATATTTTAGCCGTGGACCGCACTAATTATGTTACATGTGGTTCAATACTGAAACTGCTCAATTCGGATTACGACTTTCGTTTGCACTCCCACGATGTTAAATACGGTTCCGGCTCGGGCCAACAGTCGATAACCGGCGTGGAACAAAAAGAGGATGTGAACAGTCACTGGGTGGTTAAGGCCAAAACAAATGAGATGTGTGAACGTGGCGAACCAATAGCATGTGGCTCTACGATACGCCTAGAGCATATGACCACAAAAAAGAATTTACACTCGCATCACTTTTCATCGCCACTCTCCGGCGAACAGGAAGTATCGGCGTATGGCGTAGATGGCTTGGGCGATACCGGTGATCACTGGGATGTTATCTGCTCTAATGATCATTGGCTGCGCGATGCACACATTCGTTTGAGGCATATAGATACTGGTGTTTACTTGGGCATGTCTGGTCGTTCGTATGGCCGACCTATATCAGGTCAAATGGAAATTGTAGGTCTGCATAATCCACAGCACGGTACACGTTGGACAACCTCAGAAGGCCTGTATATAGTGCCAAAAGACAAGGAACATCATGAGGAATATGCTCACTCAGAACTGTAGTGAAGACAGCTGCAACACGACTCTGCCCCACTTTATTTTTAAAGTTTTATCTTTTAATTTAGTTGAATTAAACCGAATTCTTATTGTGTATTTAGCAAGCAACAAATTAAACGGAAATTTTGCGTACACATTTTTGACTTCAAAATGCTGCGTTTTGCAACACTTAAAATGCTGTCTATTGTGAATTGCTTAATCAGTTGACAATTCTGTTTGTTGTTTTGTTTGCTTGTGCGGTTCGGTTTGTTGGAGAACGCTGTTTTTATTGTTTTTAAACAATAACCATCGTGAAACATTGCAATTTATGCTGATGCAAATTTTTAGTACGGTGTGTGTTTAAAGCAAAAGTTTCGAATGTCATAAAATTGTATAAAGCTAACTAAAATGTTATTGTGATTTGTTGTAAAATGTTTGAAAAAAATAAGACTTAAAAGTAATTTATAAGTGCATTATTATTACATTAATATGCCTTTTAATATTTTTTGTAGATACATTTTAAGGTTTCTGCCAAATTCCGTATTTTGATTTTCTTTTCATTCCGCCTAACATCCTTTTTTTAAATAATTGACAAACAATTTTTTTTTAAATTGAACAAATAATTAAACAGCTGTTGATGCTTTTTAGTTTTATTTATTTACACAATATTTGCGATACAGTTTTGGCTTAATGTTTACCAAGTTAATTTATCAAAGCTGTCTATATGGGTTTGTTTACCTAACTACAATACACGTTAATTGGTCATAAACATTTGATCTCTTTGTTAATTATTACTTACCAAAATAGAAATCTTAGTTTTTAGTTAGCTTAAAAAAAAACACTTAATTTAACTTGCTTTAATTCATTTTTATCTGAACTTTTAGCTTTACATTGCCCAGCAATGTATTTTTTCCAAAACGTTTTCTGTCTTTTTTTTGTTTATGTTCCTTACCGTATATAATGCATTTCATTGTTTATATACTTGTAATATATGTATATAGCACAATACTTGTTATCCGACTATGGCTATTTACATTACATTTTTACCCCTACACTAACAATGCCATGCAGCCATTATCTCAGTCAGTTTCTTTTGTTTTACATTGTCAATGCTTTGTCCTTAGACAGGATGAGGTTTGACTGAATTTCAACCAGCCTGCCTGAGTCACTCAGTCAGACTGTGGCAGTTGTAAATGCAACAAAAACTGCTTAACTAAGGTCAAACCAACACAATCCTCAACATGCTACTCTTAGAACCTAATCGTGTTGTCCTTGTAACCATTTTGGCATATATACCAGAAAATGACAGCAATTCCACTTAAAGCAAGCATAATGGCATAAATACCCCTAACCCTCTAGCTCTAATATAGATTTGCGTTATTTTTTTTTTAACAAATTCAAAGAGGCGTGGCAGGCAGTCAACCAAGCTAGCGATGGAGTCTAGTTCGTCTGAACTTCTTTATTTCGCAGACCATTCAAATAAGAGTTTTTTTTTTTTACCAAAATCCAGCTGAGAACTGTAAAAGAAATAAGCAAAAATACATCAATTTTGGAGTCCTCTCTAATATCTGCGACGATGTTGTTATATTTTAAATGTAGAGTGGTGCAAGCTGTTGACATTTTCACAAAAGCAAATTCCTCTATTCGCTACTTCCCTATCATTGTTCCCTGATTACCGATTAGACTTTGCATGATCGTTAATGAATTCGATTGTGTAAAAATACAGGATATTTTGGAGTTTGGTAAGCACGACTGTAGCATTTTTAATCCCATTATCGTAGTTGAAATATCTTGTAACGAATACAATTAGCCGTAAAGAAATTGGGTTTTTGCGTATTACTATTAATAATTTTTTAATCTAAAAAAGTTGTAGTATTTTACAGACGTCAATAACCAGCCAAATTTGAGCTTTAAGTCCAGTAGATTTCACGCCTATTCCAAGTGAGCTAATTCAAATCACAGAGTGTTTTTTTAACCCCCGACGCAAAAGAGGGGTGTTATAAGTTTGACGTGTCTGTCTGTCTGTCTATGGCATCATAACTCCCGAACGCATGCAGTGATTTCAATTTAGTTTTATACCCTGTACTGTATGGTACCAAGGGTATATTAAGTTTGTGCAAGCCAAAAATGTATGTAACATATAGAAGGAGACGTCGGAGACACCCCAAAGTTACCTAAAATATGATCAGGTATGTCCGTCTGTCCGTCCGTCCGTCCGTTTGAACGCCTAGATCTCAGAGATGGTAAGAGCTAGAGTTACCAAACTTTCACATTAGATCCCATATTAATCCATAGGAGACAAGTTTATTTTATTTTTTGGATATCGGGGATAATTTATAATATCTATATATATAGATGAATAATTCGTTTGTTTATGAAGATTTAATTTAGTATTCGAAAGTTTTTTATAGTTCTCAATCACTGTACCAAATTTGATCGAAATCGGTTGACTATATCATATAGCTCCCATAGGACCGATTGGCCAAAATAACTTTTTTAAAGAAAAATTTGGTATATTTCGTTTTTTAATAAAGATATCGTAACCAGATTTGGAGTTTGAAAATTTTTAGAGCACTTAAGCAGTGTGCCAAATTTGAACAAAATCGGTTGGCTATATCATATAGCTCCCATAGGGCCGATCTTCCAAAAAATCGATTTTTGAACAAAATTTGTTGTGTTTCGTTTGTTTGTTAAGATATTGGGACCAAATTTGACATTCGTGAGTATTTTATAGTTCCTAAGCACTGTACTAAATTTAATCCAAATCGTTTGACTAGATCATATAGCTCCCATAGGACCAATCGGTCCAAAAACACGTTTTTTATACAAAATTCGATGTGTTTTGTTTGTTTGTAAAGATATTTGAAATAAATTTGGCATTCAGATCTTTTTTAAGGTATTTAAGCACTGCGTCAAATTTTATTGAAATCGGTTGATTATATCATATAGCTCCCATAGGAACGATCGGTCAAAAAAAAATTTTTGCTTAAAAATTCTTCTGTTTTTGGTTTTTTATGAAGAAACCGGATTTTACTGCAAGCTATTAGTACAATGTATCCCTAAGTCGTCCGCGTCCGACTTTACGAACGTCATTTTTTTTTTTTAATTATTTTTTACCAAACTGTAGATAATTGAACTATAAATCGATTATACTTGAAACTTATTTATATGAAATTGTTCGTAATTTTTGGTAATGTTTTGAAAAATAATTCATTTCGAATGCTAGAGTAAAAATTTACCAAACAAATTTTCATACAGTTTTTTTATGGCTCCTTAAGTTCGATCGATTATCAAAATCGGGGGAAAAAATGTGGAAATAACAGGAATTTTTGTAAAGAGTGAAAAATGTAAATTTGTTTTAAAAACCAAAAGGTTTAAATGAATATTTCTTTTGTTTATAAAGATATCGTTACCAAATTTGGCATTCAAAAATCGGGCGTCTATATCATACCCATAGGATTAAGTTAGTGGAGATTTGATAAATTCCTATTTCACCTTTACACTTTATCGGTCAGCCAGTCGTGGTAGTTGAGTTTTTATTATGACAAATGTTGGTTATAAGTCGCATTTACTCTCTCTTGATTATTTTGTTGAATTGTTCCTACATACCCCTTCCACTGTCTTAAATCTGTACCATCTTGGATGATGCTGTTGGTGTTAGGGATCAACTCGCAGTTGTAGATAACTTTGATCTGCCTTTCTTGTCCTGGCTTGGTTAGATCAATTCTCTTTTTTTTCATTTGGTCATCTTGAATGATAACTCTCTGAGCTAAATCAATGTCAGACGTTGTTGATGAACAGAGATATTAAGCATCTGCCTGCTTTCGTTGCCTGAGGATCAAAATGTTCTGACCTTAATATGATCAAGATGGCCGCTTTTGATCTTTTTGTCCCACTTTGTCCTCCTGGAGAAATACTAAATCTTCTTCTAACCAATTATTTAAGAAAAGGGTTTGACCTTCGTTTGACTTTTATAAGTTTTCGATTTTTTTCTTCCCTAACTTCAAAAGTGATTCTAAAGTCGTAGTCCGAGTGATAATCCTGGCTCTCACATGCTTTCTCTGCGAGTTTTACCTCCAATCGTTATCTGATGGAACTACATTCACTTGATATTCTTATTATTATATCCTGCTTCCTCTCTTCTACTTCTTATCATTAAAGTATGATTTGAGCTTTTGCACCAATTTTTTTTAAGAGAATCCTTATCTTCTATGTTAATATCACTTTCCAAAAACCCGCCTCAGCCAAACTTTAATGTCTATTCAAAAATCTTAATGGCCGTCGTTTTACAACACCGAGAGTTAACATCTTTCTCATTTGGTCCCCATTATTCTTGTCATAAAAAAGCTTCCTAGTCTAGCATTGAGAATTTCTATATATTAGTTATAACCAGAGCTCGCAAATAATAGTAAAAGTTTACAGTTGTTCATTTCGGTTTTCATTTGGTAATTCGTAGGGCGCATTCCGATTCATTAAAAGAGCAATGTGAACGGTTTATCTCTAACACGTTGCTCAAAGATTCAGTAAATAAGAGTTATTTTTGGCCAACGACCAACGGTCAACAGTTATTTGCGAGCTCTGATTACAACACTTCTGTGGTACGGTGGTACAAAACATCGGTTCCATTCTTCTAGTCTGACGAAATTTACATTGACCATAGTCTGCCATAAGTTAGCCATCTTGGCCCTAAACTTAAATGCTAATCTCCGATAAGTAGTCTCGTATATTCATATCTTTGTGTAATGCCAATTAAAATTATGACATTTTATGCCTCCTTTAAGTAAGTAGTCACCCTTCTCTACTTTACCTTATAACGCATTCTGAGAGTTTCAGAGTATGGTACTCGTTTTGATCACAATTTAAGTTATCTGGCTTTGATCAAAAAGTGCGTCAATACCGTCTCAATTAGGATATGATAGAGCGCTAAACTCAATTCCTTCTTTTTCTTCTCTTGGTCGGTCCTATTTTGATTCTACCGAGCTTCTGAATTAAGTTATTTTTTCATCCATTCAACAGTAACTTGTAATTTGCGTCTTTTTCATAATAACTTCATTAGCACGATCTTTCATGTAACTTATATTCACCGACGCGTCGCGACGTAGCTGAAAACCGTGAAGCCGATGTCGACTGAATTCCTCAAACTTCACATTCTTCATCCTTTGAAGTTTCCGAAATGTAGGATTTTATGTAAATCTCTTCCTCCATCCTTAGATGGATGTAGACTAGATCTTATCTATTATCTACCGTTACCGATTCTTATCATCCACTTCAGTCGTAAATAACTTTAATTGAGTATTTCCGAAATGATTGTCAACTGCGACGTCTCATATGTATGTTCAAGCTTGGAATGTATAATCAGAACTATTATAGAACTGTAAAAATTTAAATTTGCAAATAAAATTTTAGAATAAAAATTTCTAGGCAAAAGCATGACTACTATTGAAAGACCTACGACAGTAGGTCTTAACGCTCTTCGGAGTATAAATAAACTGCACGTTTCGGAGAAGATTTTTAACATACTTTTTGAAACTCAATACCAAATAACAAAAGTGCTGGAGGAATCAAGTAGGTGTATGACATACATGACAAAAAGATATGAGTTTTGGCTGTACATAAAAGTCGCTCTCGATGTGGCACTAATAACGTATCATAGAAATTTTGGCTTTTGCCAGGCTATGACATTAGAATTTGCCGACGGAGTTACTTTTGGTAGAATTGGTTTTCCGATGATTTGGTGTCTTCCCACATACAAAATTAAGGTGAATGGTGTTACTGTGATGATTGTTAAGACCTTTAGTTATGGAAATATGAGAGTATACAGCGCAGAAACCAAACTGCAAATTGGCGAGATCACTCGTGAACTGCGTTCAATATTAAAATTTTTTTTTATTAATGCTGATTATTACACAGTAAGATTTAAATCAGAACTTAGTTTGGAGTATAAAGCAATGATTATTGGAGTAAAGATGGTTAAATATTAATTTTTAAGAGCCTGTAAAACATTTTATTCCTGCAAGTTCATATTTTTCGTTCTTGGAAACGAGGCCCAAGAGTAATATTTGACATGTTGTTTTCAAAATAAATTTATTTTGGTTGATTTTTACATAAAAACATTTTTCAATTTGCAGCAAATTAATTTTCTATAATGCTAATAGGCAGTCGGGGACGTTGATGCAGTTTGCGTCTTTGCTCATTCTTGAGGCATACATAAGCACGGAGCATAGCTAGATAACATACAGAAGACGACATTGAAGACCCCCCAAAAATATTTAAATTATGATCAGGGTGGCTGGAGAAGTCGGTATACCCATGTCCGCCTGCCTGCCTATCCGTATGAATGCGTAGATCTAGATCTCTGATATAGTAAGAGCAAACAAATATTCAGATAATAGAATACTTTTATATCGTGGCTATATTATATAGTCCCATAAGGTTGTTTTAGAGGACCTCGAAAAAGCCAAAAAATTTTGGTCTTTGGTAGAAGCTCTCAGTGTTATGTAACTAGCATAAATATAATTTAATTTCGCGCCAATTATCTTTTACAGGTGTTGATAATTTCCGCTGTGCGTTTATTGATTTGCGCTTATCTCGTTAAATACACACAACCATGCCAACACACACAAACATTCACCAACACACACACACACCCACACACACTTAAACTTTCTCTCATAGACACATGTAGAGATGGGCTGGCTGGTCAGGTTGTGTTGTCATTGTAGGGCTTGCTAACAACAATGGCAATGTATCCTTTTGTATTGTATTTCCTTTACATCACACCCTTTATCTGACACTAACACATACTCATACCTTTTGTTGGAGTCTCGGAGTGGGCTGGTTTGTGTGATTGTTTGAGTGTGTGTAACAAACAAAAACCTGCAAGCCCCAAGTCCAAATAGCGTCAGCCTCGTTTGGCTTTATCGATTGTTGTTTATCAGTCAGTATACAACAACAACAACAAGAACAAGAACATCAGCCATATGTCGAGCATTCACACCCACCCGCACAGTGCTTCAAAACTCAATGACAAGACTGAAGGACTGACTGACAGATTGAATGAGTGAAGCAGTGACGGACTGACTGCAAGCCGCGCGCATTGAAGCTTCACTCGTTTAGCCGCAAAATGTTTGAGTGTGTCTGTGTGGGCACATTTCACTTTCATTTGGTTGTCCACAACAAACTTTCATACAGTGGATTTCATAGCTATAGGACAGTCTGAAAATTTTGTGTTCAAATGTAAATATTTCAGTTCATAAGCACGATCCAGCAAAACCTTCTTTTACAAAAACAACTGCCTAATATTGGAGCTTTTATTTTACCAAAAGGTTATTGCACTATTGCTTCACACGGTGCTTCGCAATAGCTTAAGTCATTTTTGATGCCATTTTGGTCGTTTCATTACTATAGGACAGTAGTCTATTATAAGGAAATTAAGTGTAAGGATGGCATAAATACATTTTATTTTAATTTGAAATCACTTTTTGGTAATTTTATGATAAATCGACGCAATATGTGAATATTAGTTTATGGTAGAGAGACCATATAATTGCGAAAAACGACATGGAACAGAGAATGGTGTATATTTATGGAAAAACATATAAACCGATAAACATAATTATAATTGGAATTTATTTAGAATCATTGAGAAATAAGTAAAAAATAAAGTAGATGAAAATTCGCAGGCTTTCTGACCGTAAGAGTCGCCCTAAAAAGGGTATTCGCGAGCTTATCTACAAGAATTTGAGACGTTGTCCTGTTAAAAAATAGCATTTCACCGAAGTTTTACATCGGAATGGTATCAAAACGCTTAGACAGACATGTCAGTAATCCCCACTGCTCATTTCAGATGAGTTTAATAGGGGGTCGAGGTTTAACTGGCTTTAAACGCGCCCCGCACAAAAACCAAGCCGCTTCTAAAATTTCGCCAAGAAAAATTTCATTTTATTCTTTGCAAATCCCTCCAATAGTAATTATATTCACCCGGACTACTCGAACTCAATGATTTCTAATTGGAAAATATAAAAACAATCAACCTTATAAGGAGAATCTTTAAAAAACATGCACAAAAAATTACGCAAAAGCGCGCCTATTAAAAATTAGTTACAACAGTGAATTCAAAGCGGGGGCATATCTTTAGTGGTTCAAGATTTGGACATCCTGACATGCGTCTTTTGTGGGCACTTCTGGACAATTTGCTAAATTGTAGTTTTGGACACTTTATGGTCCACTATTGGCATCAACTCTGTGCAATGAACTGAAGAAAATTATGAATTTTTTAAGATTATTCGTTTTTACCACACCGAAATCTTACCAATAATCTTTTAAATATATTTTTTTACTTCTCGATGTTTCCAAGAAGTTACAAACTCCAAATTCCAAATAATTATGTATCGGTTCATATGTTTTTCCATAAAATATACATCATCCTCTGCCCACGTACGTTTTTCGCAATTATATGGTCTCTACCGTAAACTAATATTCAACATATTGCGTCGATTTATCATAAAATTACCAAAAAGTGATTTCAAATTAAAATAAAATGTATTTATGCCATCCTTACACTTAATTTCCTTATAATAGACTACTGTCCTATAGTAATGAAACACCAAAATTGCATCAAAAATGACTTATCGATGCATAAGCAAGGTTGCGAAGCACCATGTGAAGCAATAGTGCAATAACCTTACGGTAAATTAAAAGCTCCAATATTAGGCAGTTCTTTTTGTAAAAGGAAGTTTTGCTGGATCGTGCTTATGAACCAAAATATTTACATTTGAACACAAATTTTTCAGACTGTCTTATAGCTATGAAATCCACTGTATGTTTTATATTGTACCCACGTGCATGTACACAGAGAGAAAAAATCAAGCAAAATGTTGTCAAACAACTTGTTTAAATCTGATTTGCCACTTTCTTTAAAAAATTAGGGTGTTTACTTTTTTCAACAGAAATGCAGAAGTGCCCCACAAGCAAATTAACCAACTCTAAAGATGATGTAAAAAGTGCGCAACAACAATCAGCTGTTTATAAGTGAATGCTTCCTTTTTATTGAGAAATATTTATTTTTATTTAATAGAGTATTTAATTTTCAAGGGATTTTCAATCTACAAAGTTAAGGCTTAACCTATGTAACTGAAGCATTTACTAGTGAGCCCGGCAGACATTGTCCTGCCCTAACTTTTTGAATATTCTTAAAGTGAATAAACATCGTAAGATTCTCTAGTCAGCTTATCTGGAACAAACATAAGATGTTTAGATTAGTTTGCACCTCGATTTAAGCTTGCACCATTATTAGTCGAAAGTCGCGCTTCACGGGTCTGTCTTAACCGAATTCTTTCACGTTCATTACTATCTTCACGTTCCTGGTCAGTACGATTAGATTGATAATTAATTTGATTCGTTGCATTTCTTTCAATTGAAATACATCATGCATTGATCGATTAGGAGACGTCATTCCCAATTGTCCTAATGGCTTATTAACCATCGCCAAGCATAGATCTTCAATATGAATTAAAGCTTCATTGTAAACTTCCGGCGTAAGTCTCATCACTGGCTTACGTTTTGCTTGACGTACTCGAAACAAAATATCTTCTGATAAATAATCTTGATATTTTATACACAGTTCAGGCGGATTTAATGGCAAATATGTTGCCAAAATAATCGTAAGATGAGCAATAATAGCAGCATCTACTAAAGTTTGATCCCAGTGCAAATCATTTTCCAACAAATTCAATTTTGGACATGCCTCTCGATAATTGGCACACAATACGCCATTCACTGTTCTCAATGATTGAAACGATGTTGGTACTCGAACATTGATTAATAATAATACCAGTTTTTGTATATATGGTAATATACACACAAAAACCGATATTCACAAAAGTGCGTATATCTCACGAACCAACACACAAACGCATCGCTTGAAACCTCCGTATTGACAACCTCTAACACACGCAAAAATCAGATTTGTAATTCATTGACGCGTTTATGAGAACCTTCGTCAAACGTAAAACATAAGTTTCTTTTATATTTATAATTTTTTATTTAATAGGGGGTTTCGCCCCCTGCTTGCTTCGCTCGCCAACCCCCACCCCCATCGTCGCAAGCTGCTTAGGTGGGGCCCACTTGAAATTAAATTACTTCTCTTTCTTCTCATGCCGCTTCTTTGATGCTTTATGCATCTGTTCTTGTTTGCGCTCTTTCATTTCCTCTTCAGTCAAATTCAACTTCTTTCTACCCATTTCGCTAAATTTCTTACTTTATAAAAACATGAAAAAAAAATCATGAGAAACAAATATCTTCTGCTATACACATAACATCTTCTTCACTATCAAAAAATTGAGAAAAACATTTTTTTTTTTATAATAGAGGGATAGCGGACCCGGCGCGCTGCGCAGTTCGGAAATATGCAAGAAAATTAATATCAGTACATCCTTGGTTAACGATACCCCGATATCTTTCATAACCATTACATTTGAACGTGTTGGGGCATCGATGACGAAGAATCCACATATATTGGAACAACAAATTATTGAAGAAGTATTTTTCAACCACCGTGCTTTATTTAATTTATTAACAGAACTGATCTAAAATGTACAAATTGATACGTGCACAATGCGTTGTGATACACGACATTTTTGGTTTTCCCGTCTTGTCATCGCGAAAGTAAGCCGAATGGGAAACTGAAGACGTTTAAAATCGAATGGTAAATCATTATGTATCATAGGATCATCGTAAGATTCGCTAGTTATCTTATCTAGACAATCATAAGATCTTTGCATTAGTTGACTTTCATGACTCTCTAAAAAGCCGTATGGACGAACTAAAGTATTCTTATGAGAGCTCGCATCTCTAATAAATGCATGTCCCATAGAAACTTCATTTCAACCCATTGCGATACGCTTCTGTCTGCATTTAATATCCGATACCCTGTGTGGAACAATTTTGTACTATGCTACTATTCGCGATATTCACAAAAATGCGTATATCTCACGAACCAAAACACATCGCAATAGGCTTCAAATCTCCGTATAAACAACCTCTAAACCACGCAATCATATTTTAAATTTATCGACGCGTTCATAAGAACACCCGTAACACGTAAAACATAAGTTTCTTCTTATATACAAAATTCTCGTGTCACAATTTTAGTTACCATACTCCTCCGAAACGGCTGGACCGATTCTCATGAAATTTTGTGTGCCTCAAAATAAAATTTATAACGTTTATAATTTTTATGTGTTTCATTTCAGCAAAAACAATTAACTAAATAATATAAGTTAATCTGACAATGTAGACAATGCCAAACTAAATTTAAAAAAAAATGTTAGGGGTGGCAACCCTCATCACTTTGGGGTATGAAAAATAGATGGTTATTCATTCTCAGACCCAATAGGCACACAAAATTTCATGAATCGGTCCAGCCGTTTCGGAGGGGTATGGGCACTAATATTGTGGCACGCGAATTTTATATATAATATATTACATAATTTAATAATATATTTATGTATGTAATATTTTTTGTTAACATTTTGTATCTTATTTTAAATAATAAATAAAGCTTGAATTATTTATTTGTCTCCTTTAAAAAAGTACTTGCCGAACTTTTGAATTAAAAAAAATTTATTAATTTCCGGAATGTATGAAACCGAATTTAAAATAATAAATTAACATGAAAACTTTAATATTCAACATAAACGATAAAAAATTTTATATATATTTTGTCAACCAATGCATAAATCTGAAAACAATTTAAAAAAAGATTTTTTTTAAATATTTCTATTGAAAAGGGTCTTTCTTAATTTATTTAATTTCATTTTAGGAACTGTGTCTTAATTAGAACATTTTAGGTCTTGACTTTTTAACCTTTTTTTTTACAATAGCAAGGCTTTTATTTTAAGTTTTTTTCGTCCTATTCTAAGAATTAAAATCAAGAATGCAAAAATCTTAGTTGAACACTTTGTTTTTTGTCAGCAAAGCTTTACCGATAACAAAAGAATCTAACAAATTTAAATTATTATTACCTCTTACATATACTTAGATTAAACACACGATGCATGCAAATAGTATTTACCAAATAAATATAAAATGTGTAAATAAATAAAATAAATAGAAGAAAAATTGAATTGAGATGACGAAAATAAGTACGCATTACATGGCTGCCTTGCTTAAACTGCTTGTGAATTGTAAGAAATGGATTTACAAATAATGTAGCATACTTTGTATCACAGAAAAAAAGAAAGTAGTCGATTAATTTTTATACCCTGTACCGTATGGTACCAAGGGTATATTAAGTTTGTGCAAGCCGAAAATGTATGTAACATATAGAAGGAGACGTCGGAGACACCCCAAAGTTACCCAAAATATGCAAGCAGCTGACACTACCAGGCGAACAGAAATGAATAAAATACGGAAAGCTTCTTTAAATTAGCAACTAAAAGTATGCTACATTAATTTTACATCTTAAAATTAAAAAAAGTGCTGCATACTTTTAGTGACTGTATGGGAAGATCAAATTGTCGTTTTTATTATTTTCCTCGCAATTTTGTTATATTTTCTCATCGCTTAAACCTTCCCTGGAATTCCACGAACATATCAAGACCAAAAAGTAGCCAAATCGGTTCAGCCGGTCTCGAGTTTAAGCGAGAATAACAAACGGAAATTCATTTTTATTTATATAGATAAGGAAATATGTTATTTATGTTACATAAATGTATAATGGGTAATGCAATTAGAGGTTTTAACCGGAACAATGGCCGGGACAGCTCAAAATAATATTTATATTTGCTGAGACATTCGATATTTGAAACAAATCGCAATTAACTTTAAGTTTAAAAAATATATTATCCGTTTTTTATTATTATCTTAATAATAATAATAATAATAATACTAAGTATTATCAATACACTTAAGTCGAGCCCGCACGCTCTCTATTTTACACAAAATAATATTTTTAGCAAATAATATTTCGGCGATACGCTCACCCCGACATTAATTCTAGTGGTGGCAATACTTGGAGTGGCTCGTTTACAGAATGTACAAACTAAAAAAAAAAGCGCTACTAATTATATATATATCCTTATGTCCGTCCTTTGCGACAATTCTATATTTTGAGTGACTGACTTTGATTTTTTCTCACTTGAGAAGGCGATACGCCTTACATTGCCTTCAATCCCCACGAAATCTTGGAATTCCCTGAACGTTTACTAATAAATCCTACACGGCACTCTGCTTATCTATCCTAGCGGAAAATAAAGAGTCCGCCGTATCTAACACTATCCCTATCACCTATAAGCAGTCCAAGCAATTTAACTATTGCCCTATTGGCAAATTAGGGACAATGTTGTGATTAGGCAAATTGCTTATTATAATTTTTTCAAAATATTCTTTGAAAAGTGAAATCTGTGATATGGAGAAAAATGTACCTAAACTAACTTATACGAAAGCCAATTAATCAATAATACGAGGGTGGATTGATAAGTTTCTGGCCTGACCAAGAAAAACAACGTTTTTAAGAATTTTTTTTTATTTCTCAACATAATCTCCTCCAAGGCTGATACATTTCTCATAGCGGTGTTCTAGTCTAGTAATGCCATCTCTATAGACTGATTCGTCAAGCTCCTCAAAATACCCATTTACAGCTTCGATTACTTCTTCATTGTCCGCAAATCTCTTGCCACCAAACCAGATAATAGTCACTCGGGGCTAGGTCTGTAGAGTAGGGAGGGTGCGGCATCAATTCGAGCTTCTGATCGTTGATTTTAGCCATCGCAACGATTGACTTGTGCGCTGGTGCGTTATCGTGATGAAACAAGATTCACCTCGTGGCTTAAACGTTGCAATAAGTCTGCGTAGTATTGACCAGTGATAGTTTTACCCTTTTTAAGGTAATCAATGTATATAATACCTCTTTTTTTTTTTTTTTTTATGTTTTATTTTGGCAATAATTCAAAAATTCATTTATTTTTATGTATTGCATATTTCTATTTTGATTCGCCAATCACAATACACAGAGTGTAGGAGACATCGTTGGACATGCCGTTAAATTAATTTTAAATTCAATTTTTGCTGGAACGTCTTTTAAGTCTTTTTATTGGGTTTGCGTGAATTAAATTTCTTGCCAGCCTGTTTTTATGTTGTGCTAATCGTTCATTGTAACGGCTTACATGTTTGTTAATCTGCATCTCCACTGTGTCCAGATTTAGGTCATGGTGCAAGGTCGAATTCCTTACGTACCAATCGCAACCAGTAATAATGCGCAATGCATAATACCTCTTGCATCCCAAAAAACAGTAGCCATAACCTTGTTCGCTGAAAAAATTGTTTTTGCCTTCTTTGGAAGGGGAAGTCCAATCCACTGTTTAGACTGTTCTTTGGTTTTAGGAGTGTAGCGGTGGACCCAAGTTTCGTCAACGGTTATGAATCGACGCAAAAATTCGCTTGGATTACGCTTATACAACATCAAATTGGCGGTAGAAATGTTTTTTCGATTCAATTTTTGGTCGACTGTTAGCAAACGCGGCACCCATCTTGCGCAGAACTTTTCCATATGCAAATGTTGGTGCAAAATATTTTGCACACGTTCATATGACATCTTACAGGTCTCAGCTATCTCACGCACTTTTAATCTGCGGTCTTCCAGCACTATTTGATGGATTTTTTCGATCATATCTTGAGTTGTGACCTCAACAGGGCGTCCTGAGCGAGGCTCATCAGAGGTGCTCACACGACCTTTTTTAAATTCGGAAACCCTCTGCTTAATGGTTGAATATGATGGGGAGGATGTCCCCAGTGTTGAGTCCATCTCTTTTTTAATTTCCTTTGGCTTTAACCCCTTCAAATAGAAGTATTTGATGACAGCACGATTTTCCAGCTTTTTTATTTTCAAGAAAAACACAGAGGCGTCTTGTTCAGTCTGCTCTTAAATCTAAACTAACATGGCGATCGGGCTGAAACTATAGCTACAAGCTATCTAAGGATGGTACTATACAACGCCACCTCAAGGTGGACTAGTGGCGCCATCTCTTGGTCAGGCCGGAAACTTATCAATCCACCCTCGTAATAATAATACTACGTCAACAGCATTATTATAATCACAGTGTGGTACCGATTGCGGTTTGCACGATCTAATAGCAATAGGTTGAAATCGTGTAGAAGCCCCCTAGTATAAATAAATGTTATAAAGCTGTTCTAAAGTTAATCACACCAATTTAATTCAATTTGATACATGCTTATGATATTACAAAGTGTGTTGTGTATTTTATGGTAGGGTTAAGAGTTAAGGCTTTTAATACCTTTCTACTTAAATATAAACATTATTATAATAATATTGCTGGTCGAGGTTATTAACATTTCTAATAAGGCGTAGAGAAAAATGTTAAAAATAAATATAAAAAAACAAAAATTTATACAAAAAAACTTACAAAAACTACCTTACAAACGGGAAGTTGAGACACCTTAAATTAAAGTTATGGGATAAGCCAGCAAGTCTATTTGCTACTATATTGTTTTGTTATATTTGGAGTTTTTTAAGATGACATTTAAAAAATCACGTATGCGCAATGTTGCTTTATGTGGGCGGTAATGCCAGTTCGTACAAAAACGTTGGGCTAATGTCATGCGTATAACTATTATTAAATCCTGCTCCGTGTTTCAAATATATTTAAGCAGTTCTGGACTTTTTCCTTAAAATTTCGTAATTCAGATCATTTGGGTACTGCCCCTAAGTAGGATGGGCTTAGATAAAAAAAATATATATAATCTGTTAATAGCGTTGCATCATACACAAATCACTGAAGAAAGCCGATCAGATCATTCCTTCGGATATGTATATCCAAGAAGAATTTATAAGAACAGCTTACTTAGAAAATCAAATTTTAAATGCTTTTTTTCTCTCAGTGTGTGCATTTATTCGCACGAGCGCTTAAATACTATGAAAATATTTTGCAGCATTCTTTCAGGCGCAACGTTTTAAACTTTGCCACATGCCATGAAAATCATAATTTTTATAATATTTTGTTTTTCTATGCATTACACTTGTGCTTAATTTTGTATAATTAATTGCTTTAATTAAATGAATTTTCCATGGAAAATTTTCCCATATGCATAATGCAAAACTAATTGCTATAAATGAGCGAGTTGCCTTCATTGATTGTGGTTAATTGAGGCCTAAATTTTATGTAAATTTGTTTTTTTTTAATTACTCGCCTGTCAGAGTTAAGCCAAATCTTTATAAAGCATTCCCTTTGATTAAAATGTTAAAACAAAAAAGTTGCGTCGGTAATTTTGTTTCGCTGCTGTAATACCTTAATCATTCATTTTGCACATCACTCATAATCCAGCAGAGTTTTCCACAAGACGACCTCTTCACGCTCATGTTTTAAAATAAAGCTACGATTAAAAGGAAACGTAATTTTTCAAGTGGTTTACAGGGCTGCTATCTTTTTCACGAGTCGTGGCTCTGGTTCACGAATCATTTGCTTTGAGCAGCTATAAATTGATTGCGTCCAATGTTAATCAGAAGCTCCACCATTTTGAAAACAAATGAGCAAGTTAATCTTTTTAATAAGTCTATATACCGATTATGAAGACTGCCGTAAGAAAAGGTAGTGTTACGATAATCCTGAACTTATGAAAAGCTTGAGATCTCTTAAGAGAAAGCTGTGTGTATTTAACATGACATAACCACTTCTTCATAATTTTTTTCATGATCTGTTAATATCTTAAATTTAAGAAAATTTTCAGTTCAGTCACGCCATCCACGCTGTTCCCCGTGTGTCTAGGTAACAAAAACTACAAAAATCTACAATTTCACTTGAATTAAATATTAAAATATATTTTTTTTGCGAGTCTTTTAATTAAAACTAGTGAGCCCGGCAGAAGTTGTCCTGCCCAAACTTTTTGAAGACTCTTAAAGTGTATAAACTTCGTAAGATTCTCTAGTTAGCTTATCTAGACAATCATAAGAGTTTTGGATTAGTTGACTTTCATGACTCTCTAAAAAGCCGTATGGACGAACTTAAGTATTCTTAAGAGAGCTCGCATCTCTAATAAACTCATGCCCCACAGAAACTAAATTTCAACCCATTTTGCGACTACGCTTCAGTCTGCACTTAATGTCCAAGAAGAAGAATTTTCTACTATGCTATAGTAGTATATATCTCACGATCCAATATAGACAAACTCATTGCAATAGGCTTAAAACATCCGTATTGACAACCTCTAACACACGCAAATTTAAGATTTGAAATTCATCGATGCGTTCGTGTGAACACCCGTAACACGTAAAACATAATTTTCTTTTATATAGATCACGTATACGCTCTGTTGCCTAATATGGATTGCAAAGATAGGTGCAGCAAACTTGTATAATCCTAGCTTTTTTTACATTTCTTTTGCAATCCAAATAGCTATTACAAGAGCTAATGTAACCAATAAGTAAGACTTAGATCCCTGTAAGGACACGCAATTGGTTTATAAAATTTGCGCTAGATGACAGGGCATCGAATTCAGAAGGCAGAAATAAAAAAGCTTAAGAGCAGAAAAATGCTTGCGAGTAGATCCAATGTTTACTACGTCTTATAGAAATATTGGTCAAACTTTCTACAAATTCTTTAAATGTAAAATTTTTTAAGGGAATTTTTTTTGGCTTGAAGATTACTACAGTATTTTAAACACTATAAATTGGCTTAATAGATGTAATTAGTAGTGATACTCAAATAAGAATAACCTACAAATTGAAATTAGAAAACAATTTTTTGGCTTGTACATCGACAACTTAGTATTTCCCCAAATAACTTGCAATATTACAAAAAAGTTGCAATGTCGGGAATTTAATCAAATTAACATTGTCCTTAAGGCTTAGATGTATATTAAATTTATGCAAATATGGTATATGTAATATAGAGAAGGAAACGCCGAAGACTACGCAAAGCTACCTACAATACGCCTATTCGAATCTTTGAAACTGTCAAATATCTAGCTCCTAAATATAGGTCTATATAAATTCAAAGCCTAAACCTATCTTGGTTATAATCCTTAAATTTAAAAATTCTAGACACAAGTTAGGGCCTAATGAGTTCTGTTACATTTGCCTCGAACTAAGTTCCGAACTGGTTCGCAGCTAATCAAATTTTAGGCCCTGATTCCAAAAAATTTCAATTAACATCGCTGCCAACAAAAGCACACAATAAACATGGCAGGCATATAAAAGTTATAACTAAATATGTGTGAAGGGGCGTGGCGGAGGCGATTTTGACGGGTTGATGAAAACACAAAAATTCAATCATAAACAGCAAACAGTTACATAACGCACACACAAACACACACACGTTGTATATATATATAAAGCTCACACACACACACATATATACATATAGTACTGTCTGTCAAGCAAACGCCAACGCCCCCGACTTTATATAAAATTAAAAAAGTATAAGAGTAATAGACAAGCGGCGCAACAAATTGGGCCAATACAAAAACAAAAACAAAACAGCTGTTTCAATTTGCAAAACTTAATGAAGCTCTATGGCTCTAAAAAAAAAAGCATAGCCGCACAAATGGAAAATGGGTATAAAGGGAAAATAGAGATTGGCAAATGGATATGGCTTTAATGTTAACAATAATAAGCAGTGCAAGAGCTAGGCATTGGCAAGTGGCATTAAATTAATTGAGAGCACTGTGGCACAGCCACTGTCGCAAATCTAAGAGCATAATTAATAAATAATTGCGCTACACAGATTCAACGCCTCTCTCAGCATTTGCACATTGTGCGTAGGCGTCCATTTTCCATTTACATTCGCCATCGCCATCGCCCTACAGCTTGGGAATACATACTACTGTCTGGAGGTCCTGTTGACGTCGTTGCTCTCACGCACTTAACATTGAAAACCGAAAACAAGCCCCCAAGTGGCAAAAAGGCCTGCCAGCTACAACAACAACAACGACAACAGACAGCTGTAGCAAAAGCAACAACAATCAAATGCTCTCTGAGCGAGTTTGCGCGCTGTCTCTTTTTTATTTGTGTCTGTTAAAGAGACTGAGAATGTTACTACAACAATAACACATTGACAACAACAAATGAAGTTTTTAATTGAAAACGAGCAGCCACCAAATGTATGTACATACAACATATGCACACATGCAGGCATTAATGTATGTGTGTGTTTGTGTGTGTGACTCTGTATATATAGTTTGATAGTGAAAGTTTATATGCATATAGAATGCTGAGAGCGCGCTGTTATTAACAGCAATGGCACCAACAGAGCTCTGTCAACTCTTGCTGCAACCTTAAGGTAGGCAACAGCATATTTTTGTAAATTAGTATGGAAAACGTTTTATCGGCTAGTAACTTTTTAGACCTCTATACAACTCGAGAAAGAGACTCTCGAATTTACTTAATTTTTAATGACACCTTAATCGTATAATTAACTTATTTATTTAAATATTACTTTTTGCGTTTGGATACTTCAAGACTTTATTAATTTATCTGGAGAGTCATAACAAACTCCATTTACTATAAATAATTCTTTAATAGATTATAGCAATATAAAATTGCTTTCATTCATTTAAATAAAAATCTTCAAAAACGAATTGAAGAAGAAAAAAATTTATATTTTTAATAATTCCAAAATTACTCTAAATTTGTATAGCTTTTGATCAACAATTTTTAAACTTTAAAACTGCTTATGTTAGATATTTAGAATTTTCCTGTAATCATTGGTAGCTCAAAAAATTAAAATTATTTTTGGGTATCTTCAGGTTTACAATATCTCAGTGAATTTGACATTTTATTTACAAATTTGGTAAAAAAAAAAAGAAGTGTGATGCCTACACTTGGCGTTGCCACACCTAAATACATATGTAAAAAAACTATGTAACAATTTTTTCCCGCAAAATAATTATTTTAATATTTTCTTCAACTATATCATAGAAAAAAAGAGCGAGAAAGTTATTCTTCTTTTAAGCCTAGCCCAAGCACGCAAAGCCTTCATAACAGATTGCTAAGCCGCTAAATAACAGCAGCAACTGCACTGTTAGCTGCTCTCTGTTAGTTTACATTATTTGGTGAGAACAGAGAGAAACCATAAGAAAGCGAGAGAAAGAAAACGTGACGCTGACAGAGCTAACAGAGCTAAAGCAAAGTAAATACCGTTAAGTTGGTCGTTGGCAGTTGAGCGTGCAAGTTTAGAAAACGTGCAAGAAACAAAATATTAAAGCCAAATAAATAAATAAGGGCCTAATAGTTAGAAAAGAAGAAGGAAAAACCAAAGAAAATTTAACGTTTCAAAATGGCTGAAGCATAAATAATCGAGCAAAAAAAAAATAATAAAAACGCTTTGATGTTGTGCATTATCAATACCAATACATAATAAAGTATACATAAATACATACATATTTATACATGTATGCGTGTGCTCTTTTGGTCAATTGATTGAGCAGCCGAACAACAACAACAACAACTAAAACGACACGGTGCTCAGCTGTGTTACATAAATCTCAGTGTATGCGCGTATGTGTGAGTGTGTGAGTGCGCGCTATATGTCTATGTGTATGACTGAACGTATATTTTTTTAGTATATGCTAAATACAAATATATATCGAATATACAATACATATACTAATACAAATACATACATACATATAATAACGTTAGTACGCATATTTTGTTACGTTGCATTTGTGCTTATGCTTAGTCAATTTTTGTGTAGCAACAAAAAAAGTAATTATAATAATAATAAAAAAAAGAAAAATTCGGAAAAGCTAAAGCAAACGCGTGTCAATTAGTAAAAAAGTTTTCATATTACGCATACGACACTTTAAACGCGCTCAGTGTTATTTATTACCGACGGCAGCAAACCACTTCAACAACTACTACTACTACAACAACAACAACTACACCACCAACAGGCTAAGCAATGTAAGTGCTAAAATCACTGTGTGCGTGTGTGTGTAAGTCTTCAAAACTGTTGACATTGAGAATGTTGCATGCCCCCGCCCCGCCCGTTGCTACGATTAGACGACAAAGTCATAAGCTGCAACATGTGTAACAATTTCCCAGCATTTCCACAACATTTATCGATTATTGGTTTGCCATTAACACGTCAATTTGGCCATAAAACCGCCTTTTGACCGCCATTTTAAGTCGTTTCTTTAATTTAAAATTTATTCAATGTAGTCAATTGCTTGCAAAATTTAATAACCGCACACTTTGTGTTTTGTTTTGTGCTTTAATTTGGTTAATTTTATTTCTTGTTCCTCTATCTTCTGCCACCTACGCAGTGGCTTACAGCTCACTTTTTTTTTATGTCTTCTCTTTTCTTTACGCATCGTGACAGTGTGTGTGTGTGTGTGAGTGTGTGTGTGTATGTGCGTTTGTCTGCTCGTGCGTTTTTCGCTTCTCTGCACCTTCGTCCTGTTGTTATCTTCGCCGTTTGTTTCCTTTTCTGCCGCTACGTGTTATGCGCATTTTGTTTTGTATCTGTGGGAATGCAAATGCGTCATTATCCTTCGAATCTTTACGTTTTGCTCTGAGTTCAGAAGACCTGATCAGGTTTTAGTGCTTAAGCGTAAAACTGAACTTTTCTCATTATATTGAATATTTCAGCTTATCTCAGTTTCTGTATTCGATTAAACATCATGAGCTTTTCTTTAGTGCTTCGAAATATTTTTAGTACCAACACAGAGGCGGTTACACTGATATTTATTTTTGAATACCAGATAGATACACACATAAAATATGTTTATCATTTTCACATTTGGAGCTACAAGTACTTTTTCATATTTTCTGTTAAATATTAAATTAAACAGTAATACTATTGTACAAAGTAATGTTAACATATTAATCCATATTGGAACAGAAAATAGTTTGGTGAAACAAACAATATCCAATTGCTTTCAAAGTTTATATCTCTATACATATAAATGAAACCTATGTCTTACGTGTTACGGGTATTCTCATGAGCGCAACGATGAATTTCGAATCGGATTTTTGCGTGTGTTACAGGTTGTCAATACATAGGTTTTAAGCCAATTGCGATGTGTTTGTGTGTATTGGCTCGTGAAATATTGTGAATATCGTTTTTTGTGTGTATATTGCTATATATACAAAAACTGGTATTATTGTTAATCAATGTTCGAGGTACATCGTTTCAATCATTGAGAAGAGTGAATGGCGTATTGTGTGCAACGTATCGAGAGGCATGCCAAAAATTAAATTTGTTGGAAAATGATTTACACTGAGATCAAACTTTAGCAGATGCTGCTATTACTGCTCATCCATATCAAATACGCTTTCTATTTGCGATTATTTTGGCAACATGTTTGCCATCAAATCAACCTGAATATTGTATAAAAAATATCGAGATTATTTATCAGAAGATATTTTATTTCGTGTACGTCAAGCAAAACGTAATCCAGTGATGGAATTTACGCCGGAAACTTACAATGAAGCTTTAATTCTTATTGAAGATCTATGCTTGGCGTTGGTTAATTAAGCATTAGGACAATTGGGAATGCCGTCTCCTAAACCATCAATGCGTGATGTATTTCAATTGGAAGAAATGCAACGAATCAAATTAACTATCAATCTATATATCACAATGAATGTGAAAGAATTCGGTTAAGACAGATCCGTGAAGCGCGACAATCGACTAATAATGGTGCAAGTTTGAATCGAGCTGCAAACTAATCTAAACATCTTATATTTTTCCAGATAAGCTAACTAGGGTACCTTACGATGTTTATTTACTTTAACCGTATTCAGGTAAAGTTAGGGCAGGTCAATGTCTGCCCGGCTCATACTACTGAAATACTAGTCATAAAAAGCATAAAATTTTTAAGAAGTTTTTTAGTCGCATATATTTGATTGAAACAAACTAAAAATTAAAAAGGTAAAAAGAAACTGCAATCTTAGCTTTGTAATACATTTTAAGTCAATAACACAGGTCTACAAATACAGGGGTCATGTGAGTATTTGGAAAGCTAAGAGTCATTTCCGAAGTAATTTGGTGCGTAGAATCTGAATCCGGCATCGCAAAAATTTTTTGCGCCCTGTACATAACCTCAAAAGTAGGAAAAACGCCGTTTTTTGGGTACATAACCTCAAATATCTCAAAATCCTGACGTGATGGGGCAGTTCTGATGCCGGATTCGGATTCTACGCACCAAATTACTTGGGAAATGACTCTTAGCTTTCCAACAACTGAACCATGTTGACCTGTGCTATGTAAATGTCAAAACATTATGAAGTTAAATGTGGGTAGTTCCATTAAACACGAAAGATACGATTATCGTAAAAACTCAAACTAATAAATGAATTTTAGTTATCAATCCGAATTTTGCATGGACAGAGAAGCAGAAATTAGCTTAAATTATTTCGGATACTTTTCCTTGTAGACTAGTGTAATTGGCACAATTAGTCACCGGCTCCTGCAGATTTCACATCTGATAGGTTAGGTTTCTAGAGCAGCTCGGGATTTGTTTGGCATTACCTTTGGGCGCCCTTTTAAAGTCTTAATAGCTCTCTTTAGTAAGAAAAATTTTATACAAAAAAGCCAGTTCCGCTTTGGACCTATTTGCCAGTCAAACTAGATCTTCTTAGAAATTTTTTTATCAGCATTGCTATTTCAAGCTTAGATACCCATAGATATTTGGCAAGCTCTTGACAGGATAGGCCTGATCAGCAAATTAAACTTCTCTGCAGGTTCTTAATAAATAGATGCGAGATTATAATTTTCAATGGAGCCAATTTCAACCAACTTAAGTGAATCTTGAAAGTAAATTCAAACATTTATCTGGCTTTAAAGGAAACCCAGACCTGACAGGAATTATTGACTTTAAGATCAATTTTCATATTTGTCGTTAATCGTTCAGTGAATTCAAAATACAAATTAAAATTTAGGGAGGCGAAATCTGACCTTATTTGTTTATATTTTAATATTTTTGTGGTAATGATCAAAAAACAGATATTTTTCTAAATTAAAGCATTCTAAAATAGGTTGCCTATTCAAAGATCATATTTAGCCGTTTATGGCAGTCATGTAATTTTCTTGAGATATTTATGAAATAATTTGTATAAAAAATGTCAAATATAATACTTTGGAGATATTTGTGTTTTTAAATGTTAAAGAATTTTATATTTTTTACATAAACGGAATGCTTACTATTCCAATACACTAATATTAGTTCTATTTACATATCTATATAGAATATATTAAAAGTAGATTAATTTTTTTCTAGAAAGCTCGTAAGCTAAGGAATTAGTAACAGATACGCAGGCACAGGCCCAGGAAGTATCTAGAATACTTTGGCGTTTTCCTTATACCCCCAAAAGTATGCAATACTTTATGCTTGAGCAACGTTTACAATGGTCTCTGGCCAAAGGAATTGGCTCTGTACGCTTTTTATTTTAGATTTAGATTACAAGCAGCTGCTTTTTATTTTTATTTCAGCTTCAAATTGTTTCTTGTTGTCGTTGTCCTTGTTTTTTGTTATTATTGTTGTTGTTGCTGTTCGTGCTTTGCTCTCAGGCATAAACGCATGTTACTCTGGCCCTGTTTTTCCTGCGTTAAGCTTTGTCGGCAGCCATTGTTATTAGATGGTGTGTGTGTTTGTGGAAGTGCGCCTGCATGTATCTGTGTGTACGTGTGTGTGTGTGTGTGTTTGGACCACCCACGACGAGCACTACAATAAGGAGCAGCCATTTCCACGACATCTTACTGCCTTAACAGCCAGCGTCATTTTATTTGCTGTAGTTTTTGTTGTGTGCTTGTGTATCTATATGCTTGTATATGTCGTCCTGTTTATTGCTTTTGGCTTTGCTTTTGTTTGCCGCTCCTCTTGCAGGATTTCAACTTGAAGTATTTTTGCCATTTTGCTGGTCAACCATCATTTAGGTGCCGCCACTGAGAGATGTATAGTTGGATATATAGATGAGAGACAATGTAAGAGTGCGTGTAAGAATCAGAAGGAGCAGCAGGAGCGAACAAGGATTTTGTTGCTTGAGTGTTTGGTGCTTAGCTTGTGGCCAGTTTTGTATGCTATTTTTGATGTGTTTTTGAGCCACACAAATACACAGAGAGAAGTTCCCTATATATCTGTGTGTATGAATTTAAGAGTCTATTGCGTGCTCCATGCAGCTCCACTGATTTTCTAACAAAATCCCTTCACAATAAATATCAATATATAGTATTTCTGCAATATTTCAAGGTTTAACGAAATCGAAAGCTATTTGCTTAGTGTATTCTTTAAACGTATACTGACTGCAGTTGGCTCAAGTTTGTTAAATTGAACAAAGTTGAACACAAAAATCCATTGCCTACTTATATGGGCAAGTCACTTAAGTAACGCCCATTGCCGGCCATAGCCCGCATGAATGGCCATAAAAGCTGCTCATATTGACTTGCTGAATAATGCATGATTGACAAGAAGACAAGAAAATTTTGCTACTTTTACTGACAACACGGGTCTATCCATAAGTTATGCGAAGTTAGGGCCATGACATTTTAATTTTAATGAAGACAGGCATACAAGTTTTTTAGTGCTGCATTAGCAACTAACTAAGTTGTGTAACCCATAGTTTGTGACATTTTAGTTGACATGTGAGTAGGCACCGGTAGCTACAACAGTGACATAAAACTTGGCAATCAATTCCACTATACTATATACTATAAAAATAAGCCTGTCGCTTTTGTGCTATTGCCAAGAAAAAAAAGGGCCATTAAACCTACCAAAAAGAAATAACAAAGAAAATTCCACGAATTAAAAGTTTGTTGACTCTCTGCGACGTACAACAAAAAGAAAACAAAATTATAGTAGAGAAGAGGTTCGTTCTCCAACGAAGAATTATAAAGGTTACATTTTGCTACAAAAATCAAGAATCTATATAAATTTTGAACTCAGTTTTGTGCAACCGGTAATGGTTGTGATACACTTTTCTTGAACTTCAGTGACATTATAAGGATAATCTTGTAATATAATCAAGGGCTTTCTAATAATTTCAGCAAATTATTTTTTTTAGAGATATTAACACAGAATTCCATAATAAATTGACTTTTAATAGCAATATTAGGTCTTTGCTCCCGCCGTTTTCCAAAAGATGGCGCTAGTAGCCAGTAATAGTTCAAATAAATAAATCACAGCTGTTTTCCATCAGTTTTGACATCGATAAATATAACCTTACATCGATATTAGTTAATTTTTGCTTGCGACATATAGTTACACTTAATTAAATATGTCAACTTTTAAACCGAATTCACGTCATTTGCGGGAGATTTTACTTTTTCATTTCAACATGAAAAAATCGGCGGCTGAGGCTCATCGGGTTATTTCAAGTACTTATGGTGATGATACTATTAGTGAAAGAACGTGTCGCGAGTGGTTTCAGCGCTTTAAAAGCGGTGATTTTGTTGTTGAAGATCGGCATAGCGGTGGCAGAGAAAAAACTTTTGAAGATGATGAACTGGAGGCTTTACTTAATGAAGACTCATGCCAAACTCAAGAACAGCTAGCAAAATCATTGGGAGTAACTCAGCAAGCAGTATCAAAACGCCTGGAACAGCTGGGGATGATCCAAAAACAAGGATACTGGGTACCGTATCAGTTGAAACCAAGAGATATTGCTGCTTGAAAGACAAAAACGAAAAGGATTTCTTCATCGTATTGTTACTGGGGACGAAAAATGGGTTCACTACGACAACCCTAAGCGACGCACATCATGAGTCGGGCATTAAAAGCAAAACGGCCGCAATACGCTGATAGACACGAAAAAGTAATTTTGCAACACGACAATGCTCGACCTCACGTGGCGAAAGTAGTCAAGACGTACCTCGAAACACTGAAATGGGAAATTTTACCTCACCCGCCATACTCTCCAGATGTTGCTCCATCTGATTACCATTTATTTAGGTCGATGGCACACAGCCTGGCGGGCTAGTGCTTCGATTCTTTTGAAAAAGTGAAAGAATGGATCGATTCTTGGATCTTATCAAAGGATGAAGAATTTTTCCGACGCGGGATTCGTTTGTTGTCTGAAAGATGGGCCAAAGAAGTGGAAAGTGACGGACAATACTTTGAAACATAAATAAGATACCATTTTTTTTTATATAATTTTTAAAATTAAAAAAAAAGTGGCGGGAGCAAAGTTGTAGACCTATAATAATAATTTCAGCAAATTATTTTTAGAGATATTAACACAGAATTCCATGATAAATTGACTTTTCATAGCAATACAAAAAAACGTTACATTCGTGCTTCTATTTAAAAATTTGTATTTTCAAGATAAAGTGATTAAAAGAACTCAGCCTTATTTGTGATTTGATCCCTTGAGCCATAAAAGAATAAGTAAGAAGTCTAAAAATTATTCCAAATATATCGCTATATAATATGAATTATTGCTGATTGCTATTTTTTAATTAATAAATTGCGTTTTTAATTAGTTTATTTATTTATTAGTATTGTAATCTACAAATAATACGAAATATTGTAACAAATTCTTAAAATTTGAATTTATTGCTCTGTAATTTATTTTTAAAAGTCGATTTCAACATTGTATGGAAAAAAATGGTCTTCAGAATGCTGTTGGTCACAAATGAAATACTTTGAATTTCGAACTCCAGTAATAATCCAACTTACGTATGATTATTTGTAAAGTTATTATTTAGGATATATATTTTTTTTTTGAATAAGTATTAAGTCCGTACTCAGAATGTACCATAGCAATAAGAGGTTATAATTATCAGAATTATTTTGAAATCTTTGGTCTTCTAAAAGGTCGATCAAAGCTCATCTCTTCAACAGTAGCATAACATCGCTATATTCTATGGAAGGCCCAAAATGACTTTTTAAGAGTTAGTGAAGACGAAAAAGTTAAACTAGGAAATGAAAAAAGCATTTTTGGTAAAAGCCACAGAATGCTTTTCCTTAAATGTTTTCATATTTCTGGCATTTTTTTGCAAACTCCTTTGGCTTTTGTATTTATTTCATATTTATTCTTGAAATTAATCAAATATTTAGCGCGAAACATCGGATGATTTCTGATTTTTGTCAATTCAAATGTTAAATATTTCTTTATCCGAAGAAAAATAAGCTCCAAACTATTCAATATTATTTATTCAATTTAATTTCTTTTATCCTTACAGTTTTTTGGTAACATTTAGTATATATTTAAATATTACTCTATTTATACCCTGTACCGTATGGTCCAAGGGTATATTAAGTTTGTGCAAGCCGAAAATGTATGTAACATATAGAAGGAGACGTCGGAGACACCCCAAAGTTACCTAAAATATGATCAGGGTGAATAGAGAAGTCGATATACCCATGTCCGTCTGTCCGTCTGTCCGTCCGTCTGTCCGTCCGTCCGTCCGTCCGTCCGTGTGAACGCCTAGATCTCAGAGATGGTAAGAGCTAGAGTTACCAAACTTTCACATTAGATCCCATATTATTCCATAGGAGGCAAGTTTATTTTATTTTTTTGATATCGGGGATAAATTATATAGCTCCCATGGGGGTGTTTGAGACGACCTCGACAAAAAAAAGCGTTTTAGATGAATAATTCATTTGTTTATGAAGATATCGTAACGAAATTTGGCAATCGAAAGTTTTTTATAGTTCCCAATCACTGTACCAAATTTGATCGAAATCGGTTGACTATATCATATAGCTCCCATAGGACCGATCGGCCAAAATAACTTTTTTAAAGAAAAATTCGCTATATTTCGTTTTTTAATAAAGATATCGTAACCAGATTTGGCGTTTGGAAATTTTTTAGACCACTTAAGCAATGTGCCAAATTTGAACAAAATCGGTTGACTATATCATATAGCTCCCATAGGTCCGATCTTCCAAAAAATCGATTTTTTAACATAATTTGTTGTGTTTCGTTTGTTTGTTAAGATATTGGGACCAAATTTGACATTCGTGAGTATTTTATAGTTCCTAGGCACTGTACTAAATTTAATCCAAATCGTTTGACTAGATCAAATAGCTCCCATAGGACCAATCGGTCCAAAAACACGTTTTTTATACAAAATTCGATGTGTTTTGTTTGTTTGTAAAGATATTTGAAATAAATTTGGTATTCATATCTTTTTTAAGGTATTTAAGCACTGTGTCAAATTTTATTGAAATCGGTTGACTATATCATATAGCTCCCATAGGAACGATCGGTCAAAAAAAATGTTTGCTTAAAAATTCTTCTGTTTTTGGTTTTTTGTGAAGAAATCGGACTTTATTACAAGCTAGTGGTACAGGGTATCCTAAAGTCGTCCGCGCCCGACTTTCCGTACGCCATTTTTGTCAATTTAAATGTTAAATATTTCTTTATCCAAAGAAAAATAAGCTCCAAACTTCACTTTGCCTACAAAAGAAAATATGGCTTTTGGTGTTTTACCTTATCGTTTAGATAGAGCTTTATGCAATTTAATTTCTACAGTTTTTTGGTAATATTTAGTATATATTTAAATATAACTCTATTTTTATTTGTAAATAAAATAAAACGATGGTTTTATACGTACGTACGTTTAACGCTTTCAGGCAGGGTTTTATGGTATTCGAAATTTCAAATTTTCAATTTTATTCTTTTAGAAGACCAACTTTTACAAAAAATTACAAGAACCCTATGTTTATTTTAAACCATAGCATCAGGGACCTTCAGCTTAAAAACTATAAATTAATTTTTATTTGATAGATTTTTATAAATATATTGGGTCTTTACGTTTTTCTGACTTACGTATTAAAATTGAGATAGCCTTTTACAAAAAAAAAAAAACAAAAAAATACACAGGCTCTGTTCTCAAGTTTTAAAATTAAAGATACATAAAACGACTTTGTTTTAAATAAATACGTCTTTACAAATACAAGCGCTTACTTAATACTTAATGATATAATAGTTTAGCTGTTCGACACGAACTTTGTAAAATTTTTGCTTCGAGGAATAACAATTTAAAGTTAGAAGCTGTTCTTATATACGGCCAATCACTCTTACCACTGCAGGTCCACGTGTAACCATCAATTTGGCTTTGCTAAAATAAAAAATTTTTAAAAACAATTGCGCTTTACTTTTCTGCAAAACCAATAATCAATTTTTCAGCATGTTTACTTAGTCTAACAGCGGCAGTTAACAGCAGCTTGCGTTAACAGCATGCGCAGTGGCACAAAAGACAGCCGTAACAGAGCCACAAAGCAAAAGCAAGCAGAGCTCTGTTAAATTTAACAGCTCAGCTGTTTTTGCACTGGCTTCTGCTGACGCGTGCGTTTGTCCTTTGTCCTTGACAAGGTTTTGTTTTTTTCACCCAAACATTTTTCACATTTCGCTTTCACACACACACACACACACACAGGCACTCACAAAAAGAGAGTTATGAGTGAAACGTGAGAGCGACAGAGCGCAAGAGAGTGAAAATGCGAACTTGTGGGAGCACAAACGCTTTAGAGAGCACTCAACTTGGCCTTTTCTATGTTTGCTGTTCATTCAGTAACAAAAAAAAAAAATGAAAATATAAAAGCAAAAGTATTTTTTGCTGTCTTTTACTTACGCCAAGGCGGAACTTTGCGTAGGTGTTGTAACCGTTTGTGGCTGTGTGAGTGAGTGTTCGAGTGTGTGAATGTTTCAGTGTATCTGTGTGTCGGTTTGTTGCCTTCGCGTGCCAATTGCGCATAAGTTTGCGGTAAGGCAGACAGCTTGAACAGGACCAACTGCCTTTGGTTATACACATTCTGTTCCTTTGGCTTTCTTTATACATTTTTGAAGGAGGGACGAGCTTGAATTGCTTGATAGTTTCTATGACCACACAACTTTCACTTCTGGGCATTAATTGTAGCATTTCCTTTGTATATATCTGTGTATATAAATATATATATGTATGCCAAAGGACCACACAACAACGCTTCTATCTGTCTGTCACCAAAAATTATTGCTTCAACGCACCCAAAAAAAAAAAAAAAAATAAATTCTAAGCAAAAGGACAAATAAAACTTGCTACATTTAATATCTCTCTGCGCCATTTCTGGGCCTTGAGGTAGGGCGTGTACAATTGTTACGGCACCCACACCTCCGTTTAGCTACGTTTAAAGGTCGCCAAGGAGTTTTCAGCTTTATTCTCATTGAAATTTTAATTTTAATTGCGCCGCACGTGTCCCGGCCAAAGTGTCGGGCAACTCATTAGCCCGGCTCTTAATATTTTACGTTCGCACGTTACGTTACTTTTGGTGCACATTTCGTTGACGATGCGTATGTTAATTAAAATGTTGATAAATTGTCGACGTCGTCGTTTTGACAGCTACCAGCTGACAGCGGACCAAATTTACAACTCCACGTTTTGGGTTCGACGTTCTCCGTTTTACGCTCTTTTGGCCCGTAGCCGGAATGCGGCCGTTTGACTTGGCACATTTTCAAAGACTTAAGCGCTTGTCTTTGGCTTTTAGGATACATTCTAGGATTCCAGCAGGCATCCTACAGATAGATTTGTGCCAAAGCTTGTAAAAGCAATATGCTGCATGTTCAGTTTTGTGCCAAGTGGTGTGTAAAAAATATTAACTTGTGCATGAAAAATTACTTTATGTCAAAAATTACCAAGTTAAGATGGCAGTATTTACATATACTCTATGTACATGGAATCGTTAAAGTCTATTTTAGGCATTCCTTAGATAAGCGCTCAAAGTGTGTATGTAAATATGACGCTACTAGTGAGCCCGGCAGACGTTGTCCTGAACAAACATTTTGAATATTCTAAAACATCCACATCCTAAGATTCTCTAGTTAGCTTATCAGGAAAAATATAAAATTTTTAGATTAGTTTGCAGCTCAATTCAAAAAAGTTAGGTGTGGCAACCCTTATTACTTGGGGGTACGAAAAATAGAGATTAGCCGAAGCCTACCCAATAGGCACACAAAATTTCATTAGAATCGTTCCAGCCATTTCGGAGGAATTCGGTAAAAATTAAAAAAAAAAATGTTTGGGGTGGCAACCCTGGTTATAAATAGATAGATGTTGGCCGATTCTCAGACCTACCCAATAGGCACACAAAATTTGATTAGAATCGGTTCAGCAGTTTTGGAGGACCTTGGTAAAAATTTGAAAAAAATTTTAGGGGTGGCAACCCTTATCACTTAGGGGGTATGAAAAACAGATGTTGGCCGATTCTCAGACCAGCCGTTTCGGAGGAGTATGGTTACTAACATTGTGACACGAGAATTTTATATATAAGATTAAAATCCGAATTAAATTTCATTTCCAAAGGCGTACGGCAAGTGTACGCAATTGCTGTATGTAAGATGGCGCCACAATAGTTCGCTAGATGGCGCAAGCTGTGTTGTCAAGAACAGCGGCCTGTGCGTAAGGTAGTTCTGTCAGTAAATCCGAATATGCAAAAGCATAGAAATTTTTCCGAGAAGGATTTGCCTCTATCGACAACAACTTGCATAAAAGTCAAAAGATAAGATATTTGCCGGAAATATGTCTTGTTTTTTACGGCATGCAACAAAAAGCGTGATCATCCTAGATGCTATGTTAAAAAAATGATTGATAGATTTGCATTGCGTATCCCCAACTGCAGCTAGAGACCACTAGAAAACTGCAATATCATTCAAACATTGTTAGACTATGGTATGCAGTTGAAAGAAATTTTTTTACATATTTGGTATTGGAACATTTGGATAGTGACGCAGAACAACTAGTGAATTGGGGAGTTTCAAAATCCTTAGCTGCACATATAATCCGAGATGTTCCCAAAGGTATGCAATACATGCATTCAAAAAATATTATACATCGTTATATCAAGCCTGCGAATCTTTTTTTACGTCACAATAAGAAGTTAGAATACGATATGCGCATAAAGTTAGCTGACTTTGGTTTGGCTACTGAGTATAAGGTAATGCCTTTGCATATAATTTGTGGTACCGTGTCCTATATGCCTCCGGAAATGATTAAAAACACTGGCTACGACTTTATCGCAGACTGTTGGTCCTTGGGTATTACACTGTGTGTTTTATTGTTCAAACGAGGACCCTTTATTGCTGATGAACGTACTACAATGGTACGAAACATTTGTGAAAACACTCCCAAAACTCCTGGGCCAGAAGATTATGCCAAGAATTTTATGCGTATGTTGTTGGATAAGGAGCCAAGTCGACGACTTAGTGTGGCTGACATACCAGAAGATCCATTTTTGACTAACAATTAGTTGGAACTTTTCACATTTAATTATTTAACAATATTGGAATTAATTTAAATAAAATTTGATTTTTTTTTTGTAAGGGTCAAGAAACTTTTGGGTGGTACTTAGTACAATAAACAAAAAGCTTAATCTGGAAAAATATACTTAATGATTGAAACTTTCAGGGATCGAGACCTTGTTTTAAGTCTAAAACCAAGTGTTCGTATTTGTGGGTAGAAAACTTCTCACCTCTATTGGTCTTACATAATACATAACTAGACCCTCTTCTGGTGATGAACCAGCCTTGTCAGGCCAGGATTATTTCGACATGTTCTAAAAAAAAAAAATAAAATTTGAAAACAGTCTATCTACAAAATTTTCCAACTATTTCTATTTCGCGCTATTGCTCGAGGTTCGCTGACAGATTTGTTCGTCTCTCTCCTAATTGACCGTCGCCATGTACTTTTTGGACGTCCGCGGTTTCTTCTGCCCTGGGGGTTCCATTCTAATACTCTATGTGCCATTTCGTCGATAGGTTTACGTAGGGTGTGTCCCAGCCAACCATATTTTCGCCTCAATATTAGTTTGTCGATCGGCTGTTGTTTAGTTATTTCCCACATCGTTCGTTACGAATCGTTCTTGGCCACCAGATTCTTAGTATCTGCCGGAGACATCTGTTTTGTGTAATTGCGGTAGTAACA